>KK116358.1:297619-334382 GCA_000611955.2 Stegodyphus mimosarum
GGCGATATCCCATGGTCCAATCGGGAAGCTTCTAGAATAACTTCCTGTCGAGATATTTCTCGAAACGTGTCGAACTTAAAGAAAAGCTATATAAACCCTTGCGTTTCTGAGTTAGTTGCGAGCATTGTGAAGTGTTGCGACCGTTGTGATTATTGTGAGAATAGCTGCTAAGCTACGCGAGAGTTTTGTGAACGGAAAGCAATCGGGATAGTGCTTTGCCGTGAAGCTATCTTTACAGTATAGCTTGACAGTGTATTGGTGATTGTTCCACGGTGTTTATTATAAGTTTAGTGTTGCCGTGAAGCTACCTTTACAGTTACAGCCTGAAGCTGTGTTGCTGATTGTTTCAGCGTATTTATTGTAGATTTTCGACGCTTTTAAAGGTAATTTTGGAACTGCGCTGTAAATAGTGATTCCTGTAAATAAATTGTGCTTTTTATTGTTCTGCATCGTGTTTTCATCGGATACTCTCAAATCTACGAACCCGTAAAACGCAACAATACTGCTGTAAAATTATTATTGGCTGTTTGAGTTTGAGTTCCATTTACGTCAACAGAATTATGTAAGAGTCTTATGACATGGATTAGCCTCGAAATGACGCAGTGCAAATAGAGATTACTATTTTTAGAATACAGAGGGAAAATGAATTTACATTGCTAATTTATTAAGTTATAATTTATATTTTACATATTTTTATTTTTCTTACCTACATATACAATAAAAAAGACTGCAATATCGATGACATAGAATGTTGATACATACTTTGATGGTAATGAATTGAAACTCTGAAGAATTGATGCCACAGAAAGATAGATAGCATAGAACGTAGAACGTTGAATCCGTTATGAACAGCATCCTAGCAGCCGAGGCGGATTAAATATTTATTTTTATTTCAGTAATATTGTAGTAACATTAGGTATTTTTTGAAACGAAGAAATGAGCAATGCCCTGGCCGAGACTCGAACCAAGGACCTCTCGAATATGCGCTGAGCGTGCTGACCACTACACCACGAAAGAATGCTAAGAAGGCGAGAAGAATGCCTTATAACATGCGGTGGCCACAAAAAACTTGGTTCACTGCTTGTGCCTATATAAGAACATTTATATTTGTGATACTATTGCGACAGGAAGAAATGCAGCACGCCAGCGTCTTAAAGGCAAGAGAGCTAGAAGCAAACGTGCGCAGTTATCTAATATGGCAGCCTATAAAGAGAAAGTTTGGTAAGTTCCGAATTTACTAAGTCAGCGTTATGCAAGTTATAAATGACATAGTGTAAAGAAATATTACTATTTTTAGAATAGAGAGGAGAAATTAATTTCAGCATTAGGAGGCTATTGCTAATTTAAATCATGGTTTTACATATTTTTTGCCTTATATATAGGGGTAAAAACACAGGGTGTAACGAAAACTAAGCCCATTAATAAGGAAATTTCGGTGATTTCTTAAAATAAATTCTGACGGCGCTATAATTATGCAAAATTTATCTAACGTATATAAAAATATAAAATTCCACATTAATAAGGCACTACACGTCATCCTGAACTGAAACCATCCATCAAGAACAAAATGGATACCCTTCCATCATTACGTATATACGAATAAATGACTCATAATATAGCAAATAGCGTCACAATTCAAAATGAACGATAACTAAAGCAGAGAAATTCTGTTCTAAGAAAAATGAAAGAATTAAACCCAAGCGATTCGAAATGTCACTGTATGTTCAGATTGAATAAATACTGTTAACCAAAACTTCGCAAACTCGCTTGAAACTTTTGATGGGCAAAAACTAACTAACTTTTTGAATGTTCAAAATTGAGATGTATCTCGGAGCACCACATTTTTGAAGCCACACACCGGTTCACATCATTGATTGTACCATAATTTAACGTTAAGAGGATGAGAGAGGCAAAAAAAAAAAATTCATCGATTAAATCGTCTTACCTCATTTAAGTAAGGCTCAAACCTTTGAGGAGACTGTGCTCAGTGATTCCCTTAGTCAACAAAATCCCCACGAGCTGCCCTATTATCGTGGGCGAACAATAGTTCGGTTCAGACAATGGAAAATGAACTTTAGAGGAACTGTCACGAGAAAATAGTTCCCATTCTCTCAAAACAATAGAATGCTGGGATAGGTATTCCATTCATTTTTAATGCAGGTAAATAAAGTTAAAAGAGAGGAAAGCACTTTTAAAAGAGAATGACGAACGCCTTTCAAAAGATTTCGAGAGGCTATACTGTCTTTTAGGGATTTTATATTTATGGTGGCTTGTTACTTCTCCATGATAAACGCTCAATTATCGCTGATGAATTTAAGGAGGATGGACTGGTAATGGAATAACTCGTGACGCTATTGTTAAGAGCATTAATGAATCAAATAAGTTACGGAATAAGTATGAAATATCGACAGTATTCGCAATTATTTATTCAAAACATTTTTAGTCAGCGCATATGCAAGATAATTTAAAATTCTATATGAATTATTTTAAAATTCGTTGCTTTGTATCACAACGTGAATTACACTCCATCTCTGGTAACTCGTTAAAACAGGTTATAAATTTTATATAATAAAAACAAACCTTCTGTTCGTTACATATATTAATGCAATGGTTTGTAACACAGGCCTTAGACTCTATTTATAAAAATGATTATTGTATTAATGTTACATTACAAACCATTCTTAATTTCTGCTACATCATTACAAGCACAGCACAGCATTTAATATTCTAAAACTCATCCCTGCAGAGATCCTTACAAAATTTTAGTAAAAAAATCAGGTCCTCTGTAAATTTACATATAACTTTTAATGCATTAAATTACACATAGTTTTCAATGTTTTGCGCGATTTTATTAACGAACGACAGAGAGATCGACATGATCACAAGAGATTAGAGAAGATTATTACTTCAGTTTCTCAAAAATACAGTAACAGCAACTGTAAGGTGAGATGGTTTCAATAATAAAAATTTTAGTAAAATTTTCGAAAAACCTACGGAAGAGTTTTCCCGAGCTCACCTGATAGGGCAATAATTATGTTACCATGCTCAGCTGCACATCCAGCATGTTACGTAAACAGATGGCTTCTCATCGTTTCATCGACTGAAGGGCACAAGAGAACTGCGCTTTCCTTCTTAACCTACCATATATTCAGATTACATTCCCTTAGTAATTTAGTTACTTTATATCGATGAAGATTTATAATGTAAACTTTGTACGGTCACCCCTACTCACGACCTTATTAGAACTTCATCAGGGAATTATTGCATTAACGCAGTAGCCTAAAACTGAAATTGCATGCAGGCCGAATGGGCGATTTGAATACAGCTAATGGGCCAGACATATTTGAAACAAAATTTTATTAATAAAGTGAATTTTTTTAAAAAAATTTCGCTCACTAAATATTTATCCAAACATATATAAACAATAATAAAAATGATATCGCAAAGGGGAAATTATTCAAATTTATTTTCCATCTGAAATCTAATTTTAAATTACGTCTAAAGGGGGGATTTTTAACATTTTGTGTATTACCTTTATTTATTAAATATCATAATCTTCGCACTTAAACCATAAAATTCAGTTCAAGAGAAATATCGCAAAATAATTTTAAATTGAGCATATCTTTAGAATTTCCGATACACAGTCTCACGCGCTGGAGATAAAAATGTTTTTTTCTGTACAACGTTGCCATTGCTCGCACTGAAATCATTGAGCTTGTTAATCAAAAATTCGTTAAAGTTTTACAAAAATGAAATAGATAATAAAACAAATTCCAAATTTCAAATATGGACTTCCAGATGTCCATATTCGCAGTAGGATTACGTCATTCAAAATTGGATGGTTCTAGGTGCCGTCGTTTTATCACAATGCGAGAAACATATACACATTTATGCAAATTCTTCATTATTTAATTTCTTTAAATATAATACAGGGCGATAATATTTAATGGCAACAATTTTAAAAGTAAAACGGGCATTCAGAGCGAACTGACGCAAAATCGCAAAACGAAAACAATAGTCCTTCAGGGACAAAAAAGGGACTTCAGGGACCCTTTGGACTAAAAAAGGCACAGTTCTGTATCTCCCGTTCTACTGGGCCAATTAACGAAATTAAAATTGCGTTTTTCATGTCTCGAAAGCGCGACTTAAGATATATATTAATTTTATATATAGCATCATTCTAACATAGGTATTCTGAAACAAAATCGTTTTTTTTCTGAAATTACACGCCATTGTTTTTCCATATTTCGATTCTGCAACTCAAATTATGCCTAAATATTAAATTTTGTAAAATGTGGTGCGATATTTACGTAGAAATTCAAAAATTTACCTTGGCGTATTTTTTTCAGTTTTTGTCAAGAATAATTTAAATGGCGAACTTCTTAATTTATAGCAAACTATTTTCCTTTTATTTTTTTCATGGCAGACGAGAGGAAAAAAAAGTCATCGTTCATGCTTTCAAATGACTTTAACAAAATGCGTAAACCACATTTAGCGTTATTATCGCTCAAAAACAAGATGCCAAATTCCAAAACGCTCCAATATGTAAATTCACGTATATCTTAGAAAATTTTGAATAAAAAGCTATTTTTTTGCAGATGTGCCTAGAAAAATACATCTACTTTAAGATGATGTTAAAAATTTTATAGATTATAAAAAAAAAGTTTTCGAAAAATTTATAAGAAATATTTTAAACTACAAATTTTAAAAATAAATCATAAAAAATGTGCGAATTATATTTGGATTAAGCCTAAATTTAGAATTCTGGAAGAAGAAATCAAGTAAGTTTAATAAAAAAACAGTGATTAATAAATATATGTGGAATTCAATTAACATTGACGAGCTAAAATTTTGAGACTAATTTTTTAAAAACTAATCGTGCGATTTTTACAAAACTTGGCAGTTCGGCATAGTTTGAGTCGTAGAATCGACGTACGGAAAACAATTGGCATGCCATTTCAGAAAAGTCCGATTGTTTGGTCAAAATACCTATATTAAAACAATGCTATATATAAATTTAATGCATATTCTAAGTCGTGCTTTCGAAACATGAACAACGCAAGTTAAATTTCGTCAATCGGCCCAGTAGAACGGCAGATATAGAAGTGTCCTCCTCCCCCGCAGTGTACCTGTAAAACAGTTTTGTTGATTACACTTTGTAAATTAAATATACTGACAGCTGAATATTAAATTCATAGACTGACATTTGTTTCAAATAACTGTAACATGTTTAATTAATGATTAAATAATTTACTTCAATTTAAACTAAAAATAAACAAATTGTGACCATTTTCTAAGCTTTCAGAGAAAATTTGCCAAGCGGAATAAAACTTGAGAATAAATAACAACAGTCTAGTCTCTTTCTCTTATTTTCTCCTTTGAATTTTTCCTTTCTCTTATTTTCTCTCTTTTCTTATCTTCGCTTCTCCTAGTCTCTTTCTCTTATTTTAATTCCTTTTTCGTATTTTCCAAAACATACGTACAAACAATAATAATACGAATACCGCAAAGAAAAGGAAATCAAACTTACATTTTCTCTGTGAAATCTAACGTTTAATCCCTGCAAAACACTTTTACACTTTATAATTCAAATATATTGACAGCTAAACACTAGATTTTCAGACGGATGTTATTTTAAAATAGTTCTAACATGTTTATTAATCATTAAGTAACTTACTTTAATTTAAAATGAAAGAAATTTTGAAACACACTTTCTTAACCTTTCAGAGAAACTTTTCCAAGTGGGACTAAACTTCAGAATAAATGAATAATAATTTAATCTCTTTTTCTTATTTCTTAAAATTTTTTTCGACGCATAAATAAAAATACATATGCTTGTATGAAAACTTTATTTCTTACTATAGTTTAACACTTGATGCTGTTTAGATTCTGAAAAATATTGTAGCTTTGGAGAAAAATTATGTTCAACATGGACTGTAGATGCTCATCGACCAGTCGGGTTCATTTTTTATTAATTTTCAACTATGAAAAAAAGCTGGTCATATATAAACTTATTCCTAAAGAAAGAGATTATTCGTAACAGAGCGCATTTATTTTTTGAGCACGAATTAAGCACGAATAAAAGTTAATAAAATCTGTATCTTCTAATCTTTGAATAACATTCATATCATACTGTAAATTAATTACCTCCATTTACTGATTTTCTTGTACGTTATTCACGTTCTTTTTTAATAAAGATGAAAATAACGTAAGCTCGGACGGAAATAACTCACAACTTTAAATTTTTGCAGAACCGTAATTCCAACAAATACAGAACTGAAATGTCTTCATGGGTCGCATAAAATTGCTTTGATCGTGAATCGCATAAAATCGCCAGTTTGAGACTACTGCATTAAAGCATTCCATAATTGCTAAGCACCTACAATGCACGCGCAGAAAAATGAATAACGAATGTACTTTGATGCGTACTGATTTATACTTGCACGCGCTGAATGCTTAACACAGAAAACTTTCACCTTTTTCTTTCTCACCTGTGTACGACACAATTATGTGCTACAAGAATCCATTTTGCACGGAAATAAAATCTGATCTGTCTTTTTGAAACTCGCCGCTTAATATTGCATAGACAAATATATTCATGTTAAAAGATAAACTCACCAATTGTCTTTCATATTATGGATGTAGTCGGCTGCTTAGCATCCAGGAAAAATCACCATTCTGTAAGGAAAGATCAAAACTTAGACGATGGAATATTTTAATTCAGTATCAAATGATCATGCAAAATAGTATAGAAAGCATACGAATGACGATATTTTATCATATATGCACCATAACAAATAATTTAAAAAGGATACGATAAAAAATATCATTGGTAATTTTAACAATGATAATAACTGCATAAGAAGTATAACAAAAATTTTACAAGCTACCATTAAAGCGCACCTGTAATTTCAAGCTACATTTATTAATTTTTGGTACATTCGCCGCATAACGCGCACCCTTTTCTATACGAAGAAACATGAAAGATACAAGTGCGATACTTTAATATTTTGCAGTCATTGATTCGTAGATTTTTCCTACGCATTCCAACAATGGTATACTGAACTGACAAGCGATAAAGGGAACAATACGTATGTGGGAGGAAATGCTTGAGGGAGCTAATAATTCTGTAAAGACGGTGGGTTGTGTTTCATGCGAGTGTACACAAGAATGTTATTCTAGGATGTCGAGAAAAAAGGGGTATAATCTGGAGTAACAATGCCTTCTGAACAGTCTTCTTATGAATTCAGCGAATTAGAACTCAGATGTTTTTTCTTTCTACAGTCATTTGAACCTGTGATTTTGAAGTGAACATGGAAGACTTTAGTAAACGGAATTTTCTTTAGTTGAAATACAGTTGATCTAGGGCTCCTTTTAATAGTAAATATGGCTCCTGCCAAACGAAACACAGTGCTAGTTTCAAATGCAAAGTTATTCAGTTTGCAAAAAAAGAAAAAAAAATGGAATTTGTGCTGCAGCAAGGATGTTCGGTTTCGGTTGTTTTGTGTTTGATGATATAATAGAAGACGAACATGACGAACTTTTCATGTTATCCGATAATGAAAATTTTTAAATTCATAAGGTGTGTCATTTCTTTTAAATAAACAACATTTAGGTACATGCAAAAATCTAATTTTTGTATGCTGAATTTTCCTTATTTTTAATCTATCATTTTTACATCCAGCGTATAACGCACGCCAGAAATTTCGATCTTGACAAATTTGTCTCAGGTGGTTTGCGATATTAACCTTTACTCACACCTAACATATTGTCAACGTTTCTGCATTGACCGCGCCTATGGTTAGAACACGTCTGTAAATTACTAAACAGCCTACCATTACACAGAAACGCCTTAAAAATTACGTTGGAAACCGCGCTAAAATTCAGCAATTTATTCAACAAATGGGGCATAACACGAGCCTAAAAGATTTAACTACTTAAGCTAATGTCTTTGTCCACAATCACTTAGTTATTAAAATACCTATACCAGTCCAAAATGAAGATTGATAATGCATAATATTCTAATTAATAAGATATATTCCATAAATAAATTTTAAAAAAATTCTATAAAATTTCAAAAATGGTTCCGAAAAAAACACACTGCATATTTTTAAGATAAAATGTTTTCAATAATACAACTTATTCCAGTATCATAAATAACTCAGAAAAGCATTTTCAAAATTATTTTCATAAAGCGAAAAAGGAAAAAAGATTCTCATCTCAACGAAAAAATAACGTTATTAACTGACATAATTTTTAATTACGGATTAGTCTTACAGTAACTGATTAGAACGTCTGGTGAAAATGTCAAGAATTATCGCGTTCTTTTCGCGCTTGTAAATGATAAGCAAGTTCAGGTAGGAAGGAGAAGAATTCACGGTTCGAATCCCACCGACAACAAAGTTGCTTTCCATGTTTCTCGCTTCTAAAACCTGTTAAAACCTGTTAGCATGAGCGAACGAGCAATAGAAAAGAAGTGCAGACATCGAAGAAAAACAACGGAGTGAGGAAAAGACAGTTTTACGACTGGGTCATCTAATGCAGCAAGAAAGTGAACTGCATTCAAATTTTTTTATTACTCAGGTAGCGTAGCGTTAGTAGAAATAAGAAATATATATAATGATTTTAATGGGACAAGCTAGTTTAAAAATATTTAATATTTTTAATTAGATATATTATGAACTAAATACATTTTTTATTTAAATCAACAATATTAAAACTATATATATATATATATATATTATTAAGAACTATTTTTAAAGCTTAGTTTATTAATTAATAACAGACATATAATATATGAAAGTTACAGTTTGCTGAATGGTAACGCACTGTCGCGTGGACGCTAAAAAGTCTTATTTCGAGCACTGGTCGTTTTTTATAAATCGGTGAGTTTATTAATCACAAATTCATTAAATTCGCACAAAATATGAGATACGTAAAAAACAAATTCGAGATTTGTCTTTTGTGGTGCACATGTTCGGGGGGAGGACTATGCGTTTCCAAAATTCGCTGCTACCTTTCCCAATGTGACAAACATTCATACATGCATACATATATAGAGATTCTTCATTATTTAATAATAGAGATGTCCTGTAAAAAACTAGAAAATTACATGGTTTGCTTCATTCCATTCAGTATTTCCCATGAGGTTTAAATTCTAGTAAACGAAAGGTCAGTCCTGATCGCTTGTGAGTCAAGCAGACAAAACGAAAACATATATTTTAAGTTCAGAACGGTGAAAGTGTTTACAGATACCACACAGACGTATTTTTAAAAATATGGCAAAATTACGTATTTGCAAAGAGAACAAACACTACAGGCTTAGGAACAAAAAATTGGATAAAAATAAAGAACGCAGATTTATTACTGTTTATAAATTTGCCTGAATGCATAGATGTATGAAATTACAAGTGCAGTAACTTGTACAGAAAAAAATAGAGATGCCATTATTAAAATTTAGAACGTTTTACACAATGCAAAAATACTCTTGTAAATTTATTAAACTGGAAATACCCAAAAAGCCATTATTAAAATTTAGTTATCTTTATACAATGAAAAAATACTTTTCAATTTTATTAAACGGGGGGATAGGAAACTTAAGACAAGCCATTATTAAAATTTAGTTCTCTTTACAGAATGCAAAAATACTCATGCAAATTTACTAAACAGAAAAAAAAAACCTACGACAAGCCATAATTAAAATTTACTACTCTTTACACAATGCAAAAATACTCTTGTAAATTAAGTAAACCAATCTTCAGCTAAAATACATAGCAACGATAAACTTTAACAAAATAGTACTCATATAATAATAATAATAATTAACAATTTTTATGAAGTACTTTAGTGTTTGGAAAAGGATTCTTAATGTGGGCATTAGCATCTCTTGGAAGGCATGAAGAGCTCTACAGGATCCTTTCAGTAAGCGGCCATTGACTGCAGTAAGAACACGTTCAAAAAGTCTGGCTGCCCAAACACTTTTTGAAATAAGTATTTAAACATTCACTTAAATATCAAAATCACACATCTCAACAGGAATCATGTCCGTACAATCTTTACGCATTTTGGTTCTAAAAGCAGTCAAATATCGTACTTAACCGCTATGACTACTACCTGCCCTCAACACCTCATCGAAAGAAACATTTCCGGAAATCTTGGGTTCTTGATTCTGTAATTGGTTAATTTCCGCAAAAGCCAATTCTTTAGCGAAGATCTAAGCGAGGCAACCCGGGTCAAAGCGTCCAGAGCAACTGTTTCAGCCAGCCCCCATTTAAACCAGTATTCTGAGGCATTTTTTATTTGTCTTAAATTTCTTGTACAATGAACAAGTGAAACTAAAAATACTTCAATTCAAAATTAAAAATAACTTCTTGATATTACGAAAAGGCACTGAAAAGATTAGACTTATGAATATGAGTATACAGATAAATTCAATAATGAAAAAATATGCATGCATTACATTTACGGATGTTCCCAGTTGGATGGAGAAAACAAACTATTACACAGAATTCTTTTCCCTCAAGATATTCTCCTCTTACTAGACAAGAATGGCATAAAAATAAAATTAAGAAAAAAAGCAAACTTTTTAATGTAAATTCAGCAAATAAACAGTTATCTAACGTTAACTCAACTAATAGACGTACCCATTATAGCAAATATTGAACGTACTGTCTGTGGCACTAAATGTTTTAATTTCATCAAAACTTAATGCTAAAGGATAAAGGCTACTGAACCCCAAACACTTCTACATACTTAGAAATTTTATCATAGAGTATGAACTGAAGATTTCTTATTATGAGCACTTCATAAATCAATTCTAAAAACAGAGTATTAGATTAAATGAATTATTCAACATTATTCCAATTTTTCTGCATCCACTTTACGTTCCTGAGAGAGAATGGGAAAAGGGGGGAGGCATATAGCACATACAGCCGCCATGCTTAAACCTCTCAATAAATGTAGATGCATTTAGTAATGCAATATATGGCAACCCTGTAGATAGTAATGTTACCAGAGTTCAACTTTCCCGCTTAGCATTAAAAATAATCTCATTTTCCTTTATTTACTTTTTCGGTCTGAAGGTAATTTTTCCAGCTTTTCTCGTCACTTAAGTGCCTGGAAAACAGTAGAGGCATTATTCAGTTGCGGAGTAATTCTTTTCTTCCTTTAATGTTCAAACTCTTAAGTGCTAGGAACACTTAAAGTTCTTACTCCATTTTTTTAGTTCATGTTTTGGCGATGAAGTAAAAAGAATTGACCGCCAAATAAACATTTTAAGCGCGCAATTTACTGTACGTGTTTGATGGACGTTAAAGTTACTCGCTTAAAAATGCATTTTGGAGGGAGGTTCGGGTTGTTAAATCATCTTCGTCTACCTTGGATATTGTTATTATTGTTTTATTTCGTTATTCTTTATGCATATGTACATCTTTCTCTTCGTTGTACTTCCAGAAATAGACGAAAAGATGGTTTGAACACGGGATACCCTCTTCAAATACCTTTAGAATGCAAAACTGCGGTGTAGCGGTTACGATTTCTAACGACATTCAGAAAAATTTAAGTTTATTTTAAGAGGTAGCTAAAGAATTAACACTAACCTTCAAAATGGTATATAGTCCCTTTTGGCAAAAATCCTCATGGTGTACCTTAATAGGTAGTAGTTTTAGAACTAAAGGCATAACTGCTCGTTCGAAGATTGTTATTCGCAGTAAATAAAAAGTTATTTTACTTAACAGCCACAAATAATTTATAATTCTAAGATGTCTTCGGTTTTTTTAAAAATTTCGCACTACTTAATTTAAAAAACTGTGATCTACATAATTATGTTTCCAATTTAGTAGGATTTTATATTATAAAATTTTTTTCGCAGAAGGTGAAATCTTGAAAATTACAACACCAAGGATGAATTATAAAACTCAGTACATTTCCAAGGAAATACATAAGTTAGTCTATGAAAGATGAGTGCGTGGCAATATGTATGAGGAGTGCGGCAGGTGATATAGTACGGCAGGGTGGTTGGCAAGTCTGGGAAGAAAATTGGCCAGAATAAGTTGTTTCACTCCGCTGACTGCCAGTTAATTTTTACTACGCGAAACAAAATAAAACATTTTTTTTTCTTTTAAACGGGGATGCTTTGAAAAACATCCCATGTTTTAGATCAATATGCAATTCAGTTTTGCTTCCACATCCATAAAACTGCGATAGATTTTTGTAATTCATTCAGCATACAGAATTCATTCCACGGTGTGAAGTCTTTTCTTTTTTGGTGATTTACAGATTTAAAATTGGGTATCTATCAAAGCTCTATAGGAAGTAGCCAGCCTGTTATGTCTTCCATTCTTTTTAACCGCACATGTAACTTGTAAAATCGTAAATAACGGTGCCTTAAATTGTAACAAATCAGTGCCGTCCAAAAATATATTCTACTGGGAACGGTAAGGGAAATTTTCTGTGCAAGTATGCTACGTTTCTTGGCTTACGTAAGACTAACAAAATGGGGGAGGAGATGATCGTAGGCTTTTCTCTTTCAGTTTTAAGAGCCAGTGGAGTTTTAATGTGTGGGATTACTAACGTAACTGTCAGTATGCTATAGAACAATTAGACAAAAGGTTTTACGCACACATATATTTTATTTTTTATCTTTTACATTTGATCATCCTATGTAATTAATTGGTCGATGATATGAAAAATAACGGATATAATTTAAGACATCCGCAGTTACATTCCTAGTAAATGTTAAATCTATAAATAAATTGCTGTACTTGGATAGTTACTTGTACCATACTGAGTGTAAAATGAAGTTTCACAAAATTAAAATGCCTTTTCATTTCGTTTGACGTGTACATTGCAGTATCCCATCATCATAATAGGAATATCTGTACTTACAGTCAACTCTTCGTCGATCAATAAAATCTCAGAATATTTCATCAATGGACTAAAGAAGAACATCTTCAAAACTCGAAGCTTCACCTAAAATTTCGCCATTCGTGACGCGTTACTATGCGTATACTGTTTGTCCAATTAAAAAAATGTGCTTGCTTGATACGCTTTTTTATCTATCTATTGATGCATTTAAATTGATAGTAATATAAATAGTTTCAAAGATATAAGCATTCGCGCAGACCTCCCATAGCGTCTTAATTTTTGCGTTCCCAACAGACCACAACGGATAAACCTAATCAATTCTACGTAAAAAAAAAGCGCGTTTCAGCTTCATTCTACTGTACATGTAATTAATTCTATATGAATTTTTTTTGTCTTTGTCCTACAGCTAAAAAGGAAATTAAAGGGTGAATGAGCTGACAGCAAAACAACAGTTGCAAAGCGAATAGACTATATGGTATACTATTGAAGAGATATATAAGACATGACTTAAACCGCATCTTTAAAGAACTTTGGACCAGATATAGTAGTTATTTAACAGCAGGAAGAACTACACACGATTACAAGTATGATTATGTAACATTAAACACATACACTTTACACATAGGTTTTATTAAAAGTCTTCGTAATTGGTCGTCACCACTCTGGAAATCAGGTTGGTTGCATTTAAGCTAAGGATTCTGAATGTTTAGATTAGAATTTCTGCCAACTGCGTCTTGCTGTTATTCCGGGCTTTAGCGTTTTGCTAGAGGATGCTTTAAATTATGTGCCGTTAAATTCTAAGCCAGCTCAGTTTGTTTATTTTATGCAAGTTTATTATATGCATTTTATGTTTGTTTATTTTACGTCATCCGTTAGTAACGTAGTCTCCGACTACGTTATCTGCATTTGAATTTAATTTCTGTTATGTTAATTTAAATCCTACATGTAGTGAAAGTTTCGTCTGTAACACAAAATGTGCCTATTCTGTTCAATTTAAAAGTAAAAAAAAACGTAATTTTAACCTTCTTCGGTGTTTTATAAATTTTTTAAGAAGTAGTGATGACTCGCTAATAGTCTCGTGGGGTTTCTAGAGTAAGTAGGGGTAAAAGTATTGGCGACACCAGTTATGTACTATGTGTCAACTGGTAATACCTTTCCATACTAACTAACCTTAAAACATTGCAGGCTCTACCAGCTCACAAAGAAAAGGCTGAGGAGATGGGCATTTGAAGCTTTTCAAAGGATCTAGAGTTTACCTAACTTTATCTTCCAGTTATAAAAGAAATCCTACAAATTCTTTAAATATATACCAAAAATAATTCCCTTTTCTGTTTTAACGGTGGTCCTATTAATCACAACAGATATATGCATTTGTATATAAATTTTACAAACTCAATAAATGTTAAATTAGTCACATCTATAGTAACCCATGCATACAATTAGATCAAGCATCTCGATTTCATTATGCCACTTGCTAAATGCATGTTTGAGCGTACTTAAACGATGAAACCTGCTTTACTAATGCTGAAAATACTGTCAATATTTCGCGATTTATATTCGGATTCGCTTCACGTGAAAATCTGTGTTTTACAATAAAGAAAATTAAAAGGGGAAACAGCTATTTCATACTTCAGTTTAACAGAAAATGAGAAAAAGTTTTCCTCGCTGTCCATTCTCCGGACTTTACCGATATTCTCTAAAATACTTCTAATAAAAAAAGCAGAGTAAAAGTGAAATAAAAAATACTAGAGATCAATTGAGAACAACAGAATCTATAGGAAATGGCCAATGGCAAGAGAAATACCCACTCTCTGAACTAATGCAAGTCGACAGGGCTGACGCTACTGTATAAGGTACCCTCGAGGTAAAGCAGCATGGACGGGGGATGACAAAAAGAAAAAAAGAAGGAAAAAAGGTTGGATAAAAGAAAAGAAAGAAAATAGTTCTGAGTGGCTACAACTTCGATTCGGTTGGTGGATTTATCGAGCACCTATGCTGCATTTTATTTTATTCCTTCCGGTATTTACTTTTTTGTGATTTTCTTTAAATCACTATTGTTGTTAGTTTCCCCAGCATCGCAGACTCAGTTAGATTGTGTTACAAATAACTCGGAAACTTTTAATGGTTATATAGATATATAGAGAATTATTTCGAAAGGTATTTTTATTTATTTTTTATACACATGGAATTGGAAAAGTTTATATATATTTAATTGAGAACATGAAGGAAAGATTTTTCCGGACAATAAACAAACAATTAGTTAAGCTAAGTTATTATCCCTACTTGTGCCCCTTGTTTGCAGGTTAAGTGTTAATTCTTTATTTTATTCATTTATCTTTTGAGGGCGGGGGAGATTTTAGAAATGTGATGCGTGCAAATATTATGAGATTCTGATTTCGCGCTTGTATTTATGCAGAGAAACTTATCTGTATAAATGCTACACAATAAATCAAACTTTATTACTAATTTTTCTCCTTTCGTAAATTTCATCTCCCTCCCTCAGATCGAATCAGCAATGATAGAAATAGTAATATTATAGGGGATGAAAATCTCCGAAAAAGTTCTAAAATTGAAAATTAATTAATACTAAAGAAATTCATATGAAAGAAAAGCATTATTCATATAAAAGGTCAATTATATATTTAGTGGTCCCTTTTTAAAATTAAATAATGAACAGTGCATATATTACTCAATAGCATTTCATCAACCAATTAAATTTTTTTATTAGTAATTAATATGGAAAATACCCAAACCTAAATAATTTAATTTAATATTCCAAATATAACTTTAATTTAGACACCATAACTGCTCAATAGTAATCAAATTATTTAATAAGTCTCGTTAACCTGATTTCTTTAAATTCATATATCCGAGTTAAATTTTTGCAATCCCAACATTTATGTTTGCAACCCCATCGAGGTCGCGATCCACAGTTTAAGAAAACGCTGCTGTAGGCAATGCGCTTCTTAATAACTCTCTCAATAATTATGATTTTATTGAAAAAACGGCAGAACCGCTCAGTTATTTGTGAATAACAGTTGATTTTTAATAATTTCTAATTATTTATAATTAAAAATTGTTACTTTATGATCAATAACGGTTTAAATTTTCATATATCTAAGTAATATACAAATTTCTACAGTGAAGAACTTTTATAAAAATGCTCAATGTTGCTTGAAATGCTGTAGTGTAAGATCAATTAATAACCATGACATTTTCATATATTTAATGTTCATTTATTTTTTACAAATGCGGCTTAATTTAGATTTTAATTATGGGGTTACGGTTTATCAGGTTACGGCAAAGCACAATACAGCAATCTGCCTAAGGAAAGGAATACATTCGTAGAGGTATGACACTGGCTTGTATTTATATTACACACGAGAACAATTTCACAGAAACTCATACGTACTCAGCCCGTTACTGGGATAAGAGAACGGGCTAAGCTACTACAGTGGTCTTATCTTCTCGACAGCTGGTGAGTTATTATTTACGCGAAGCAATATTTTATTACCTAGTTGTTTCGAAAGAATCCTATATATGCACGCGTTTTTATTTCAAGACAGAAATCCACTTTCCTAGTGATTTCAAAACAAAGAACTGTAGAGTCATAAGGTTTTTTTTTTGAAAAATGTGCAATCAAGACTCGAACCCAAAGGGCGTCAGGACTCGAACCCAAAGGGCGACTGGGGATGAGGGAACCCAACTTCCCAGTTCTTGTGATGACGAATTATTGTCCACCAACTATTAGTTCGGGCGCGCCATTTGTAGAGTTATTAAGTTTTTTTTTTTTTTAAGAAGGAGACGTCAGAAATGCGTAATGCCCTCGTCGAGACTCGAACTCTGGACCCCTCGAACACGCGTCAAGTATGCTTCCAATTGTAACACGAAGGTATGTGGAAAGGATGGAGAAAATACCTTATAGAATCATGTAATGTCCTAGACTGGTAATCTGATATAGTTAAGCATTCTAATTATGAACATGGAGAGCTCAAAGAACGCTTCTGTACTTGCATTGTTTTCAGAAACACATTGAAAGAGAAAAAATCATGACATGTTTTCCAATTACGAAAGAAAACCTTATCATTTGTAGCTATTGAATATACACGAGAGTACAATTTATTTCCTTATAAATCAGAATACTTCGCTTTCAATTACCAGTCATCAGCTGTTCCAAGCAAATTCAACTGCTACTCAACAACGCAATCTTAATGTTTATGGACATCGCTAAATTTCGAAACCTTCCCACACTTACAAAATTAATTCCTATTAAATGATTAATTCTCGACCTTTTCCTGATTGTAAGGCAAGAAATTAATAAAATGTTTCCTTAACGCAATAAGTTTTATTGTAAATGAATGAATTTGCACAGTCTGTAAACTTAATTAAAATTGAATAACAGTTAAGTAGCATGGAAAGAAGTAAAATTTCATTATGGATTCTAAAATGAACTTCGGTTTAATCAGGTGAAATTATTTTCATTGAGGAATGCTAAATTGTTGAAAAGGAAGATGCAATATACCTTTGAATTAGTGGATCAAATCTATATATATAAAGAAGAAAGTATGTTTGTGTGTGCCTATTCGCTAATAACTCAGTCATTACTACAGCTATCGTCACCAAACATTTTACAATTTTTTTCTGGGTTCTGGAAAAGGTCGACGTTCACTTTTTTTTTTATAACAACGTAGCTAAAACCAGAGATATGAATTAAAAACTCGGAAAAACGAGAATTTTCGGCTTATTAATTTCTGATTAATTATGATCAATGTTTTGCCACACTTAATCGACTAAAATTGAATATAAGTGAAATATTGGATGGAACGTGAGCTTTTACGACTGACTACCTGATTAGTAAGACGAAGACCATTAAAACCTGCGTGCCATTGTTGCTGATATAATGACAGAGAATAAATTTATTTTTCTATCGAAATTTTTTATGTGGGTTCCATATCGCATCAGACTGAAAAATGTAAGACCTTGAATAGTATTTTTTGCATCGTTATTAGAGAAGGATTACAGCGGTATCGTTTTCTCTGTTGTTAGATGCATTACTCTCATATTCTCAAACTTAACTGCCATTGGGTACTTCCGCTAGTTATGTATAAAGTAAAGCAAAATGGTTACAACGTGCAGCATAAAAGTCCACCAAAAGAAATTCAGCGGTAGCGTAAGGTTATAAAGTTACATTTAACTTCTTCTAATAAAAGAGGTTTTCTACACCCAATCAATCACCAAATAACGTCTGGCATTGGAAAATCAAAAATAGAAGTTTCTGCCATTCACTCAAGGAAGCGTAGCTGTTTTGTTAAAATCATCTATCTTTTTAATATATTTTCCTAAACCATTTTTTATCATTATTTTTAATTCTTTAATTAATTTAGCTGCTTTTACTTATATCTCTAGGCTACAGATGATCTAATGAAAGATTACAGATGATTACAGTGTCATGAGCTTGTCGCTAGCTTACATCTTAAGCACCAACAGTCATTAGATTTTTTTTTTATGTAAGGAAACGTGGAAAATGTGCAGTGTCCTTGCCGGGACTCGAACCCTGCCCCTCTCGAATACGCGTCGAGTATGCTTCTAATTCCACCATGAAGGCATGCTGGATGGACAGAGAAAAATACCTTATATACTCCCCCTTTTAAAGGCCAAAATGTATTTTATCTATCGATCTGCTGCTAAAATGGAGAAACTACTCAAGATGATACGTAAAATGATACTTGAATACCTCCTTTGAGGAACTGCTCCGTTTTCTGTCATTCGTATATCAAACGCATATCGTAAACTTCGCGGTCATGTAGCGATGTATATCATTATTGCATGGGGAATGGCGACGGAAAAAATGCGCCCTATTAATATCCCGCATTGTTCCCGCATATATAATAAAACTTTTTTTTGGTCCCCTTTTGTCGTCCTTTACATTTATAAAATATATTTTTCAGTCACTTTCTATAATTAGAATGACACAATTATTTTATGAAATTTGAAAATCTGATGTAGATATACCATTTCTATAAACTTGCTTTAAATGATACAGAAGGCATAAGGCATACTTTTTTGCTCTCTAAGCGAAACTTAGGGGGACTGCTAAAACCCCGTGCCTTAAACACCTTTCCTGGGATTCGAATGCAGGTCGAACTACCAGTGTTTAGTGGACACATTCCGCTGGAGACAAGCGACCGTAAATTACGAAAACCCAAGACAAGTTAAATTTAAGAAGAGTTAACTAGTATCTAGTTACCATCTTATCTTCGCTAATATATCTCTATTCATACAGGTGGTTTGGTTTATTATACTTTATACGGTGAAGCATTCGAGGGCTATTTGCAATAGACAAAGCTTACGCATTAGTAATTGATCGGCAAAATCAAGATCACCAAAATTAATTAATTACAAATAACAATAATAATAATAATAATATTTATAAATAATTAATTGTTTAATGAACTAAAGTACATCATGCAAGTAAGAAGAAATCATACAAAAAAAATATAAGAAAAATATAGTAAAATCTATATTAATAAAGAGGAGTGTTTATGTATTTGTCTTTCATACAAAAGTAGAGTTTTATTCCGATTTTGACGAAATATGGCGCACTTGACCTTCAACGTAAGAGGACGTCTGCTTAAGATTTCTCAGAAATCGCCACATAGGACCCGCACAGCGGTTGCTTTGTGTTGCCTCGCTGCAAAAAGTAAGTCAAATTTATACGAAATTTATGCCTTTCAAATTTATATGACGATCGCAGACCTACAATGGAAAGCATGAGAACAGGTTGATTATTTTTGAGCCAAGGTTACTCAAAAATTAAAATAAGAATGTCTATGCTACGTATTAAAAAATTGCATCAATACACGAAGCGTAAACATCATATTAATTAATATCGAGTTTTTTCGCAATTATAGTCTGTCATTTTGTGTCTCAAAACATGCTTATAATTGTAAAATTTAAAACACTAATAATGGCAAAAAAAAAAAAATTAAACAAAAAAATACTTGAAAGCTTTCAGAGTTTATATTACCCTCAGAGGGTCGTTTTTTTATTGACACACATATACACGTTTCGAGAGCGGTTGGGTAACATCCCTTTGAGCTACATTTCAAAACAGTACATCTTTAGAATTTCTGATAGACAGTCTCGCGCGCTGGATATAAAAATGTTTTATTCCGTACAGTGTTGTCACTGCTCGCTTTGAAATCGTTAAGATTCTTTAATCCAAAATTCGTTAATGTTTTACAAACTATGAAACACATAATAAAACAAATTTTAAATTTTAAATTCGGGCTTCCAAGTGCCCGTATTTGGGTGAAGGATGACGTTAACACAAAATTTGATGGCTCTAGGGACCGTTGTTTTTTCACAATGCAACAAAATATACATACATGCACGCAGATTATTCATTATTAATTTCTTTAAATATAATACAGGGAGATAATATTTGATGTCAACAATTTGAAAAGCGATTCACGCATTGTGATTCGAGGCTAATAGTCCTTCTGGGCTAAGATCGATTTTACATAATTCCTGCTTTATCCTATCAAAATGTTTCCCGTAAAATATTTACGTCGAATATTGCTTTTGCAGATGAGGCGTACTCGATGGGATAAGTAAGAAGAGATCCTATTTCGGCCTTCAATTTCAGGTTCAATCCGAAAATATGACCGGGGATTTCTACTGTAAAACTAACTACTATGAAACACTGTACAGCACATATGAAATGATGTTACAATGAAGCGCTATCCCTTAATTTCGTGTTCCGATAATGCTTAGCTACAACATTAATTTCACTAAGTAGTGATAACTGGAACTTAACATGGAAAAATATGCAATTATATGTAAAAATATGTGATTCAATGTTGTTACCATCTGAAGATATGGCCATGTCAATTTCTGAAGAATAAGCGCCGACAGAATTCTATTAAAGGCGAAAACTGAAAACTTTTGCGGATTGTGCTATCAATGCAGTCAAGTTACAAATAGAAAGCTCCAAAGACTCATCAAAATTGTAAGTGGTCCTGTTATAACAAGATTTTTGTAAAACAGATTCATTATTTAAAAGTGTGGAATTATTTAAAAATGTATGTTTCGTCATAGAGGAGAATACTACGCCATATTCTGTAAAAAATGAATTTCTTATACTTATTTGCCTAAAGGAGTTTCTAGATGGTATTCGAAAACAGGGTAGCCCTCCTTTAACAGCCAGCCTTCTCCGCTCGCTTCAAAATCCTTTTTCGTTTTCCTCGTTTTACGCATAATTTATTTCGGAGTTATTTAAAATATGAGATTTTATTTTTGAATCTTTTCTTCTGAAATAAATAGTGACAGGTGTTTCTAGCTAATAAGCATGTGATGGCCAGAAAGCAGAGGAGATTTGATATGGAATCAATGATGCAAGTTTGATACTCAATAAAATGTTAAGCTAGGATAAACACTTTTTTTGGCAATTATTTGTTTAAGGAAGAAAGAATTCTTTCATGCTTTGAAAGAAAAACTGAAATAGCAAGATTTTTTTTATAGTCTTAACCCCAACACATGGAGAAGGAAATAAAAACTTGAAGTGGCACGACTTTCGTTGCCACATCTAGAAAGCCTATAATGGAAAAAAAACTGAAGTGGGACATCGCGTTTAAAAATGCCAGATTTCAAGATGACAGACTTAGAAAGAGCAGCCTCCGTGGGTTCACAAGTTTTTAATTACTGTTCACCGATTTATTTCACAAAAACGTAGAGCTGATTAAGAAAACTTAAATTCCTACAACATAATAGTTGCCCAGAATAAATGTTTTTCAAAACTACAGTCACACACATCGCAACATTCTATTTCATAAAAAAATGAGAGAAATTGTGCCATCCTCAAACCGAATCATTCCTGTCAGTATCCATAAACACAGAGGAAGTTGGCATAAACAAAAGCGTTTCATCAAAATTTGTTTTTTAAATATACTATTTGATGAATTCTGAGTTAGAATGTTATCAAAATATAATTTTTCAAGAAAAGAAACGTGAATTATTATACAAAAATGTGTTAGACACAAGATTAGTGTTATTATTAAAGAGCATGGAAACTGAATTTACATAGTTCTGCCGCTAAAATGGAAATAAATTTAATAAAACAAAAAACAAAACAAAAAAAATATTTGTCTGCAGTGATGAGATGAAGTGTGAAATAATTACCAAGGAAAATGGAAGGATCACGTCTCTAAAGTAAATTGGTATGCTTAAATTAATTTATTTTGCCCTATGTTGGCAACTGTGTATAAGGTACCCTGAAATATAGTTTCCGTGAAGTGTTCGCGCTACGCGACAATGACATTTCAGAACAACTTCATAATGCATGACTCAGACTACTGACTATTTCTAATATTATTCTCACGAAAAATATATTCATATTTAATTACATATAGTGCATTTTATCTTCTTTGGATAATCTGATTTTCTAAGCTTCTTACTCTTTTACTGAGAAGATTCTAAATAGGGAAGTGTCATGTACATGCTCGGTAAGAGGAAGCTACCAACCAAGCCCTGATGAAAGATCAGTTAAGCCAACGGCCTGCTCGTGTGAAAAAAAAAAAAAACTGTCTATCTGAAAAGCGGAGAGAAAGCAAAGTCTGGCTACGAGAAGAAGAAAACGTGCTTCATGCGAGAAAGACGGAGGCTCGTGTGAAACATTTTTGAATTTTTTTTTTTGTATTCCAAAGTTTGAAGTTGATGTGTTACTATTAAAAAAGAACTGAAAGGTTAAATGTAATAGTTGTGCGTTTTTAATGTAATTGTGGAAAAAATACTTTGTGAAAAGAATATATATATATATTTCAATAAAATATAGTTCATGTTATCGTTAAACCTTCATAAGTGTGCCAGTTTTATTTCTGCGAATAGAGTCGACGAATAACATTCATAAGTGGATGAAAATGAACCCGAAGAGATGAATTGGTCAAGGATCATGACAGGAAGGAAAGCTTTTATTTATCAATCAAATTACTTTTAAATACGATGAAAATAAAATTAATAATTAATCTGCAAACTGTTGTGTGGATAAACCTGTTAATATACCATAAATGTATGTAAAATAAAATAAAATACAAATATTAACTGATTATATATTGGTTGAAACTTTATAAAGTTTAAGTAAATTAAGAATAGAATCATATAATAAGTAAATTAAGAATAGAATCGTTTAGAATCATATAAAATTTCGGAAGAAAGAAATTAGGTTGAAATTTAGTAGTGGTGAAGGGAATCGAATTTTTACAATTTAAGTAATTAAATTTCATAAACTAAATCCATAAATTTCACTTACTGCTGGGAAACATTTTCCTTAATAAAGGCGAAAATTTAATTAAAAACTAAAATGTCGCGTATATTAGCACAAGCACTATTACAAATTTTACCGTATCAAGAAAAAATGGACTTATCTCACTTAAAGACACCTAATTTGTTCATGTTAGCACAGCAAGTCTTTTAAAATTGATATCCCTGTCAGCATAAATTTGAGAACAGTCCCCAAGCATCCAAAACCTACCAACTTAAATTCTTTTCTCTCTCTCCGAGCGACTTTCACTCGATATTTTATATGGAGCCTGCTCTTTCACGAGAAGCAAAAACAATTCACTTGCCTGAACTTTAAGTGCGCCGGCGAAGAAAACAAAAATATTAATAAATAAGTAAGTAAAAAAATAAATTCTGCCAACCAATAGTTGTCGACATCTAAGTACAGGCGCTTTTTCAAACAATGAACTAGCTACCTACTGCGTCGGTAAATTTTTTTCCACTCTTTTCACACTTTCTTTTACTACAACAATATATTTTTTGCCCTCCCCCGATTTTGTTTCCTGCTAACATGAGTTTGTTTTGTTTTTCCAGTTTTACCTTCCTCCCTTTTCCTTTGTCATAAACGCTCACCTTTTACAAGTTTCATAGACTTTTTTAAAGAGGTTTTTTTTCGCTTTTTTGTTAAAGTGTTGCCATACTATCCTTTGTCTTTTCGCTTTCTGTAGTTCCTTCCGTTTTCCTCAGCTCTCGAATCACTTTTTTCGCCTTTTTCTTTTTCTCCCACTTTTTTTTTCTGCTCTCTCTATATCGTCTGCACGTCAAAGCTACGCGATTTCTTTTATTTTTTCCTTCTTCTTCACGATTTTTAAGTCATTGTTTCTGGCAACACTCGCAAAGTCGTTTGAAGTTGCAGATAGAAAAATGGTTCGCAGAAAAATATTGAAACTCGATGCGAGAAAAAGAAAGAAATTGGATGGGCGAACAGCGAAACATTCTACGCTCAACTTATGTTTTGAATAGTCTTAAGGATTCCATTTCAACCGGTTCGATACTTATATATTTTAAAACGTGCTAATACGCCGACCAAGGTCAATTTTGGAGCTGTTAAGAAATGCTGATAGACTAGTTTGGAATAAAATAAAAATAAACTGAATCTAACCACTAAAGAGCGGACTTTCCTTTATTTGGTGGTATCTCGAACGTAATTCTGAATGCGTTGCTTCATCGAAGCAAAAGCATAACTTGTAAATGCCCAGAGCTCTTTTTATGAAGCTCTTAATAAACTGCACGAACCTAAAAAATTAAAAAGCATTTTTTTAAAAAATTTACAACGGGAAAACTTCAGTGTTATTTCATAGAACAAAAATTGCAAGGAAATTTTCAGAAATGCATAACTTTTCAAAATTTATTTTATTCTATATGTGTATCTTTACAAAAACGATCTTTTGTAGCAATGCAATAAAAGATAAGCATATAAATTCTGGAAATAGCAATAGTTTTTGAATAACATACATTTTCGTTTCTTCTCGTTGGAAATTTTTAGAGTCAAATTTCAAAGATGAAAGGTTGAATGCAATATTCTTAAATGATGTTTCTAATGCTAGTTAAATAAATATAAGAGTAAATATTTCAGCTTAAAATACATACATATAAAGTATAACAGTGTATAAAAAATTGTATCGGCGGAATCCGAAATAAATATGAAAATTCATATAAATGTAATGTTTAGGCCTTTGTATTTTAGATATTCTATCAAAGGGACTTAAAAATTGCCTTTTACTTTTCGATATTCTTTCACAGGGACTTAAAAATTATTAGATACTACCATACTCTACCTAATAATATTTAATCTTATATAAAATAGTAATATAATAACTGTATACAGTTGTAAACTTTACACTTAGGTTTTAACCAGTTATTTTATGTTAATAATAGTTCCTAGTTTTCTCATTTCCATTTTTCTGCCAGAATGTAAATTCCTAGCTCGCGTAATATTCAAATGATGTAGAAAGGAGACAGTATTTAAAGGAAAGTTTTAGAAGATAGAACTAGAGCATGTTCTTCTCGCGGAAGCCCACCTTGCTCATTTCATTTCAGTTTCTAACCAGTTATTTTATGTTAAGATGCTTTCCTATCAATCTCGTTTCTACGTATCTGGCGGAATATTAATTTCTAGCTCCCGCGAATATTCAAATGAGGTAGGAACTACAGAATATTTAATAGAAGGCTTTAGAAGTAAAATCAGAGCGTGTTCTGTTTGCCTGAAGGCCGCGTTGCTAAATTTGATTCTCTCGCGTTTAGTATTCTCCGGCGTTGCGTTATTCTCGCCATTAGGCTTGTTACGCCGGACTTAGATCAAAGCCAACTTGCGCCTTTTTCTAATTGAGCAGCTGATTTTAACTTAATTTTAGTTAGTCCATTATCTTTGATTTAAGCCATAATTGTTGGTTTCTGTAAGCACGAGTGGTGCCATCTTTAAACTTTTAATGAAGTCAAATAAAAGAGTTCTTGACACCCTTTCCCTGTCTCTGTGCTCGTATACTCAATGTTACCTAACTTACCTTAGAATACGAGACTCTGTACAGTCATAGACTTTCATCATATTCTCTAGAAATGACTAAAACATTTTTAGGTTGAATTTCTCTTAAATTTTTAGAAAACACTGCATGCTGTACTCCTTCTACTAACAGACATTTTGAAATAAAATGCTATAATCAGGCAAATATATTCTGACCTTCCCCCCCCCCGAAGAAAAAGGTAATGTTAAGATACTTTCTTCCAAAAAGCGTAAAATAAGAAAATGTAATCTGTCTCAATGTCCAGGTATTTCAATTATTTATTAAATTTTCCTTTCAAAATATTTGTTTTTATCCATTTTAGACCTTTTTAAAGTATTTAATGAAAAGAGGAGAACAATAAGTTTTACGGCTAACCGAAAGAAATCACATTCACATTAAGAATCTTTCGCAGAATTTTGCAATTACTTACATTAATTTAAAGAATTCGCATAAATGCAATTCCTAAATGCATAAAATTAAATTATCCTGATGAATAACGTTCAGAATTCTGTCACAAGTAATATTCAAGAACTCCAATAAATCATTTCATGAAACATATAAATGACAGAGAATCATTACAAATATTTTCAGAACTAAATTAATGTTAGCTGAATGAACTTCAATGTTAATGTCTGGAAAAGAATAACACCGGCATGAATAATTACAGTATTTTTCAACCAGCTAATTAAATATTCTATTTATCTTCTAACGTTAACATTCTTCAGAAGATTTAATTATTACTCATGTTTTTATCCTATACAATCCGATTTTCTTCGCATTTCAAAGGAAAACTAAATTAAAGGGCTAAAATACAATAAATAAACTACATTTAATGCAAGAGGAGTATAGGACAGAATTAATTGCAATTAGTTGAAATACCTTACAACTCAGGTTCACAAGGTTAATCTGTCTATGTATAATAAAAGAAGCATTTTAATCGTAATATTCGCAAGTCATGAAAACATAAAAGTTTCATCTTATATCTGAGAGTAATGCAAAATTACAATTTAAGTTGAAAAGCTATTACAAAATTTAATGAGAAATGTTTTCAAATACAGAAATAAAACCTCTAACAAAAAGTTTACAATTAACTGTTCGGCTTCTCTACGTTATTAAGTCATAAGTTATATTCTCAGTTTTTCATATGCTTACATGTCTTCTTTTAGGTAATAAACTGGGAACAGCGAGTTTTCGTGCTTATCGAAAACCAAACTCATACAGATTTTGTAAACAGGGTTATTTTATAAAATATAGGGCGTCTAAATGCGTGTAAGGACCTTGCAGCCTTCTGTGAGGTACCATATGCAGTTGCCTGCAGTGCAGTAATTTTAACAGTGAAAAATATTTTTTTTTTATCATTTCTTTTTCCTTCCTTGTATGAAGTAAAGCAAATATTGTAATCGCGAAAAATTTCGGGTATCATATTTCAACGAAAATACCCATTTTGATCGCTCTCCAATCCATCTAATCGATGTTTTGCGTACAGGCAGAATAAAGGACGCTTTTTTCCAAAACGGATTTTAAAGTGGATTTAAAATGGATTCAAAAGAAATTTTTTCCTGATGATGTATATATGCATGCATCTCGCATAACTCAAAAACGAGTAGCTGTAGAACGTTGAAATTTTGTGTATATATATATATATCACTCTGTTACCACTCCGTCATATATAGCACTCTGTTAACCGGCTCGGTGAATTCACTTTTTTTTATTCTTAAATTTGTTGGCAAATTGTGCATTTTTTGCTTGTGATTAAATTATGCTGTTCTGATTAAGGATTTTATAGCTTTAATCTATCTGCATGCAATAGTTGTAGAATTATCAACAATTTAAAATTTTTAAGTGTTGTTAAGGCTAACGAGGCTGTCATTAGTTTACATTTTAAACTCCTCGCAGAATAGTGAATTAAGTCAGTTCGTGCACCAAATTCAGCGTCTTTTTGCTGCAAGGAACCAAAAGTAGCCTTTCAATTTTGTGCACCGAAAAAAATCCATCTTCGTGCTCGCTGGCCGAAATACTTGTTTTTGAGTAGAAACTCTAATCTTGATAGAAAAAGTCATTTTTTGAGCTAGTTTTAACTAAATTTGGTGATTTATGCTTTTTGGTATTCTAAAGCTTTTAATAAAGATGCTTTGAGTTTTTAAGTATTTTCCCTTACCCTTTTGATTTGGAGAGAGGTCGGGACCCGTATTTATCAAAGTAACATCAAGGAAAGACACCGTAACGGTGGTCCTGGAGTTCTTGTCTGGGGAGGCATTATGCTGAAGGGGAGAACCGAGCTCCACGTTTTCGACAGAGTGTCTGTAACCGGGGATCGCTATTGTGAGGAGGTACGCCTTCCCCATGTGCGTCTGTTCCGAGGTGCCATTGGCCCAGACTTAATTTTTATGGATGACAATGCACGGCCACATCGGACTCTTGCTGTTGAGGAGCTACTGGAAAGCGAAGATATCACTCGAATGGATTGGCCAGCGTACTCCCCAGATTTAAATCCCATCGAACATGTGTGGGATGCTTTGGGGAGACGCATTGCAGCACGCTTATCACGCTTACATTCTCCGGAGAACACGCAACAACTCAAACAGATGCGCGTATTCAGGTGGACACGTACGTTATTCAAAATTGGATGGCTCTAGGTACCGTTGTTTTATCACATTTGGAGAAATAAACATACATTTATGCAGATTCTTCATTATTTAATTTCTTTAAATATAATACAGAGCGATAACATTTAGTGGCAACAATTTGAAAAGTGATACAGCCGTTTACAGTGAATCAACGCAAAATCGCAAAACGAAAACAATATTCCTTCAGGACACAAAGCCGTTTTGGACTAACAATGCATAAAACAAATATCCATGTAAATTCATGTGAACCAATCAGTAGACACTAATATGTCATATATATAAATACATAATGAATGTAAATGCTTAACCATATTTAAAGTTTAAGAAGGAATGAAAGCGATGAGACGCTACCCTCAGCATTCCAAATAAAATCAGTTTTAATTAAGAAAGTTGGCTCCAAAACACAAGTTTAGTGAAGAAGCTTTATTTTAGATGATGAATCAGCTCATCTCTAATCTTTAAACTTTCCACAGGATAATTTATTATTTTATTCATCCCGATAAATCCTGTTAACGTCACAAAAGTGGGCCCATAAGCTTGGTATTTTAAATTCGTCTCAAATTTTAGAAAAATATTTTATAGTATAAATTACATGAGTGGATTCTATTGAATTTGTCACAGGGTTTTACAAGATATATAATGACCACGGTGTTTGCAAAACTCGTACTTTAACCACACCTTTCAAAGAAGCGCAATTCTCATAAGAACAGAAGTTACTTCGACCGCGGAGGCTTCCGGAAACATGCCACGATGTTCAATCTTCTTGATGACACGGCAGTTTACGAAGTCTTTATTGCCTTTTCAGAACCCAAACCTAGATGTCAATGGAAGGAACTTTACGCTTAATGTAGTTTAAAGTAAATGACAGTTCTCGAATGGCGATTTAAAATCTCCGATGTCTTCAGTAAGACTTTTAGAGGACGTAGGTAGATGACCTTTGGGATCGCGAAGAAGGAAGTTTCCTATCACTACTATAAACCCTTTTAGTTTCTTTTTCTACAAGGAGATGCTCTCGTTTTTGGGGCCAGATGATATAGAAAGAGAGCTACCAGTTTTACAAAGAACGGTAATGGTACCGTTTTTCTCTAAGTAGTGCTTAGAACAAAGCAAGATCTTCAAAAACAAAGAAGGATATTTTAGGATGATTTTTCTTTTATATCGTTTGATCCAGCCCTCTATTAAGAACTGCGTTCTGAGGTAAAATGTTAGTCTGTTAGCGACGAACTGTATGAGGCTTCATCAGAAGGTTCTATTGGTTTGCTACATAGGCATATCTCATTTTACTTACACTGGAAACTCAATTAGAATTGCCATAGAAAGAAAAAGAAAAAAAAACACATGTACCTTATTTTAAATTAAATCTTCAAAAAAAATCTGATGTGTCCACCATATGACTTTCTTGTACGGAATATTAAATTATACGCATTTTTTCCTGTCTTTCATTTAAACTTATTTCATTAGAGATATATTTCTTATTCAATTAATTCAGTTCTTATTACGCGATAAGGTAAAAATACATAAAAACTCAAAATATCTCTATTAAAAATTGAAGGATAGAGAAAAACATAAAACATCAAATACAGTTAAAATAATTAAAAAAATTTTTTTTACAATTAAAATTACAGTTTCTACGCAAAAAACAAGGAATGCCAACGGGCAAGAAGGCAGATTTTTCGCCGCACAAAACTGAACTATGGCCAAAAAAATTAAGCTTAGCCACACTTTAACAACTTTTAAATTGTTGAAAATTCTACAACTATAACATGCAGGTCAACTAAAGGCATAAAGATCTTAACCGGAAGATAAGAACAACATAATTCAATAATTTTTAAAGCAAAAAATGCACAATTTACAAACATATAAGAATAAAGAAACTAAGCAGAGTAACAACACTCACTCCTGCTAATCACCTCCTTTTTTAGCTTTGTTAAGCATCGTTTTCTTCGCACATACGCCATATACATTTTAACAGCAAAATCACAAAAATTTTAAAAAGCAGCATTTGTTTAGAAATCTGATGTAGTGTTTGGCATACACTTTTTTCAGTCTTTTCTCAGTACATCATATCAATGTTTTGTCTTATTAAGATGGCTTACAAAACTTTTTTTTTGTCTTTATATTATTAACCTAACGTTTTGTGTGTTAACTTTATTTATTAAATTTCATGACCCATAAAATTTAATTCAACAGCAAAATTACAAAATATTTAAAAACAGCGTATCTTTAAAATTTTCGATAGACAATTTCGTGCGTTGGGAATAAAAATGTTTTATTCCGTACAATGCTGCCACTGCTCGTTTTTAGATAGTTGAGTTAGTTAATAAAAATTAATTACTGTTTTACAAAATATGAAAGAGATAATAAAAAAAATTCGAAATACAAAATTCGGGCTTTGAATTGCACTTGTTCGTGTGCAGGATTACGTTATTAAAAATCTAATGGCTCTAGATACTGTTGTTTTTTCACAATGCGAGGAACATACATTCATTTCATTTTCTTAAAAATAATGCAGGGTGATATATAATATCTGGTGGCAACAATCTGAAAACTGATTCGCCATTTACAGTGAACTGACGGAAAATCTCATTACGAGATTAACAGATCTTTTTGGACTAATAAATAATCAAACTGGAAGACGAATATGCCAATGTAAAATTCAAAACTAGGCAATAAAGATATATGAGTCTGATAAGATTCTAAATAACATTTTATTGTTTTCGAGGGCATGATACACTGGACCACCTTCTTCACAAGTGAAGCATTTCTTCAAAATCTCACTAAGCTTGCGTTTTCATTTAATTTTAATAACAACCAGTGAAAAGTAGAGAAACCCCGGCCCCCGTGAAACCTACCTTGTGAAAAATAGTATTATATGCATCTGGGCAAAATAGCTTAAAGAAATTTAAAACGTTTCAGAGAAGATGAAAAATAGCCATCCTCGAAGTTAATCTAAAAAATACTTTAAATGTAAATAAAGTTTTTAAAACCACTATTAATGTTTGAAAATTATTTTAAAATCCTTATTAATGAATAAGGATTTATAATTTCTTTTCCGCTAAGATCTGGACTTTTTTTGCACATAAGTTTTTCCACTTTGATTCTGCGTATATATTAACAATAGAAAATTATATATACATACTGAAGACCGATACTGAACTCTGTCTTATATAATTCCCACTAAGTTTTAGGAATTTCAACAAATAAAGTAAAATTTCATCAAACGTCAAGTTACATAAAATAATTGCCGAAAATTTTTAGATTCCTATTTAATCTACTGAAGTCATCGGTAATTAACGTTTCTCGAAATACGGTTATTTAGAATATAAATGTTTGCTTCGTTAAGCAACGGAATTTCTGCCCTCTTTAACAGCGGGGTGCATTTTAATTAATTTTCGAAACATTTCTGGAACTTCCAGTAACACCTAAGAATAAATTTAGCGATTTTGAACATTTCGCAAACAATAAACTGCACTTTCCATACCTGCATAATATATCGTTTCAGCAGCACGAATTTCTTTCCTATTATCGGAATTTCAATCCAGACAATATACTAATAACAAATTCTCCTCTTACTTTTATTAGCTCCGGTAAAAAAAAAAAAAAAACATCAGCTACAAAAATATCGATCTACTTGGCTACAGTTTTAATTATTTATACTAATTAACCATTTGCGCGGCTAGTCATCTAAAATCATAATATATATTTAATGAATTCATCTATGTAATTCCACCGGACCGGCTAGTAATCTTATGTTAGATAAAGTGAAGAGGAAAAAAATCTCTCTGTCATGAACGCAGTTAGCTTATCAATGCTCACTTTTATACAGTGTTAAGCGTTGCCATACTTTTTTTTATATTCATTGTACTATTTATATTTAGGATGGAAATTGCTAAAAGCATCTGAATGATGAAAATCTTCCCCTGTAAAAAATTTTACTGCTAAACGTTAAAAAATGTTTGGTTAATTTTTTTTTCTCTTCTGGCATGCTTATTCACAAAGTTTATACGAACTGTTAACATACAAAAATACAAACACAGTATTTGAAAACACTGGTAAATGTCAAAATGTTTAATTATTCTTTGTTTCGAAGATGAAGATGGCAATGATTTGTAAAGAAATTTGAAACGGTTCTAATACTTTTGTAAAGCACATAATAATTTATATATTTGAAATTTTTTATGATTCCGATAATACAATTTATAGAATGTGTGTGTTGTTGTGACTTACCTCACTTGTCTGACAGTAACGTCAGAACAAGCCTACGAAATTCATCGTAGCAAGGAGTCAAGGAGTGCAAGATTGAGCCTGTCGTTGTCAAGAGCCTCGAGCACCACACAGGTGACAGTACGACTTTGCTCAGCTCCGCCTGCAGTTTTGATGACGAGCACCCCTGAGGAACGGGTCCGACGGTCTTCCATCCTTTTTCTCTTACCACCGCTCTAGAAACGACTTTTGGCTCTCCACATATTTAGAGTGGCCCCATGGCGCACGGACACTATACATTTACAAACATCCATGCCAACTCCGGGATTCGATCCCGGGCCCTTCAGTACGGCAGTTAGCGTCGCTAACCGCTATCCCGGTTGGGCTATTTTAGTTATTAATCATTATTAAATTAATTAATTAATTAATATTAATATTATTTGTATAATAAAATTTTTATTTATTACTCTTCGTTAGAGAATCAGGGGATTACCAGTTAATAACCATAGAGATGAAAAATTTCGTTTATTTTTTCTAAATGGCTATTTTTTCTAAATTTCTTTCTACATGGCTTGCTAATCAGTAACATACAAATTAAATACCTTATGCTTTGTCGAATGGCAGCACACTAGGGCGTGGAACATAAAATTATTTTATTTCAGGCAGTGCCTACACATTTCCTTTAAATTGCTGAGTTTTATGATTAGATTTAGAAAGTAAATATCTTGCACTTTGCCCAGTGCAACATATCTTTTTTTTTTTTTTTAAATCGGCGAGTTTTCTGATTAAATTTAAAGCATATATATTTTACGCTAAGTGAAAACACACTGCTTTTAAATCACCTATTTTGTTAATCAAAATGCCATTAAATTCGCACAAAGTAAACAATAAATAAAAACCTATTCGTAATACAAAGTTCGAGATTCGGTGCACATGTTTGGAGAAGCGTTATTGTGGGTTCAAAATTTGGTGGCTTTAGGTGTCGCCGTTTTTTTTCCATGCGAGGGATCTAAATATATACGGGTTCTTCATTACTTAATAGCATACTTGTTGTTTTAAATTCACTTGCAGAAAAAGAAATGTTATAGTCAATGAAGTGTTTCACAGCTATCAATACTGTAAGAATTCTTCTGACTACTGTTATATTTTCGATAACTTCGGCAAGAATACGTAGATCTGAAATAATGACTACCCCCTTCCTTTGGAATACACGGCTACCGCTACTTTGTGAGTTCTGAGAATGGTATACGCACTTTTCCACATAAATATGTAATCACTCACTTTACGATTCACAAGTACTTCACTAAGCACTGCCGTAACATTTGATCAATAGCATTCCAGCTGACCAAGTTCATGTGTATGCTTTAGCCTCAACTGTATTTTTCCTAAAACTTAATTTTATGCATACATTTTCCCAGAAATCGTAAAACACTTCCTAGATTAAATGCGAGCCGTTGGCGACGCATGCAAATGTGTTTGACAGAAGGATTAGGATTAAATCTGAAAGTCACCTTTCTTTCTCTCTTTCTTTTTCGTTCAGTCACAACAAATGCTGGAACAAAAATGTGTCAAGTTTGATTTAATTTACAATTTTCTCAAATAAATTATCCAAAATTTATTTAATATATGAAAAGAAAATCTGCAGTTCTGCAGTAAAAATTTTTTTATGTATTTTTAAACAGAAAGTAACCTAAACAACAGAATAAATAAAATATCTGAAAATTTCACATTTTAACGGTTGCCCGTACGGACAATTTACCATTCTGCTCTTGCCCTCACTCCTGCTAACCATACTCCCCCCTTTCTTCTGGTTGTAGCTTTATTGTTAAGCATAATTTTCTTCGAACTTAGGGCATATGTAATTTAACAACAAAATCACAAAACTTTTAAAAGCTGCATAGCAGCATATGTGTGGAATACCCTATGCAGTATTGGCATAACATTTTTATTTTTTTCTGTCTTTTCTCAGTTCGTCATACCAATACTCAGTTTTCTTAGTAAAATGGGTCATAAAAATATTTTTTTACTTTTCATTATTAATTTTTTCTGTGTTAACTTATTAAATATCACGTTTAGATCCGATAGAAAGACTTGCGTGCTGGAGATAAAAATGTTTTATTCCGTATAGCGTTCTACTCGTCTTCAAATCGTTGTTTCTTGATAAAAATTCATTAAAGTTTTACAAAGCACAAAATAAATACTAAAACAAATTCTAAATTCAGGACTACGTTCTTCAAGGTTTGATGACTGTAGGTACCGTTGTTTTCTCACAATGCGAGAAATATGCATACACTCATGCAGATTCTTCATTATTTAATTTCTTTAAATACAATACACGGCGATAGTATTTGTTGGCAACAATTAAAAAAGTGATTCGACGTTTTAAGGGGACAACGCAAATTCCATTCCAAGATTAATAGCACTTTTGGGGCTAATAAATAAATTTTTGAAAATTTTTAAATGAATACAATCTATAAATAAATAAATCTGGAGTTCAACTATGCTTAGCTTCTAAGTACTTACACAAAAAGATGGGCAGAACTGCTGTTTTACGGGATCAGATTACAATCATTCGCTCAAAGAACTGAATCGGCTGTATTATACGACTAATGGCTCACTAATAATAACCCTGATGAATATAATCAGGAATGGGGAGTAAATCAAGAACAGTGAGTGAGGATGGAAAGAAGAGCGTATACGCGAGATCAGTCAGATGAGTGGAACAAGTACAGCGATCGGGTAAATCGTTTCAATAGAACCGTTAACTCACTGAACTGATTCCTTTGAACTGTATTTTTGAAATTCCCTAAAGCATCGTTTCTACATAGAATTAAATTACAATTCTACAACAAAAATGTTCAGGAAGTTGGAAAACAATAAAGATTGGAGTTTTTCAATCAAAAGTTGAGAAACGATAAATTAAACTCACTTTTAGAATATGGGAGGATAAACATTCTTTTCTAGCTAAAATGGGAATGGAACTTTTGTGTAACTAAAAAAGAGCTATCATTCTTTTTTGACGAATAAGCGTTCGCTTGTTCAGCACAGAGAACTGGTCTTTAAATCACTTAGCAAGCGATCACATATCTGTAACACAATATGTTGTTCAATAATCGTCGCAACGTTGATAAATAAATGCGTAGCTAATTTTAATAGTTGGTGCTTTCTTGAAGGCTATTTTAGTATACCGTGTACTTCCCTTTCAAGCACACTTTATATAGAAATGCATATTCAGACGGAACAATTTTACTAAATTGTTACAGTATCCATATCGAATTAAAAATGTTTCCACACAGACTTCCCACACTTTTCTCCAAAATAAACTTTAAGAAAAAGTTCATGAAACTTTTAAAGAATGATTTTTGAGCATGTTATGCACTTTAGTAGACTGAAGATGCACCATCCTACAAAATCTCAAAAATTATAGATAATAGTTAATTAACAACAACTTAACTATTAATAATTGTAATAAATATTCAATAAACACAACATAAATTTTAACAAAAATTTTTAAATGCATGCAGATGGATATACAGTACGGCCGCTCCCATCAGTAGCAAAATTTGCAACGCTAAAGCGTAACTACATCACCTTGCGGTATTGGAATCATCAAAATAAATTTTCTGCTAAGGACAACATCATATTTTCCTTTGAAATACATCTACCTTTTTCAATACTTAAATTCGCATTAATATTTAGGTATTATTTTGCTATTTATGCTAATGCACAATATTGAAGGATCAGAAAACTATATGTTGCTTAAAATACATGATTAGGAACATGTGTACTGTTACCTAAACCTAAACAAAGCTATGTTATGCTTTCATACGATAGAAATGTACTTAACAAACATTTTTGCAGAAAATTCAGACTTGATTACAGAGAACATGGCGTCTTCACTACCTTGATTACCTAGTGTACAAAAATGTTGTTTGTAATCACAAACAATCTACCTATCGTGTCATCATTCTATACGACATATTTAAACCCTATAGAATCAACACCTTTTGGTATTTAAAACATCGCACGAATATTTATTGTGACTGAGATCTGAAGAACAGGATGACAAACTATATCTCCATATTTAAGGTATACATCTAATAAATGCTTCGATAAAACCGCGCATTACTGCTCTTTAGGAAAAACTGTGGATTGAAAGCTAGCTTAAAATGCTAGCTTTCAATCCACAGTATGCCATATTTGGGAATTCAGAACATTATCTGTGGATAGTTA
>KK116358.1:334399-345835 GCA_000611955.2 Stegodyphus mimosarum
GCTGCTAATAAGATTAATGACGGCACTTATTATGATTTTATAAGTAAAACCACAAACAAATTGGATACAATGTTTGCTTGTCTGGGAGGAATTAAAGCATAGGAACATTCAAAGAAAGTTGCCAACAATACTCTCCCGATAAACGTAACATTGTTGACTTCTGTTAAAACTGAATATAAGCAATAAAGAAAACCTGAGCCACCTGGCATCGCAGGCCAAGTAGGCAACTTGACTAGTGACCGAGAGGTTATAGGCAGGAAATATGTCCAATTCACCCAGCATTCTAATCCCAATAGAGCAACAACTTGGCTACATGACAGTGTTCATAGTTTCCTTTAACTACTGCATAAATACGGGCTAATGTTACGGCTTACCTTAGAAAGCCCGTTGCGAAGAAAACATCTCTTCCCACAGATGTCTCCCTTAGCGTGCTTTCAAGGTTAAAAAGTCCAATCCAAAATAAAAGGCAGCAGTAATTATGTGTTAAATACCATCTCCCAAGTTATCCTTTAATTCTGTACACCACTGTTACATATTAACGTAACGCGCCACGCATAAAAATCAAGATTTCCAGGAACCCGAATGGTAATCATAATTTTCTCTCCTTTGTTCTAAATTATACTCACTTCCATAGCAACTATTTTGTCTCCAGAGAGGCTACACAAAATATTATTCACAAAGCAATCAGATTACATACAGCAACACTAATTTCAACACAACACAGTAACTACTTCACATTACAAAGTTTGTTTAACAGACAACCCCGCAAATTTCCTTTCTTTTCTTTTCTTCTTCTTTTTTTTTAACAAACCCAGGCGGGCTCTATTGATTGCGCTGCTAGAGTGCAGGCGGAGGAGGCCGATAACAAACGTAAATGAATAATTTAGGGGAGCAGCGCGACAGCATAAGCCTAATTGCATCCTAGTGAAAGGAAGTCGGCAGTCCACTTGGGAGTCATTTGTTGCAGCGTTCCGAGACATATTGTTTAATTAAAAACGCGAATGGCACGACTCCCTTTTACGAAACTCGGCCCGCTTAGAAGAGTCCCCGGGAGCTTTGTGCTGAGCTTCTTCCGCCCAAATCTTACACTGCCTGTTAACGAAAGGAAGTGGGAAGCAGAAAACGGATTCACCCTACAAGAAACGGAAAGCGCTTATGGAGTAATACGAGCAAATATATCCAAAAGGAACATAATACACATGCACATACATTCACCGCTTACTAAAATAGAAATCAAGACGTTTTAACTGTATAACTAAATATAAAATGCTATGGCATTGCAATTAGCATGCAAGTATGCAATTAGCATACTTGAGCACCTGCTTGGGCATTAAGTAACGAAACTACAATGGCACTAGCTGCTTCTTGAACCCAATCCACCATAGAAATCATACTTATTATTTATTCTTTCATATTCTCTTTATTTTGTACTTCATGTATGACTAATCAATCATATAATCAGTTACCTTGTTGTTTAGATCTTCTAGCCTCATCAAACTGAAATGGAAAGTATCTTCTTTCAACTGGATAGGGCATCGCATAATTTTGGAAAAGTCATATGGAACACCAATAGAAATTTCGAATGTCACTGGAATGTTTACATCGGATTTTAAGTTCCTTCTTAAGAAATTGTTACAGAATTATTGTTACACTATCCATTTCTTATTAACCGCTTTTAAATTCACCAATGCACAAACGAAAAACAGCAGAACATAAGTGCTGGTCTCGAGTTCTGTTCGCAGCCGCTGAATGGCAATTAGCTTCACAAGATTTCCGTACTTCTGCCCGTATGTAACGCAGTAGTGAGATAATATTTTGTCTTAGACTGTCCTACGTTTATGAAGAAATGTTCATATTTAAATTACTTCAAATACTTTTGTAATCTTATAAAATATATAATCTCTTCTTAAAGAAAGCTATTTTTAATTTTATATGCATAACTACAACAGCACGCAAAACGACAAAGAGAGATGCACGTAGATTATTAGAAGTGATACATCATGCGCGCAGTTACGCATGAATACCAAACACAGCTACCTTATTAATATAAGATTAAGAGATAATGCTTATGATATTCAATGACTTTTATCAGTCATTATGAATAATTATCTGCAACATTCGTATATATATATATAAGGAGATATTTCAACGATGCCGTCAAAAATATTGATCGAAAATAAATATTCAGAAGTGTAGTATCCGCGAGAGTAAATGAAATGAAATTTTCTCAGCGCTCGAGTTTAAATTACAATTTATAAGTGTAACAGTAATGACATAAATATTATGAATATAATTCCAGTATCCGGTAAATGGGAGAATAATCCATCCAGATTTTTCAGCTTTTTTTATTCTGCGGGCAAAATATGTACTTTACTGTATTGCAAATGAAGACATTTTCTTTTTGTCTACTTCAAACTAATTTTTTGGATATTTCAACAAAGATGAATAGTTAAAAAGAATAACATATTTTTGTTTCTGTAAAATAAAATGCAAAATTTTAAAAACATTTCACAAAACTGAATGAAGAAAAATTAGTTTTCATTGATAAATTAGTTTTCCGTTTCATTTTCAAATAAAATAAGGCTATGAAATTGTTTAAGTAGCCAGGAAAACTTAGAGCACTATCATCTTGAGCACTACCACTATCATCGTATGAAGAGAGAAAAACAAATATAAATCTTCCACAATATTTTAAGACGTATTTAGAAAAGATATGCTTGTTATAGAGAAAGATCATAGCATTTTGTTGCTAATTTCTATTCGTATTAAACAAAAATACCTTAGCTGGTTCGTTAAATTGTTTTATTTGATATACATATCTCAGAAAGACAATTGTTAACCACCTTTTAATAAAAGCAGGATTATGAAAGAAAATAATTACTATGTACATATTCGTTTAACACAATTCTTAAGAAAAGGTAGCATGAGAAATGAGCTATGCACTGATAACGATTTGAACGACAGATCTTCCGATGCCAGCTGGGACAGAAACCAATTACACAAGGAGAAAACACACCGAGGAAGGCCTTCAATTCCTTACACATTCTCCTCTTTCTTAATTTAAATATTTATTAAACCGTGTATGAAATTCAGAATATGTATTTTGAAAAACATAACATCTGATATAAATGCATTAGCCAAAGCTTAATGTCCTTTTACGGCTGGGTTTGAAAAATTCTTACACGCTTACAGCTTAAAGACGCTACTTGATTTCATAGGAAAAATACGTGAAAAAAAATATTTTAAAAATGCAAAATAAAAAATTGTAAACTGCCAAACCATTGTTTTGTTTTAATCCCCAAAGAAATATATATTATTTTTATTATATATTTTATTATACTCAGTTATTTTCACACATAACAATTTTTATATATATTATGTAAGACCTCACAAAAGCAAACATTCGCTTGCGTTCGAGAAGTTTCAATAATTAGCATGGAAGAACGGCTGCACTGCATCTACAAATTCTACAGTGGATGTTTGGGATTTAATTTCCATTCTTTGGGTACTAACAATATTTGACTTATTGAGAACAAAACGTAAAAATAATTTCACCATCATTCGAAAAAAGTTCACGAAACACTGAATTCATAAAGTTAAGAATTTTTAAAATTTATAATACACTTTTAGGGAAAAAGGGGAAAAATTAACTGAAAAGAGTTTATATACCTGATAGAAACAATAAAAAATACACTAAAAAACACTTTTTACGCCAAGAAAAGAAAATACCTAATCATAAAAACAATGCAACTTCCCCTACCAAGCGTAACTGATGAGGATCAAAATATAAGTAATATTAAACTAAACATAAAATACATCTTAAGCTATTTTACTGCAGTTTTGGAGAAAAAATAATAATGAATTTAAGACGGAATTTAGGTTAAACTCCCAAGACAAAACGCAACACCGAAATATATATATATACACACACTCTCATATATTTAGATTTGTAACGCATGCTTACCACTATCACAGACACCAGACACGTAAAAATAAATCGTGAAACCTAATAAAATCCTACGAAAATGTCGAAAAATCCAATCACGGCTTTTATGCTCCCTGCAGACATACACGCACACATACCAAAGTATTACGTTACTCAGTTTAAAACGAAACTTTCTAAAGCAATTTGACCTTCCAGTCAAAGCGAAGTGCATATGCATTAATGAAAAAAGAAAACAAATCATCATAGCGAAGTAATATGAATACGAAAAAGTGGTATCGTAAGGGGAATTTGAGTTCATATTCTATTCCCAAAACCGAATTCGAAATTTTGATGCCTCAGACACGTGATTTGTTGGCTGTAGTAACTGAGGGCAACGGTTTCAGTTGCCATGGGAACTGCATTGTTATTCTGAACTAGCTGATGGGGAAAGAATAACTTTTTTTTCTTTTTAAATTCTATATCAGACTTTTTTTTTTGTTGAGGGTGCACTTCAAAAGCCGGCGAGATATGCTTCCGAAATTATTTTTTTAATCAATTAAATTATTTTTTTCAGCAATAAATCAGAGAAGAGGAAGAACGTAATTATTTTTCATGATTAAAAAAAAGTGCACTTTGTTAGAGTGAATTTAAATAAGTAATAAAATATTAATTACCCATCCTGAAGCTAAGACAAAGTATTAGAAAAGTGATTTAAAAAAGTTAAAAGTTATAAGTCTATAGATAAAAAATTTTGTTTCACTTCTTTGTTTTTATTTTGCTATATCAGTTACCGTCAAAGTATGAAATCCGACATTCTACAGAATACCTAGGCATTTTATAGATTGCTGAAAACTACCCAGAAATATAAGAAACGATTAAATATTTCACGCATTGTCTAGGCATTCTATAGAATTCCAAATGACAAACCTCTGAAGTATGAAATACATCGTCTATTCGTTTCAGATAACTAAAACTACTCACGAGAAGGTAATAAATGATGCAAAAAAAAGCCAAAATGACTATTAAGAAGGAACCAAGAGACTATTGCTAAATCTCGAAGATCTGATGTTTATAGATAACAAAAATATACTCATTTAACCTTTCAGAGAAGGTGTCAGTATTATACAGTATTACGTCACAGACACATTTCACCTACTCCATGAAACTCGTTTGACTATTGGACATGGAGGATGTGACAGAATGTTGAAAAAACTTTCAACCCAATACAGAAACGTTACACGTAATGAATGATACTGAACTGTACATCCATCCACCTTTGCCAGCTCTGTCAGGAAACGACAAAAAGGCATTTAAAAGAGTGAAATCTATGACTTTTTTTTCTGAATTCCAGTTATCAGATAGATCTTCTTAATTTTCAGTCTCAGCCAGATTTACCAAAACAAGTAACAAATAATATATCAAGCAACATTAAACAAGTAACATATCAAGTAACATTAAGCGTATTGATATTTCAGCTTAAATATACGAATCAATGAAATATGAAATTAAAAGACCAATAATTACGCTAGTTTATGCTGTTATTTATTACATTTTCATGATTTAGTTGGGATTTTCCTATTCCATTTTACATTTGTAAAAAAGAAGCTGCATGTGAATAGAATTTTAGCATAATCCAGTCCTTAAACGGATCATAAAATATACTTATGCAAAATTACTACTATTTCATTTGTAATAACAATGCAAATTACATATAACATGGATTTTAAGCTTTAATGTCATCACAGCATAATGAACCTTCTTCAGTCACTTTATGGCAATGACTTTCGTATCGCTGTATTACATTATTTTATATTTTAAAATACACTGCTCGACATTGAAAATGCAGCACCAAGAAGGAGTGGTCAGAAAGTGATGAAATTTGGAAAAAGGACAGAGACAGCAAGCAGCAATAAATGATCTTTATTTCAAAATGATAGTCAGAATACAGAGCGAGAACGGCGTCGGCTCAGTAGGCTGTAGACCACCGCAGACAGCGATGCACGAAGAAACACGTCTAGGCATAGAGTCAATAAGAGTGCGGATGGTGCCCTGAGGGATGGCTTTCTATTCCCTTTCCACCATTTGCCACAGTTCGTCTTCTGAAAGAGGCTGGGCCAAACTCTGCAAACGGCGTCCAATCACATCCCACACATGTTCGATTGGTGACAGGTCAGGAGAGTATGGTGCCCAGGGAAGCATCTGTATACCTTGCAGAGCATGTTGCAGGTCCGAGCACTGTGTGGTCGGGCGTTAGCCTGCTGAAAATTTGCATTAGGCAGCCCCTGAAGGTAGGGGATTGTCACCGGCCGCAGTACATTATCCAAGTATCGTTGGGCCGTCATAGTGCCCTGAATGCGAACTAGAGGTGACCTGGAATCGTAGGCAATAGCGCCCCAAACCATTATGCCCCGTTGTCGCGCGGTGGGGCTTTCCACAGTTACTGCCGGATTAGATCTCTCTCCACGTGGACGCCACACACGTATGCGGCGACTGTCACTGGATAAACAGAAGCCTGACTCATCTGAGAACACGACGTTTCGCCATTCTGTCATCCAAATCGCTCCAGTCCGGCACCATTCTAAACATTGGCGTCTATGCTGTGGGTCAATGGCAATCTTCTTAACGGACGGCGTTAGTGCAGGCCACGTTCAACCAATCGACGGAAAATGGTTCTCGTCGACACGGGAACATCCAGGGTAAGCACATGCTGCAGAATCGCGGTACAAGTGACTTGCGGGACCGCCGCAGCTTGTCGGCGGATGAGTCGATCCACGGGTGCTGACGTCACTCTGGCAGCCCCTGCACCCCTGCTTCTTCCAACCATGTTCGCCATACCCGATGCACCGTGGGTACCATACCATACCATGTGGGTATCAGCTGGGATTTGATGTAAGGACCAACTCCCCCTTCTCAGTCCGATCACCATACCCCTCATAAAATCGTGTATCTGCTGGAAGTGCCTTCGTTGACGGCGGCCTGGCATTCTCTCCTATTACACGTATCCTCCGAGACAAAACCAACTTTCTTCGATAATTCGTCTGGCAGAAATAACGACACGAATATTGCCCATTCTGCACGTTCCTTCCCTTATATCTTACTTCACGTCCGTCGTAGAACTGCGCATTTCACATCATTCGCATAACTCAGTGACGTGCGTCTACTCTAAATTTGCATAAATTTCTGACCACTCCTTCTTGGTGTTGCATTTTCAATGTCGAGCAGCGTATTTTACATAATTTTACATGAGGGTTTTCACGCTTGGCCCTTTCTGGCGAGTAGAAATTTATTACTATCGTTTTAAACTGTTTCTACGATCCTCCAGTCTGAAAGGATTTAACTGTTTAAAAATTGCAATGAACTTACACGTATTTACGGAGATTGAAACACAGATTAAGAAAATGGAAATGCATTTAAAAATAAACTGCATACTGATAACTAAAAACTAAAAATAGACGAGAACCTTTTAAGAGTAATTCGACATATAAACGCGTAAAACATGATATCAAATAAAATAACACATAAATAAAATCGCTACTAGCCAAATTACACGTAAAAAATAAAAATTTAAAAGCTTCTGCTATTACCATCTACACTCACGTTTGTGAAAATTGCAACACCAAGAAGGAATCGTCATAATTGAATGCAATTTAATACACAGTTGAGTGGTAGTGGTACAAATAAATGATTAAATGTTCAAAGCAAACAAACAAGAACAAGAGATCAGAATCAGTATTTTTTGTGGCCACCACGCGCCGCAATAAGTGCTGCTACACGACGTGGCATGGAGTCAAACAAAGTTTGAATGTCTGACTGAGGAAGAGCATTCCATATCGTTTGTACGCGTACCCAAAGTTCGTCTGCAGACGCAACAGGACGAGGATCACGAGCAAGACGCCGACCAATGACATCCCACACATATTCAATTGGCGACATATCCGGGGAACACGCAGGCCAAGGAAGAAGCTGTACCTGCTGCGCTGCAAAGAAGGATTTAACAATCCCAGCAGTATGAGGGCGGGCATTGTCCTGTTGAAATACAGCGCCTGGCAAGCTTTGAAGGAAGGGAACAGCTTCGGGCTGTAGAACTTCACGGATATACCGGTTGCTGTTCAGATTGCCCACAATTCGTAGCAATTGAGATCGTCTATGATATGCTATGGCGCCCCAGACCATAACTCCGGGTGTTCGTCCACTGTGGCGTTCGATAATGCACTCCGGAAGGTGGCGTTCACCGGCATAGCGTCTGACACGAATGCGGCCATCATGGTACCACAAATTAAAGCGGGATTCGTCAGAAAACACGACATGCTGCCAATCAGCACGCCAGTCTCTATGCTGATTGGCCCATTGTAGCCGCAGGCGGCGATGGTCGTGCGTTAGGGGGATCCTGTATAAAGGAGTCCGTGCGCGCAGTCCACACTGCAGCAGACGTCTACGAATTGATGAAGCACACAATGAAACACCTGTAGCTATTGACCACAGTGCTGCCAATTGTCTAGAGGAAGCTGTACGGTCCGTCCGCGCCATGCGGACCAGGTGTCTATCATCGCGAGCTGACGTCACATTTCGGGGTCCACTCCCGGATTTCCGAGTTGTCCGACACTCGTCCGTCCACTGCTTCCAAACGCGCATCACTGTGCTGCTGTTACGCTGCACACGAGAGGCTACTGCACGATACGACAATCCAGCTTCACGAAGGCCGATGATTCTCCCTCGTTCAAACTCTGTAAGTTGTTCAAATCTCGCTCTCTTTCGTCGACGAGGCATAAGTACAGATTGAGTTAACGTTTACCACTAGCAGATAACCACCGATAACCATACACGCCTCGCTACAGCCGTCTATTTATTCGGATCCATCAGTCGTTCAGAGGGCGCTGCTCAGCATACGCATGCGCTACGGATTTGCAATTCTAATCATTTGCATATCATGCGCTACTTTGCATTTCCTGAAAATTTCAGCTCACTCGCGTAAGTCCTTCATGGTGTTGCAATTTTCATAAACGTGAGTGTATTTCAACTGACCCTCCTAGGTATAGTTTATCAAACTTGGTTTATCTGCCATACCTTTCGAACTGATGAAACCTTCGATGCACCCTTCATTTCCTCTTCAAGACTTAATTTTTAACATTTATTTTTTGGACAAAGACTTAATTTCTCATAAACTAGAAAAAAATTTTTAAAATTAGGAAAGCTCGTTAAAATGAAAAAAAATATATTTTTTGAATAAAAAATCCTTAGAACTCTAAATAATTTATCTTAAGTCTAATTATTAATAAAAATATGACATTTTAAAACGCTATTTAGAAATATTCCTTAACCCTATTTATTACGTCATTATTTTCATAAAATACTGAAAATCACTTTACACAATACCTAACTAGGGCACAGCATAAATAAATGCTTTATTCACTGTTTAATCGAATACTGGCAAATGTGAAGAGGTTTAATCTGCCTACAGGCAGCGATGCCCTCGCGGGGAACTTTGGTAGGGATATTGGTTTCTATCGACGTTTACACACGAACAAACACAAAAACGCCCACGGAACCACAGCCCATTCTATGGTTCAATCTGGGTCGAATTACAAGTAAATAAGGTTCGAACTGCAAATATCTGTTTTAGCAAATGCTACAACAGATAAATAAGCAAATAAAAAGAATTTATAAAATTTGGATTTTCTCTAAAAAATACTTCATACAATGATTGTGAAATTCACCTCACAAAACACATTTACACAAAATGAAAAAAAAAGTGGACCGAAACATTTTGTTTGTTTTATTCTGGGACACTTCCAGTGATTTGGAAATTAACATAAAAACACTACTTGAAAAGATACCTTCCCATAAAACATACGTGGAAAACGCAGTACGAAACATTAGGACCAAAACTGTTGCCTCCCTCCCTAATAAAAAGGCGTGAAGAAGAGAAGGGAAACGAGACACACATAGATAAAAAATATCATCTGAAGTATGCATGCAACCGGTGGAGGCTCGAACATAAGAATTAAGAAAACAAAGAAAAGGAACTGAAATAAAAAGCGGAGGGTAGCAAATAAGGTACGTTATCGGCGAAATCTAAAACATCGTCAGTTATGTGCATACATAATATCATGCATCAAAGCACGATTACGTTTGACTTTAGTCGAATATTTTTACACCACTGGGGAAAGAACGACAGATTTCTACTTCCTTCCATTTTTTGGGGGGGGGGATCTTGGAGTTCGTTGCACAACCTCTTCAAGAGATGGGTCTTAATTTTTTTTTAGAAAGCAAGAATCCCGTACAACAGCTTTCCTATGTACTGAAGTTTCCTTCTCCCCGTAAATACTGTTGTTTGCTTGACAGAAAATGTATTTTATTCTTGAAACTGAAGACCTACCTCATCTCGGTTTAATTTTTTTGATGAGATAACAGCAAATGTAAACCTAATATAATATCCGTAACTTCCAATTTGGTTAATATACGAAAAATATTTTTTTTATTCTTAAAAAATACCTGCACTGAGGTCTGTTTCCTAGAAGAAAACATTTATTCCATCGAGTTAGAATTTCCTGGCGAAACTTTCAATAAATCCGCTATTTATTTAAGTGGTAAAGTTTTTTTTTGCTAGAACAGAAATACGGTGAATTCGTCTTCCCTTTTCCAATAAAACCATGCTTTAAAGTAAGTAATTATTCGACTAATCTATTTGCATTTATTATTACTCATCACTACAGTCAAAAAATAAAAGATATTACAAACACGCACAAAAATCTTACACAGATCTGAAAAATTACAGCTTTCATAATTATTAAGTACATTAAGAAATACACGGGTGTGCAAAACTTAAGCAACAATGTAAAAATTTAGCAGATAGCCATGAAATTGCAGAAAAGGAGGTCTGAAGATCAGCACAATGAACACGTAAGTCAGTAGAAACATCATGCGTATGCAAATATCAGGAACGAAACGTCAGAGGCGACGAGTGCGTACACAAAACGAGTGATGTCGGCGCGCGCAGCTCAACAGTAGAATAAAAGGAAGGATAGAGACGAAATTCAACATAATAGGATCCACGAGGAATTAGGTATCTGTGCACTCAGATCCTTTTACTATAAATTAGCGAAAAATTTTCATAACTCGCAACTTACCATCCAAAAACCAGTTATCAAAATTGCAGATTACGACTATAACGACCTTGCCAATAAGAACAGACCCCTGGCCGTACTCAATAATTGGCTCATGTGATTATGTCTTCTCTGTCGCCCTGTACCTATGTATATCGATTTATGTTATTTATGTTATTTATGTAAACTGCATGCGAATTGTATTAATCTCTGTCATATGCTATTCCTTTTAAATTTCCTTAAACGGCACCAACTTCTCGACACTTACCTTGCACCATAACATACTTTGCCTTACAGCCTCCTGTTGCCAGCCCGCCGGCCTTCTGCTTGACAGCTTCGCTACATATCTAAATCAGCAGCATAACCTAAAATTTCATTAATTTAAAATTTAAAATATTAAAAATATTA
>KK116358.1:346021-375364 GCA_000611955.2 Stegodyphus mimosarum
CAAAGCACCGTTCCACCGGGAGTACAAATTCAACACATTCGCTGCAAGTGCCAGTGAGTCAGTTTGTGAAATATGGCTAGAAGAAATTACCTGGACGACTTCACACGTGGAAGAATGATCGGAAAGCTGGAGGAGGGGCGTACTGTCACTAGAGTAGCTGCAGAGTTCAGAATCAACAAAAAAGTCGTTTCGCGCGCTTGAAAAGCGTTCCAAACCACAGGTACAGCTGTCAGAAAGGTTGGTGGTTGCCGCCCGAGGATGACCGATATATCGTCCTGCAGGCGAAAAGAGGCCGACAGCAGTCAGCAAACGCCATTGCTCAGCAACTCTGTACAGCAACGGGGCGACAAGCGTCGCGGTTTACTGTGGCCAGACGCCTTCACAAAGGGGGACTATTCGCTTGCCGTCCTGAACGCTGCCTTCCGTTGAAAGTTGGCCACCGACGCCCCCGTTTACAGTGGTGCAGAGAGCACAAAAACTGGACAACTGATCAATGGAGTCGTGTCCTCTTTACGGATGAGAGTCGGTTCAGCGATTCTCAACGTGTTTAAATTTGGAGAGGGAGCGAGACCGGTTTTCACCACAGTAACATCAAGGAAAAGACACCGTAACGGTGGTCCTGGAGTTCTTGTCTGGGGAGGCATTATGCTGAACGGGCGAACTGAGCTCTACGTTTTCGACAGAGGGTCTGTAACCGGGGATCGCTATTGTGAGGAGTACTCCTTCCCCATGTGCGTCTGTTCCGAGGTGCCATTGGCCCAGACTTATTTTTTATGGATGACAATGCACGGCCGCTTCGGACTCTTGCTGTTGAGGAGCTACTGGAAAGTGAAGATATCACTCGAATGGATTGGCCAGCATTCTCCCCAGATTTAAATCCCATCGAACATGTGTGGGATGCTTTGGGGAGACGCATTGCATCACGCTTACATTCTCCGGAGAACACCCAACAACTCAAACAGATGCTGATTGAGGAAAGGGCACTCCTACCGCAAGAAATGTTGCACCAGCAGGTTCTGAGTATGCGGAGACGGTGCGAAGCAACCATTGCAGTGAGGAGAGGCCATATCCCATATTAAGGAACATCTGCTTGTTGTTCTTCCTCTTGGATAGACAATCATGAGTCACGATACTATGCGTTCAATAAAGCTTGTTTTTGTTTGATTCCATACCGTATGCATTGTATTACGTTTTCAGCTCCGATGCTTTCGTCATCCTTTACGTACATAATACTCTCCTTCATTTCTGCACTTCATGTCTCTCAGTTGATTTCTGGTCGAGTTATGGCAAAAAACCCTGTTGTTGCTTAAGTTTTGCACATGAGTGTATTTTGGCTTAATACAAAGGCAATATAAAATATTTCATTTTTTTAATAAAACCATAAAAACAAATACTCCTTTTTATTTCTTGTCTGATCATGTAATTTAAAATTAAGAGAAAAAAAGTAATTTTACTTTCGTGTATATTTTGGAATCAACTACTGCTTTCGGAGCCTAATCAGACATAATCCCTTTTCTTTAGGCGCATAAGTATTTTTGGTTTTATCTTTACTGAAGATTTTGAATAAAACTAACAACGATTTAGGGGACGGTCAGATACATACATGTTCCTCTTCTTCAGGTGCAAAAACATTTTCAAGAAGAGGGACCTGAGTCTAATCACCTCTCGAAACATACAGAGTTTATTTATAAAAATCTACGACGAACTATTCTTTTGGGGGGGGGAATTAATTTAAATTTTACTTTGCCTTGATTCCCTTCCAGCTTGATTTGATCAAGTGTTTTGTTTTTAAATATTTTAATGATATAAGTTTCCAGACAGTACCATAAAGAGAATTAGACAATTTTCGAAGAGGGTCAAGCATGAGTTAACGAAAACCTAAAAAATTCATCACCTATTAAATTAGTTAGAAAATAATTCAGTGGGCTTTGCAGATATTTCTCTATAAATGCATTCCTTCTCTGACAGATAATTCCCAAGCTGCTCTTCTGCAATATCTAAGTACAATACCTACCTAAGTAAATTTTATCACTGTTTACGTGTATGTTCTTATTTTGGGCTCCATATTCCGTAGAAGGAGAGAAGAATTCAGCAATAAGTATCGAACAGTAATACTTGTTAAAAACAATACTTTCTAAACTTTAATTTTACTTAAGTTTATTTGATTTTTGTGACTTCACAGATCAGTAACGTTTATTTGTATCAACAAAGCTGGGAGAAATAAAAGAAAAATTAAGATATTTTACCCACACGAACTGAGATCATAACTTAAGTTCCCGGTGCAAATTTACATAAAGCACCGGGATTTTGAAAAATGAGTGTTTCTTCCTCTCTATGGTCTTTAAAGTATTTTGTTTCGTGGGTAATTAAAGTTGGATTGAAGCTTCTGAAATTTAAGATTTTACTCTTTTATGAAATGTTTTAAAAGCAAAGTAAGTTAATATTTTAACAGTAGAAACACCTGGTGTAATTAATTTACATTTAAACGAAACAATGTAAACGAAAACTGAAACCCCAAAACCATAATTCTCATTTTCTTATTATTAAAAAATAAGTGCATATTTTACAATGAAAAGAAGTTATCTCTATATTTATATCCAAAAATAGAAGGTTGAGGTCTCTGGTATGAGGGCGACCTTTGAATTCACATTTATGGACAAGTTTTTTCTATTAAAATTTGTCTTGTGCTCAGTAAAATATTGCTCACTAAGTCAATAAACTATCAGAAATGAAATCAGCAAACATTTTAGTGAACCATAATGATGCCTTGCCTTCCAAGATGGTGAAACAAAACCGCCAAGAGACGCTTACGTGAATCCAGCAAAAGAATATAACATCCGACAACGACTTATCTATAATCAGCGTTATCGGAAATCTCTCATTAGTTCGAAGAAACAGAGTTTTAATTGTTAATATTTAAATCATATTAAAAACTTAGGAAAATTTAAAAGCAGAGAAACCTACAAATGTTTAAGTTTGTATTTAGTCTGCCTCATTATTCTTTAGACCAAAACTAATGTCTACGTATTTACATACATCTTAGAACAACAGAAAATAATTAAAAACTTTCTGCTTCTAATAATTAGTTTAAACGGCGTCCCTGTACCTTTTAAACGGCTTGCACGACTCCAATTACACAAGAGCGAAAAAGGTATTCAGAAGACAAGTAAGCCAGAAAATTCGATCCTAATTGAGAATGACGTACAAAATTAGAACTCTAACGACGATATGATTGAATTAGAGCAACTCGGTTTCCTGCCCCTTTCACCCTTTATGCTTTCCATTAGACTTATAGGTAACTTTTAGAGCGGAATTACATCCAGTTTCTCTTCTCCTTAAAGTACCCGCTACGCACCGAAAGTTAAACGAATTCCAAAAGGAAAGGAAGTGGAAATCGGTCGCATTAATAAAACAATATCGAGAATTTGAACGAGTCTTAGAAAAAGACAAACACTCGGTACATCATTATCTCATTATTTGAGATGCTTGAAATGAGAGAAACCGCCTTCTGATTAATGATACGATAAATTTTCCTTTACTATCATACCATTACATTTAAATAGAAAACATAATAGAAGAACAATTTAAAGTAGCATTTAAATAGATTAAGATTCCGATTGTCATGAATTTCGGTTTAAGGGGATTAAGACGAAGTGTCAGAATCCGCAAAAAACTAAATTTACTACGCACGAATTAATGAGCAGTGTTAAATCACAAAAGATGAGCATTTTACACGTGAATAAAAGCTTCAAAACTACTTCAAAAGCGGTAAGTTAATTAGGATTTCGGCATTTTCTAAAGAAATATGAACTCTAACAGGAGATTTCTGAAATGAAGAAAATTTGTCAAAATAGAAGGTGACAAGAAATTTGCTTCGAAAAAGAATCTATACAGAAAGGTTCTCGCATATGTATTTTTTAAATGAGAAGAACCTCATATATGAACTAATTAATACTATTGAAATGAAATCAACAAAGAAATCAACTCTAGACATAATGTCAACGTTAAGAGGTTTCTACAAAACGACAAGATTTTAAACTTACACCTAAAAACACAGCTTGAAATTCAAGCACCTCTGCTCTCATTTTATGAAAACGGTTCCTTCCACAAGTTCTTAGGTAGCAGACATAATCATGTTGAATGAAAGAGGAATGGATGGACACAAAATATTTGCATCAGATCCATACTATAGGAACACAAGCTGTTTATAGCATGCGTTGCAAGCAACAACAAACAATGGAAGTTCTTTGTTCTACTGTCTGGGTACTTGATTTAAGGGTAACCTGATTCTCTATATGACATAAAATATGTGTGATAAGCATTGCCTATTAAAGACTTTCTAAGAATAAAATTTAAATCACAGTTTGTTTTTGAATGGGTAGGGGAAAAGGCCGTGTAGGAGCTATTTATAAATACCGTTTCATTATAGCATAAGACATACGCTTTCCTTTGTAAAATTATACACCTAATGGTCACACAATTAAAGATATCTTCTTAGTAACAAGTCATGTCTGTAGCTGCACAAGCAGAAATAGCAACGCCACCAAATCCAGATAGCTTCTAGAAACAGAATCCCACCTGCAGCAACATTAACACTGTCTGCAATTCTATCCCATACGTGATATATCGCGTAACACTATCCGAAAAAAATTCAACACAGGTTCAATTCGCTGGAACAAGATTACTTCCTCGAACCTTGTCTGGGTGAAAATGGCCAAGTACGACGTCGCATTATCCAACTAAACCAGGTGTTTCCATGGGGTCGGCATTGAGCCCCTGAGGATCGATGAAATTTTAAAGGAGTTCAACACTGATCAAAGGGTGGATGGATAACCACATATACACCGGCAATTGATCGGCATAATCAAGACTACTATTTGCAGCGCTTTATAGATAACAACTATTTTGCGCATTTAATAGATATTTTTAATACGCAATAAAAGTATTAAAAGTATGATTTGAAGTTGACAATCCTATGGTGAGACAATTCGTAGCATTCAAAAAAACATAGCTCCTAGTTGGCTGATATATGTTCACTGTTTGACGTCACATAAAACAAAGTGTAAAGAAGAGACACCAAGCTCATTGAATCCATTTAAAAATGTATTATATCCACACTGAATCCAAATGATTTTATATCCACACCGAATAGAAATAAATTCCATTACTTTAATAATATAATGTAATTAAACATTGTTTAAGATTGCAATGCTGGCTTCCAAGACATAAATATTTTAATGTGTCAGCACCGTCCAAAGAACGGCTTAACTTGGATCTTGATATTATGAGGGAAGAGAATCTGATTGGAGGAGGATTTTCAAGTCTTATTCAGAACACACGAGGACACCAATGTTTGGAATTTAAAGGTTATTTCAAAGAAATATGCATCCCCCAAAAAGTTGTTACCGAACCAGCATTATTGACTTTTCCTTCTTCTTACCTGGAAGTACGCTTTGTCAAGTCAATAATTTACTGCGGAAGACAAGAAACCGGGTCAATATTTTTGAACGAGGTGATATAAAAATTAAATAATTTTATGCGAAATATCAAGTTAATTGCATCATTACATCAAATGCAGCCCTCACATTAATTAAAATCGAAGTTCTGGCCAATTAAAATCTATGATTTTGTTTCTGAAAACTTCTTTACATTTGAATAATAATAATAATAATAATAATAATAATAATAAATGAAATGCAAACTTAATAAATCCTTTCTTTTAACTTTTGTTCCTATTTTTAGACTAATTATAATCTTCATTTGTATGCAATTATTTATATTATGACTATGTCGCATGCTGTATATAATAATGGAAAATTTTAAGGAGTTGATGGGGGAAAACCATTTTATAATAGGTGTCGATGCAAGAAAGAAAAGGGTTCGGAATCCCTGGGGTCGATGCATGAAAAGAGTTTGGAATCCCTGAAATAAAAAAACTCCCACCGTCAAGGCGCAGAAAAGCAGTTAATAATTATTCCGTATGCATGCAGCATTTAAAAATTTAAAAAAGCGTAAGTTATACTTACGTATCCTACGAGAATATTCCGCAGACAACGACAGAACCGCTATCGCCTTCAGCAAAATAAATCCGCAAGAAATGGATCCATGATCTGATATTGTCGATACCTTAGAGATATCTTCCTAATAGCTAATGCAAGCAGAACCGTACAATGTACTGAGGCTATTTTTATATTCTCTCCAAATTCATTCGCAATGACTTGACAAAAACGTACTTTTCAAACTTCTCATTACTTTTACCTATAAGAATTTCTCATAAGCTACGATACAGTCCAAATTCCGCGCTTAAAAGCAATTTTTATAATATTTTTACTATTCTGGATCCCAGCACTAAGCAAATCCTGAATTATAAGTCAGTTATTCTAGAGGTAAGTAAAATTTGTGATTTGATCGCATTTTAAAAAATATGTTACCAAGAAGTCAACACAACAAGACCTAACATAAATGATGAAATTTAAGAAAATGTTTTCAAATTTGATTTCAGACAAACATTTTTCGTATACTTTATATTCATTTTCTTTTATGGGTCACAAGTATCAACAGGCTTCATAATCGAGAATATCAAGTGGCTACAGAGCGCGTGAATCCATTTTTAGAAGAGTTTAACAAAAATAATGTTGTGGAATCAGAACGCCTAGCAACAGCGTATAATTCGACATAAGAAATATCGTCTGCTACCTTGAAATTCTTTCTTCTTTCGAAATGTCGCATGTAAATAAGCTGCGAAACGAAAGACATGTTTTGCCCTTTCCTTTTCACATTCGGCAATTCAAAAACGTTGTGAAATACATGATATTAAAATTTCAGACTGCAAAATAAAAGACATTATTAATCGGGATCAGAAAAATCATGAATCTTTACTTTTACATTTAAATATGATTTCAAATGAACACCCGGAAACGTTATATACTGCTTTTTAATGTTTCTAAAGTAGAGGAGTCTGTAGTAACGAAGTAGAGTAAAGCAGAGGAGTCTATAGATTTGCCAGTCCACACTTATAGTAAAGGGTATAACCGGGTTTTCAGTAGTAACAGAAAATCCCGACGTAGAAATCAATTTCAAGGTCTAATTACACTAATAGCAAAAATAAATGAAGACTTACAACTTAAAATGTTTAGAATATTCTCTCGCTTTAGGTGAGGCATATAACTGAATGAAGAAACTGGTGAATGAATATCATTTGGAAGATGAAGGGTTCATTTCGTACGCTACCGCTACATTTCTAGAAAAATGGAAAACTACTAAAAATTACTGCATATGTATCTTTTTGATATAATCTGCGCCATCCAGTTATGCATCACCTGCGGAATACTACGCTTTTAGCAAACTGAAAAGAGCTCTTTCTAAATACAAACCTCTTACAATTGCTGGACTCAGTTAGAAAAGTTAAAAAAGAGTTAGTTAAAAAAGAATGAGAAACAATATCGCTGAAGGTTAGGTTAGGTTATTTGAATGTGGCAAATCATACTGGAGTGATCAATTTAAGGAAAAGGATGCCGTTGGGAAAGACTTACTGATGGAAACTGGCTTGTATTCACGTTACACATGGGAAAAATCACAAAAAACAACCCATTCGCCTCGGCTAGAATCTAGGTCGAACTACCAGCATTCAGCAGTCTTAACTACTCAGCAACAGGTAGGGCCAATACCCCTGAAAATTTTACGAAATATCCTTCTATCATCAAAAGCACGATGCAAACTTGTATTTCAGAAAAAGGCCATTAGATCGAACGTTTAAATAATAGACGATATTTTGAACATACATTAGTTCTGAAATCGTTCTGAAGATGAGGTTTAAAATAAAACTTGAGCTTCTTCTATGAAACATTTATTACATGATTTTTCTTAAAGGAAGAAATAGTTATAATTTGAAAGGATTTGATTTAAGCATCAATGTTTCGACTTTTAATGCACTAAATATATGAATTTTATAAATCCCCACGAAAGACTGCTTCTTGCAAATTCTGAACTGACTATAATCGTAACGCAAATATTCGTAGTTACAGTCATAAGTTTTTAAATTCATAATATCCTTCTAACAGCACAGTCCTGCGAAATATAACTTTGTGAATTGATTTTATGGACGAAAAGAAAAATTTTGAAAGCTCTTATTAGAAGGAGAAATGTAAATTACCAAGTCCTTTTAGTGTGAACAATTTCCTCGGTAACTGAAAGAATCATATAAAGGAGAGTTCTTTAGTCACACAATTATGCAGTTTAAACCCTTGCGTGATTAACATCGCAACTTATTTATCTACGACATAACTGTTAACCCCAAATTCTTCCAATGCATTCATACTGTGAGTTATTTATTACGAAACCCAGCTTAGTGAAATTTTGCCCAAGCGCATTTTTGTCCAAGCGTGAGAAAAATAGTTATTAAGTTGCAACCAAACAGGGTTCCTAGAATTTCCACATCAAATAAGTTTAAGGCAATGAACTAACTTTTGTTTTAAATTAATAAACTCATTTATGTTGTGGGGTATTTCTATTTAATCCTTAAGTTCTAACTTAGAACCCCACGAACACTAACAAGCGAATAATCACTTAAGTGTGTGAACAGAACACGTAAGACTCAAGGAAGGATTAAAACCCTTTATTTTTCAGTATATTTACAGTCAGTTCCTACTTAAAACTTTACACAAAGCCGCCATTCGGGCTTGAACTTAAAATAATAATAATTTAAATTAAAACTAGCTTAACAAGGCTATTTAAAAGCTATAGCCGAAGCTATCAGAGATCTAACTAGTTGGTCCCTAAGTATTAATTAAATCGGCGAAGCCAAGCAAGGGCTTAAGGTATGGCCGAGCGTAGCAATAGCTCAGAGAGACGAAGCCAAAAAGCAAACGCGTGCTAGTCAGGGAATCAGACTCTCTCTCTCGAAGTCGGTTAAGTCAGAAGTAGTACTCTTTCTCATTTGCATTAACTGCGTTTCTGAATTTGCATTCTGGCAGGAAATTGTAAGCTGAAATTAGAATAAGATAGGAAAGATACAAAACTTAAAATAACTGTTAATAAACTTAGGATAAACCTTACAATGTTTTGAAATAAAAAATGATTTCTTATTATAAATTGCTCTGCAAAGCGGCTAATTAATATTTTTTTAAACGAAACAGAAAATAAATGCAACAAAATGAACACACCAAGGAGTTAAATGCTATTGTCCTTGTTTCAAATGCACGGATATTTGCAGTTTAATGCATTCATCGGGAATAACATATACTCGTCGTTCATTTAACCATTTCATCGCTGGGAACATTGCCCGAGATACAGTACAATGCGCAATTTATTTTACACCCGAAATAGCGAAAACGTTCTGTCCCAATTTTGATGGCGAACAACCCTGGGAACGGATCCGAGGATCTTCTACAGATCTTAATTTTTATTTCCCTCTTTTGACTTCAAAGGCGTAAGCTGGAGAAAAATTAAAACGAAACAAATAAATCCCGATTCTGAAGATAAAATAAGTAAACCTGAATGAAAGTTTTGCGATACGAGCTGATTAATTACCAAAACGCGTGAAATTGCCAGGAAAAATATAAATATTAATCATTACAGGGACAGTACTACCTAAGTAAAAAGTCTGAGGTGGACACTACATGACTTCCTTCTCCAGCCTATTAAATATACACATTTTCCCCTGCTCATCATTTAAACATATTTCCTCGAATTATTCTAACGTAATTATTCGATCTCGAAAGGCTATTTGAAAATGACATCCAAAAATTGAAAATATTTAAATTAAATATCCCAGTCAATTTTTGTCGTGAGAGAGTCAAACTTCTAATAATTTCATTTTTTCATAACGAATATAAAACGTTACCAAATATTAGTAGGTAACGGGGGATTGCATTAAAAGTTAGATTTCGTTATTTGTCCAAATCTTTTTTTTTTATTTGACATCGCCAAAACATGACTATTTTCGTTATTTAAAACACATCTGTAACTTGGAAGTATATGACTACGACCAACGATCGCGAAAATAAAGGACCCGTAAAGTCGGGTAAAGAAGTTTCCTTACATAGCCACATATATGAAAATGATGTAGCAATGCCAATGGCTCAGAACGTAGATCCATACTGAAGATGAAGAATTCTGCTTGCGTAGAAAGCTAAAATGTTGAATCCGTCATGAACCGCAAACTTGGCAGATGAGCAGGTTTAAATATAAATTTTTTATTTCAATTGACATTTGCAGCGACAGTTTACTTGGCACTCTAATCGTGCCTATTCAAGAACATTTGCATTTTTGGTACTGCTGCGATAAGAACACAGCAGATGGAAAAACAGTCTTTACAGGAAGACAAGTAGAAACTAAAGTGCGCAATTATTCAATATGGAGGCTCCCCAAGAGGAGATTTTGGTTTAGGTTGCTATATTACAAGAAAGGTTTCACTTCTAGGAATTCTGATTTCAGCTTCCGAATTAGCTACGTCATTAGCGTTATGCAAGTCCTGTAAGATAGACTCAGGAAAATCTGGAAATGACGCAGTGCAGAAATAGGCATTACTATTTTTAGAATAGAGAGAGAGGAAATACACGCATTAAAAATGAAGAACTAAGAGGCTATTGCTAAATGAAATCATAAACCTGATTTACATATTTTTTATCTTACAAATTTTGCAATATATTAATTTACAAAATATGATTTAATGCTCTGCTTTCTTTCTATCGCAACGGTATCAAAAGTGTAAATGTTCTTGAATAGGCACGATTAAAAGTGCCAAGTAAATTGTGGTTGCAGATGTCAATTGAAATAAAAATGAATATTTAATCTTATTCGACTGCAAAGTTTGTTGTTCATTACGGATTCAACATTTTAGCATTCCATGCATTCAGAATACTTTCTCTTCAATCTGGATCTACATTCTACTACGCCGTCAATACTGCTGTGTCCTTTACTTTACAATTTTGTTTTAGAACAGAGAGGGGGAATTAAAGACGACTGCTAGTTTAAATTATTATTTTGAGATTTACGTAAATTTTATTGAGATTTACACTGCCGCTTGCAAGAAAAAAAGGGAAATGCGCAACTAGATTTTGCAGCAGTCCCATATAACAAATTTCAGCCTTCTACGGCTAATAGTCTTTGATTTAAGCGAGGTATATACGTAAGTACCTACGTACACCATAAACATACGTAAGTCACAAAAACACCCTTTTATACCTATTTTAAATCCATTTTGCAATTCGCTTTGAAAAATCCGCTTTAGAGTCCTTTATTCTATCCGTACGTGCAAATGTTACGAAAAAGAGTCATTCAAATGGATTCAGGAACGGTTAAAATGGATATTTCTATTGAAATAATATACCTGATTTTTTTTGTGGTTACAATACTTCCTACAAGGAAGTAAAAATAATAGTAAACAAATCGTAGCCCGCAATATTACTAAACTAAACGTAGTTTCAGTGCTATTAATTCCGCATTGTGTTTTATTTTATCTTAAATTATTGCATCAGCCCACATTATCAATAATGAAACTATAATTCTGGTATATTACACACATATCATACAATCTTTACAATTAAAATAATTGAGATTAATATACGGAAAAACCAAGTTCTGCTTCTAGGGTTCCCAATAAAGTTCAGCACTCGAGGCGTGATATCTACTTCTCCCTTTAAATGGCTGCATATATAGCCTGTTCTTCGGCATTCTTAATTTATAATTCAGCTCAGTAACGGAAAAAATATTTTTTTCTGTGAAGTTATTTTGGAACACATAGGGAGAAAAAAAAAAGAAAAAAGAAAGAATGAGAAACCTTTCCATTTTAAATAATTAAAAATAATGAGGAAAGGTTCATTACTTTCACAAATGTTTTATTGTCTAAATTGCAAGGCTAGAATAAATTACGTTGTTTCAACATCGTTTCGAAAGATTTTAATTAGGGCTAGTTTTCGATATTCTATGAATTCTTTCATTTTCCCTTATCAAAGGCACTGCTGTAATTTTAGCTATCACTTGGCCTGAGTATCATTACCATATTGATTCTACATCGGGAGAGTCAGAACATAAGCAATTATTTTAAGCAGCATCACAAAAACCAATAGATAACATGACAATCGATTTACAGATACACGTAAAGAAACAGCTACGCCATCGGTAATTTTTAAAGTATTGTCTTAGAACTAAAAGGAATTTCTAAAGCTATACAGAACACTTTTATCATTTTAAATAGTCAAGTTTACTTCCTTAAGCTTGCAGATAACGCAGATTTTCATTGCCACTATCTGTTGTTTTTGAATCTTTTAACAATTACTTGTTGAAGACATAGAAATTTCTGACAGCGTCTCGAATTCATATAAACTCTATACTGGAAATAGCTAATATCTGTCTTTCTTCCACCCTGAAATGAACATAGTAGCGCATAAAAATTAAATGCAAACAACGTTAAGATTGCATTCACCAGGGGTCATTAAATAAAGTACCATTTGCTTCTTTAAATACGCACTTACTTTAAGAAATCGACTAAGATTCAATGTTGAGCAAATATTCGGAAGATGAAATTGAATAACAAAGTTCAACTTCTTTATAGCCTTTGAAAATATTTACGTAATTCACTATGATCGAAGAATAATATGGAGGAATTTGAAACGTTCTTTCCAGGAAAAAGCTATTTTGCAGACGGAAATAAGAATTCTCTTTTAATTGAATCGTATATTCATAGGAAACTGCCTGAAATGTTCAAGGATATTACTTACAAACTTAATTTAAAAATGAAAGGAATTTTAATTGAAACGGAAAGGAAATTTAAGCAACATCGTAAATATTATTTATATTTTTCAGGATTAAATAAACATATATTCTAAAATCATAACACATACAAAAAACACGACACGCCAATGAAGTTTTACATCAGTCACAATTCCATTAATACATACGTAAAATTCATGCATTAATTTGAAAGTGGCAAGACTAATTTCATTTTATCTTACTATTTTAATCTTTAAAACATTTTGTAATTCCATGAAAATCATCTTTATTTGCAAAATATGATGCTGTTGTGAATAAACAGAAAAAATTACAAAAAGAATACATATATTTGTATTTCATTATTCAAAAATTAAAGAAAAAATCTGAAAGGTTATAAGGTATATCTCCCACATTCTTAGCGTGCCTTCATGGTGTAATGGTCAGCACACTGAGCCGGTATTTCAGAGGTCCGTGATTCGATTCCCGGCGAAGGCAATGCATATTTTTCATCTCTCCTGCTTGTAATTAACCTAATGTCTCTACAAGGTTTTAGATTTTAAATTACGTCCAAAAAAGGGTTTTGTTTTAACGTTTTGTGTGTTACCTTTATTTATTAAATATCATGTTCTTCGCACTTAATAAACTCAGCATATCTTTAGAATTTCCTATACACAGTCTCACGCGCTGGAGATAAAAATGTTTTTTTCTGTACAACGTTGCCATTGCTCCCTTTGAAATCCTTGAATTTGTTAATCAAAAATTCGTTAAAAGTTTTACAAAACATGAAATCGATAATAAAACAAATTCCAAATTTCAAATTTGGGTTTCCAGATGCCCACATTCGTAGCAGGATTACGTCATTCAAAATTCGATGGCTCTAGGTACCGTCGTTTTATCACAATGCGAGAAGCATACATATATTTATGCGCATTCTTCATTATTTAATTTCTTTAAATATAATACAGGGATGTACTATTTGGCGGCAACAGTTTGAAACGTGAACCGACATTTAATATCTCCGACGCAAAATCGCAAATCGAAAACAATAGTACTTCAGGGACAAAACCCCTTTGGACTAATAATAAAACAAATTCCAAATTTGGGCTTCCAGATGCGTATGTTCCGGTGAAAAAGTACAATTCAAAACGACGGATGGCTCTAGGTACCGTTGTTTTATCACACATGGAGAAATATACATACATTTACGCACATTCTTCATTATTTAATTTTTTTAAATATAATACAGGGATGTAATATTTGGTGGTGACAGTTTGAAAAGTGAATCGACGCAAAATGCCAAAACGAAATTAATAGCCCTTCTGAGCTAACAACGTAATTATAAATACCACATTTTATATTTAAATATTAAGAAGTTTCCTACAGACCAAAGGATTATGAACTTCTTAGGGGAAGACTTATAAAAAGAGAAACCTTGATAAAAAGCAACAAGATTATCTGTGAATAATTCACAGCAACAAAAGGATCAACTTACAGATTTTTACGGAGATCTATGTTTAGGAGATCTATGCCTATCTACGTTTAATTAAGCAGTTCTATGTTTTAGGCTTTTGCAGAACTAACTCATTGTTGAAGGATCTTATTAGCATAATGCATACAACTTTATCGCAGTTCCAGCATTTTCAAGCAAATGTATGAAGACTGTACAGATGCACGGATTGATTTTATCGACTAATTAGCTGATGCAATCAGCACATCCCTTTCTACGCTGTATCAACTACACTGAAAGCCGTGTGAAATCTTCCGAAACTGTAATTTCCCATTATATAACTGGACACAGTTAGCATAGTCGCAGGTGGATTGCTTGCTAATTCAGAAGATAGCTCATATAACATTAAAAATTTTTTTTATTTACGAAGGAAAAAAATTCGTACACATACCTTTAACCTACGAATTAATAATATTTCACAAAATATTTTCATTCTTGATATGATAAAAATACACCTTTAGGCGGGAAAACTTAATACGCAAGACTACACATTCGGGGGGAAAAGTCTATATTTTTCCGAGTTTTATTCAGAATACTGAAAAATCAGATTTCTTAGATGAAAACCTTTATTACACGGAAACTTGCCGAGACTCTACTGCACGCTTTATTTATTCAGTATATTATTACTTTCATTATACACTGAATCCATAGAAGATATCTACTAAATAAACAAGAACTTTATAAAGAATGCAGTGAAAATGATGACGGTTTTCTGCACAGCTTTCACACCAAATTTAAAAGCTAATACATTTGTTTTAAATACGCTACTAACCAGTTTTAAGGAATTTAAAACTTAACGAAGCCATGTCAAAGTGTAGTTTTGCGAACAAAAGCTACAAAAATGATACGATCAAAATACTTACGACTGAGAAACAAGATTTCAGAGACAAAGAAGCGAATGAACTAGGGAGTCCCACAAATTTTACCGCCCGCTATATTATTTAAGTCTTTCAATATAAAATATTTAAAAATTGTCATCGCCGTTCGTAAACTGTTAATAGAAATTATTAAGCAAGAAAAAGCTAGCTAAATGTTATATTCCCTAATTACTAATCTTAAAGATATTAATCCTAAAGATAAGGATATAGGATTACATATACCATATTTGTTCTAGTAAAGTCTATACCTTGATTTTCAGAAAGGAACATAACAAGAAGAAGTTTGATGGGTATTACCTCCACACATGCATTTTCACATTTTGGTATTTTTGTGTGTAGTGATAGTATTATATGAAAAATGTATTCCATGCATATGTTTGTTTCTGTAACGATATAAACAAAATATATTTCAGAAAATAAGTTTAACAATAACTGTGCAAGACATTTTCTCCCTCTTTTCCGCATGCCTTCGTGGTATAACTGGCAGCACGCTCGACGCATATCTTCGGAGTTCGAATCCAGGCGAGAGCAACTGCGGATTTCTTCGATTCCTTGCCGAAAAACTCTAAACGACTCTACATTTTTAAAAGAATACATAAAGCAAGCATTTACTGCAATTGAGAAGTCAATAAGTAGCGATTCTCAGCTTCGAAAATTTCTAAAAGATACTATATTTTTAAAAGAATACATATTGCAGAAGGTATGCATTTACTGCCATTGAGAAGCAAATAATCCGAAGATGTGTAAATGCGCAAAAATTCTAAATTCGTCAAAATTTAGAATAAGATTCGTCGAATTTAGAATAAGACACCTAGTTCTAAATTCGTCTAAATTTAAAACTTCGTGTATAAAGCACTTCACATATTATTCTAACACATATTTCGACGCACATGTGATTTCTCAGAATTAAGTGTATGTTACTGAAATTAGGAATTCATTTGCTCATCATTGCTTTCATCATTGAAACTTTTTATTGGATTGAAACATCCTGATCTTTGACCATATTCCAGATGATATCACGTTGATGCTATCGAGGTCAAAAAGAAAAGTGTGACGTCGGTAGTCTGTGAACTTCGACACCTTACTGGTGACAAAAGGACTTTCCCCAGCTCTGTTCTCGGGAAATGGATCCAGGTATGCCTCTACGGAGGGACTTTCTGCTTGAGATTAATTTAAATAAGGATATTTCTGCAAAGACTCTATACGTTCACACAAACATGTGTGCTTTCTCTGGGATTCGAGGCCAGGCTCAATGATTCGTTAGCCATCACTGCTAACTACCATACTGATCAAGGTAGCACTCTAAAGTAAGAACACATCATACCCTAACTACAAAAGCAATATCTGCAGAGATAATCGACGTCGGTTTTATTCATTTAGATCAATCTGTTACACACTTTTTACCGATAAGATTTTAATGAGCATTGACACGATGATCTACTCATCGTTACTGCCATAGAACGAAGGCGTAAAAATCGTTAACGTTGTTCGCTCAGTGGAATTGGGTTTAGCCAATCAGAATGGTAAATTTGCAGATAACTCAGCGAGATCGTCGACCGAATGTCAGTCCATGTTTCCTCTGCTGAGACTGTATTCCAGGGTGGCATAAACTGGAACAATTAGCACATTTACGCAAAGGTCTTACAACACGTTCTGTGTCAACATGCTCTAGTTACGTAGAAACGAAGTTCGGTTTATGCCACTTCTGTCTCACAAAGCTCTCTTGTAAACGCTGCATTAAGAAAAAGTGTAAGAATTAACTAAAAAATAAAAGTTGCTTGTTTGGAGTATTATTATTATTGTTATTATTATTATTGTTGTTGTTGTTTCCGTCTTGAGCGTGACAGCATTTGCAGTTATTAATGGTGTCTACATGAAATTTTAACGTAAAGGTATGAAACTCCACAGTCATATTTAATTCATACATACTTTATTAATTGCAAATTTTAATTTACGAAAAAAATAATAGAAACTTTTCTACTCATCCTTCGTTCCTTATTTTAAAAAGCATTTCTACGGGGTACATAGCGAAGAATAAATATTTAAAAAAGCAAAATACACAGCCACCTTTTCCAAAAATGCTATTTACTACTCAGACGAACGAAGACAACGAAAGCGCGGATAAAATAGCGGTAGAATGAAAGAACAAAAGATTGATAAAAGAAAAGACAACGGACGGCATATATGTGCTTCTTTTCCGAAATATTCTTTCAGTTTTGCCAGAATTTTAAACATTTACTCACAGTATTCTTTATACAAGCAAAAAGGTATTTACAAATTTCAAAAGGTTTAAAAAATTCACTACGCGTTTTTTATGATGTATTAAAAGAAATTTAGTAATTCTTTATATCCATGCAAGCATCCTAAGGCAATTTTCCAAGCCTATATAATGAATATACTAACATTGTTTTTTCTTTTCCAACTTCACACTTGAAAAAAGTGGAATATTCTACAACGAAAGCAGTTAAATATAAAAATAGACTAGTTCATACTTAACGATTTGCGTGTTAATACACTACTATCACCCACAAAACGCAAACTTCATTAGCAGGCGATTGTTAACTCAATATTCAAAAATACTATTATTACCATTGCTAGTAATAATGACAACAGGAATTCAAAATTATTATGTTGCAAGATTTTGAATATTCAGTTAAGCATGTCGATGATCGATAATGATATTTTTGTAAAAAATAGTCGCTAAATACCAGCGAAACCTAAACAGTTTCATCTGTCATACAGAATTTCAGTATCATTAATAGCTTTAAAAGAACAAAAGAAAAGTTAGCTCTCTAGGAAGTTTTAAATTTTTTTAGGAGATTTCACCTCTTACGTTATGGAACAGAACAGACTTATCCGTCTGTTGACCAAAAACAGATAATTAAAGAAACTACTTAAGACACGAAGAACACCAAAATAAGTTTGTGTAAAAGTACTATTTATTACGAATGTTTAAATAAATTCTTATTGTTTGCAGGTGAATGTTAATAATACCGTTTACATAATTCGCACCTGTTCTGAAGTCACAAGCAGTAAGAAATGGTAGCAGCGTTCCACCTTCGATACCTGGTACACTTACCAGCATGTTCACGTATGCAGTTTACTCTTGTCGTAAAATACGCTCCAATTTGTTCTAAAATCCTCTGTCACAGCATCCTTCCTTTACGCAAAACAACCTCAACAAGATATAAGTTCTTTAACCTACTATGAGCAATTAACTATACGACATTCATCCTTGTCCCAACTTAGCCAGATACCTAGCTAAAAGTTATGGACTTAGTACCCAGTTTTCCCTACTTCGAACGATGCAACGAAAAGATCCGAAATTCAACTGTATATGAACTCTGACCTGGCCTATGCATAACTATTACCGCTGCCCTGTCACAAGTAGAAAATCCAAGAATTAACTTCCAGAAAAGGCAACAATACTAGAAGCGGGTAAACAGAAGCATAATAGGAAAATTTTAACTACCACAATGTTGCGAATTAAGTAATTCCACCTTAATGACGTGACATGATAAGCATTAGCACTATGTGCCTTTCACAAAGTAACTATAAAATTCATGCATAATACTGAGAAAAAATATACTAGTACTGAAGTATTGATACTAAAGTACACTATAAAATTCATGCACAATACTGATGGTATGAAATTTCTTTCGAGAACATCCATCCAAGTTCACTTTTTGTCATTTGTAGTCGCTACTACGCTTTAAAGACATTTTATAGGAGACTGTAGAGGTGCAATCAATAAATACATATAAATGACTCGATTAATGAAACAGTAAAGTATTGAAAGAGCATTTTAGTGTTCATTTTATCGCTTCAAATAACTTTTAAAGAGTATTTAAACACCGTACGATTAGCTTCTACATCCATAGCTATCGATTTTGAACTGCTCGCGAATCTAACAGCATGATAAATAAATATACCTTTATTCCAATATTTTGCTGGACATAATGACCATTGAAAATCGTAACCAACGCCCTAAACACACAGATACTACAAATACAAACATCACCCATTTTCCGAAAACATTCTCAGTGGTCCCATTTGTAAGAGCGCTGTGGACAAGAAAGAAGGGAGAAAAAGGACAGAAACGGTAAAAGCCGGAGAAATAACTAGCATCAGTGTTGACTGAGTCATATTGATGGATAAAGCACATCAACGCTCCATCGTCTACGACGTTAGCAAACAAAGAATAGGTGAGGCTAGGCTAAAAATATCAACAGCAAAAACAGAACTAGAATTTATTGTGTCTCGCGTTCGGTTTGTCGTTTGGGCGGAGCGGATAAACAGTTCCATTAGGTGATTATTTCATGATGGACAACAAACACGAAAGTGAATTATTATCCAGAACAGGTTCCCTTTAGGTTTCTAGCTGCCTTCTGGGTGCTTTTATGCGGCATCTTATCATCTTGAAATAAATCTCAGATATAGCTGATACGGAAAAATGTATTATGTAAAGTCTTAAAATATTTAATGCATAGATTAATACCTCACAAAAAGTACCCTGCGATGCAAATGTATTTTTTCTCCTCCATATATCAATTTTTTAATAATTAAAGTACTTAATTTCTGAGTTTTTTTCTTATTTTTTTAATTTATTTTTTTTCCAGAAAACGCAAAATACTTTCAATCCATGTCAACGGAATTTGAATACTACAGAAACTTTGACCGCAGTTCCTGATCTTTGACAACGGTGCGTGAAGCTGAAGGTAACAAAGAAACGACAATTGAGCGCATTATCTTTAAAATAATAGAAAAAATAAAGCCTACGGCCTTTTGGTATGCAACATATTAATCTGAGATGGCTCTTTCCTTCACTATGCATTATCAATATTCACATAGCATCTTAAAACGTAACAATAATAATAATAAGGTTAGATCGAGAAACAATATTGAGAAGAAACCAACTTCTTTTTTTCTCAAGATTTCAAATTCCCGATATACATTTAAATGAACATAACAGCAAGCTCTAGGCTCAAAAGGGCTGTTATGTTGCAAATGTCCAGAGTATTTCCAATACACACTATACTACGCCTTAGTAAAACACAGAAATTTATGTATAATTAACCTTTCCCTAGACTAAAATACGAAACATTTTTGGTCAACATTTGTGGAGTTTATAAGTGATACGCTATACATATTTTAATCAATTAGGAGCTCCCAACTTCATCTTACAATATTTTATTTAATTAACCCAGTTATCTTATTATTCTGGCTTTACCACAGTTTCTACCTTCGTCAACTTCCACCAGAATGCAAATTAGTTTAATATAATAAGCTTCAAACAACATAAATAAATAGGTTTAAATAATATAATATTCAATACAGAAACTAGCTTAAAACTTGGTCAAAGGGAGTTTATGAGCGTTATACTGCTCTCAATTTTCTATTGCTGCAAAGTTTCTCTTTGCTATGATTTATCTGTGATTAGTTAGAGGAAGGCATGATTTAAATTAGAAATTGCTTATTTTGTATTCTAAATTCATTTCAACTTCTTCAAAGTTGTTTTTCTACAGGCAAGCAAGTCAAGTTTTTGTTCCTATTAAACTTTTAATTTTCATACTTGTTAGGCCAACATGTTAATAAATATTTTTATTTGAACTGTTACTTCGGTTTGCGTTACTTTCAGTTAAAATTCAGACGGGAAATAAAGTGCCCCCCCCCGGGCAATCCATTATTACTACTTTGGTAATTACATTCGTGTGTTAAAGAGAATTTGCATATGTCGAATTTCTGAAAACTAATACACAGATTTGAATGAAATTTGGTATGAATATACATTTATAACAGAGAAAGATATGTGCTATTCAAAAGTCATTTTATGTAAGCATGATTATTAGTAATGCTCATAGTGTAAGGATGTCCAAAATTCATGTTGTGACATTGAATTGAAAAGGAGTCTAATATGGGGTATGATTCCCTCTCACAGCCAGCTAGGTTGTGCAGCGTGACAGCATACCGGACAGGAAGCGATTGAGGAGGCCCTGTGACACTCGATCCCACTCCTGCAAAAGTCAGTTTTTAACTCCAGGATGGATGGTTGTCGGAAGGGAATGGCGAGATGAAATTGCCCTCCCAAAAGCGTCCCACACATGCTCTATAGGATTAAGGTTAGAAGATATGGCTGGCCAATCCAAGATTCAAATAGCCTCATTTTCCAAGTAATCATGCACCAAACTGAGCCCTATGTGGAAGAGCGCTGTTGTCCATTAACAAGAACCTAGGGCTAACTGCAGCCCTGAACGGTCAAACACATGGCTCTAAGATATCTCCTCTCTACATCACAGCAGTCATGAAGCCTTTGTCAAACAGAAGCAGGGATGTGAAACCGTCCAACACAGCAGTGATCCTTTCCTCTGAGGAGGAACGTATGGTATCCTGTTTCATGCTCTTTTCAAATACAAGTACGTCGAGAATCAGAGTCCACGGTGAATCTGACTTATCTGTAAAAAGTACGGTGAAGTACGGTGTTCCAATTAAATCTAGTCCAAGGCGCATGATGTCTGCGCCATGCTAAACCCGCTCTTTTGTAAGCCTCAGTAAGCGGAACGCAAAAAGACCTACAGCACTATCTCATGAAACCTTCGGAAAACTGTAGACCGTTAAACTCGGGATTCAGTGGCAGCATACAGCTCATGTGAGAGCTGTGAAACTATAGCAATGCTGTGTCGCCTTGCTGAAAGGGCAAAATAACGAACCTTATTCGTTGTTGTGGATCTTGTCCATGTCTTTTCGATATGGATCCAGTGTCATGAAACTGTTTTCACAAATTGCAGATGACACTGAGCGTTACACTGACCTCTGCAGCCACAAGCGTTTGTAACTGGCCTGCGTCCAATCTACCGAAAATTTCGCATCTCATCCTGTCATCTATACATTCTTGGTTTTCATTTTACCTCATGCCTTTTAAAATTTATCCTACTCTTGTTAGAAACCCGACGAATGTTGGAGAGGGAGTACGAGCACATAAATCACCGGGCTCTTACATCCCCTCCACAACCACAGTTCCACAGACACGCAAACGTATTACGCTTATGTATTCGACTCTGAACATTTGCATAATTCGTCGGCGGCATAAGCAATACCTTTGGTTCAACATTTCGTTAAAAAACATAATTTGTAAATTCTCTCAATTTTGCACACGAATGTATTTAGTTTAAAGTTTAATAGCTTAACAACTGTATAAATTACTATACCCAAAATTCGCACAGAGGAAATGTTAAGCATTTTTATCTAGAGAATTACTATTCACAAATGATTCTGAATGAATCCGAAAATGTTATAGTATTAGCTACTAAGGTATTTATTTAATTTCTTGATCCTACTTCTAAAAGCACGTAAAGCTGTCCATGATCATTTGCACTTAATGCGGGTACTATTACATGGTGGACAATTATTTAACCGTTTCATTCTACTTTTGATTTTCCAGAAAAACGAAATGTGTGGGTTCCCTCAAAATTTTCCTTATAAGTAAGATGAAATATGGAAACTGTTCCTTTAATAAAGTTTAAAAAAACTATTCGTCTTAGAAACATTTAAGGAAAATTCTATCCTTAAATATAGACCTACTGTGACCTTGCAAAAGTAACCTTGCAATATTTATTGGAATTATGGAAAAGCTAACATGACATTAAAAATTTTATGATCGGATACGAGTTAAGTGTTTTTTGTATCTTTTTTTCTTTTAAGTAAATATTTATTACGCTCTGTGAGTTTTAAAAGTTCTAAAATTTATTAAATTCTAAGCTTTAGTGCTATTTAAATAAAGCATGTGCAATAGAAACGCAAAAGGACTTCTTTACACTCATACATCAAACGAAACAAGCATATACGTGTTTAAGTTTCTTCATTTTAGGCAGAAAATAAAATCCTATTGAAAAACAAAATGTCTGAAAATACACTATGTTTCTTACAACCACGAAAACTGTTTCATAGAGGTTCTTCGTACTTCTTGGACAAACACAGTAGGCCATGCAAATTAATCTGTATAATTAAACTTTGGAATTTGATTATGCTTTGTTCTTACATTAATAGTTATACATATTGTTGCAAATATTTGTAAATATTTTAATTCTTTTTATTGTTATGTATTGTTGTACTATTTTGTATTGTTTTATTTATTTATTATTTTAGAATGGTAATTTTACGTTTTATTTTGGATTTAATCTGTGACCAAATAAATGTTTGGTATATAAGTGTCAATTTGTTCCATAGATTTGTAGATTTTTTTAATTCTGAGGCAACGGCTTCAGAATTTTAAAAATTAAAAATTTGAATTTGAGATATAGCCAGTTTCATTTCTAAGCGGCTTTGGAGACAATTTCTGTCGCTGCCCCCTTTAGAGCCAAAGACAATCGTCCCGTATCACGCAACGAGTTTGGGCGACGATTTGCCGAAAACACATTTTTGAGGCCCTTTGACCGATTCTTCCAGAAGCGTCCGAACCCCACACTGTAGAATATAAATAAGCATTGGCCGGACAGGTAGGGAGTTAAAATTGTGAATCAGTTGCGAATCAGCTGTGAGACTTAGCGGAGAACTGAACAACGAGTTAGGGTTTACGTTGAAAGTGATCTGAAGGGTATTACGATTTATTTTATGTGCTAAAAGAAACAGCTAAATATTAACGTTCGCCTTGAGGTTTTTTTTTAAGTATTACTAAGCTGTGTTTGCTATTACTGAGATTATTTTCCTAATAAATTATTCATTTCTTCCTGTCTGGACTTATTATTTAAAGAAATATTAATGATCCCGTACCTCGCAACAGTACAGGATGCTCAACTAAAATGCGGACCGCCCATTTAAAGGGTATTTAATTTTGCACGTATTTTATTTCTAGTGAATCTTAATTCCTACAGCGTTCTGTAAACGTACAAGATTGACAAACCAGTTTGATGTCGGAATGCATGATTCTTCGAAAGCAGAAGGGGACTTTCTGAGTCTTGCGAGGAGTAGGTTTTTATCACTGCCATATTATGTATTGATCTCCGACTCTGTTTTTATAAGTACTTCAATCGCAGAGGTATTTTCCACTTATACCACGTATTTCTGACTGATGATTTAATCGTGGTGAATATGTCTTTGGTCGTGCTATGTCAAGGGGGAAATTCATCGTGAATCTTTTCTTTGAAACAACCGTGAGAGCTGAGACCTACCAACATGCTTCGCAGTTCATTGCGTTATTCTGAAAGAAAACGAACATCATTTCTGGATACAGCAAATGATGAAGCAGAAGAGGGACCAGAATTTCATCGCTGCTTGCGCAGATATAATCCCACTGTATTAACTGTATAGCTCCGCCCCAATTTTGATCAGCTCGGAGGGAATGGATCCAAGAATCTCTCACTCTTGTTCCTTTATCATCAAACCACATGCGACAACTTTAAGCTCTTTAACTCCCGCCATGCTGTACAAATACTCTACACTTACAAATATCGGCGTCTTTGCCGGAATTCGAATCCAAACCAAACAATACGACGCTTAGCATCGCTAACCGTTGCATCGATCAGGGCACCAATCCTGAATACAGGAAAATGCTGAGAATTTCCAAACAGCAGATTCCAGTATATGATGATGGGATAGCCTTTTGATGATATAACGTTTAACAAATTATAAGCACCGAGATCTCTACCCAAATTTTTGTGGGACACATTACTGCCTTCACTAAAATATTTACATTCTGGAAAAGGTGAAAAGTATATAATATTTAATTATGAGCAATTAAACAATTTTTATAGAAGGTCCACTTTCAGATTAGATACTCTATACGTGAAACTAGAACTTAGTGACCTACTGCCTATAAACCACAATAAAAAAAAGAAACTAATAAGATTACCGTATTAAACCACACCAACAGCAGCATTACGTAAATAAATAAACAGATGATTACAAATAATTTATATGTACTTAATATAGTACCAAAAGATTTACTGAATTCCCAGATTATTACATAAAATTCTACAACATTGCCAGATGAATGCTTTGATGTTGTCTTGAAAAGAACCTACCATATCTACTGGTAGTCGTCATTATACTTTAAACACATTTAAAAAGTAGTTCATGCTTTCTTAAAACACTCAATCGATTTCGAGGGCAGCTACAGGTCTCTTCTCATCAGGAGAACAAAATATCTAGAAAAGGAAAGCAACTTCAGTAACGGCTTTTTTTATACCCTCGGGTAGAACCACGCGCGAGAAGACAACGCCATCTATCGGCAAAAACAATAATCAAGAATTATGTTAATAGAATTTTAAAAGCGTTAGGAAGGACTGGATTAGACTTAAAATCATTCACTAAACATGCTAAATCTTTGTGGAAATGAAAAGCCTCAAGGAAATCCAATTCATCAACGGAAGAAGCCTTTCGGATAATTTTTGCAGATCCAAAGTCAAAATTATGATTAAATTTCCAAACTATGATACGCTATTGAAGATTTGTTAATTTCGCCCTTTCGGACATAAGATTCATGTTCCTTAATACGAAACATACTTTCTTATTTGGCACTAGCCATTTGAAGCAGTCCTATTTCAAATTTGTCAGAAGTCATCATTATACAAGTATAATCAGATATAAAACAATTTTGATAATCTCGATTTTTTTCCTTCACACAAACATTGTCCTGATGTCTCTGAACAAAGCTAGAAATTTGTTCATATTGTACACAATTCGTCATCGCAAGGCGGCGGGGCAGGTGAGCGGGTGTTGTTCCTCTCATAATCAGTTTTATTATTGTTTGAAGATGATTTCTTCTTATAGTTACGGCCCAGTAAATCATATGTCGCAAGATTATTCAAAATACTGATTTGTAATTTCAGATTTATATTTTCTTTAGCCTGATTTTAATTATTTCATTAAATGCATTTTCTACTACTGAAAACGTTTTTAAAAGTTTAATATCGTTTTAATCAAGCACTATAACTTATTTAAAATTGTAATTTAAAATATATTTTTTAAGATAAATCACCACAAAATGTGTTTTAATTTATAAAATACGTATAAATAAATATATTATGACAAATGTTATTAAATTTGACAAACTATATAAGCTTTTTATTGCTTACTTAACATCACTGATAAAAGGGAAGTTGATTATTTCTCTAAATATCAGCAACAGTTAATTAAAAATTGATCAAAATAATCGGAATAAAAAATTCCTTTACATTAATTTTATTCGTCGGCATTCTAGGGACTTGATTTGCATAATTAAGACTGCTCGTTTTATCATAACAGGGAAAATGTACATGAGCACACACTGTCATTCTCTCAATTTATAAAGCAAACATCTTTTCCAGATACTTAAAATGACCATGCGTTTTTGTACAACTCATTACCAGCTGCTTATTTTCCAGCAGATTTCAGAGCAGAACATACGTTATTCCGTGCGACTAGACGCATTAAGCAACGATGATAAACAATATAAAGGTATTTTGCTTTGATGAAATGCTCTGGTGTTTCTATATTAACGGTTTCCAAAGGAGCATTTCTTTCAAACAACGAAAATTCCATGGAAGTCTTTTGGGATTGATATCGAGCACTTTTGGGGAGCCCTGAATGAAATGAATGCTAAGTGATCACATACCATGATATTATCGCGAATGTTGCATCAGAACAAGCAATGGATACTCCCATTTTAACATAACGTCACGCAATTCATGATATCTGTTCGTGAAACTACACAATCTTATCAAACTTCTAAAGGACTAATGAATTAATTTTGAAGTTTTCAGTTATTTCAGTGTATAACGCACGATCTTATTTCATTATCGTTTTAAAACTTCCAATAAATTCATTTAATATTCACAGAATGAGAAAATGAGCTGCCAGAGAATGTTATACATTGAAAATCCAAAACATTAAGATCATCTACTCAGTAACGCGTTGCGTGACCTTTAGCCTGTCAAGCAATGTTGAGATATTCCGACATGGTGCTGTTTGAGCTCTGAGCTGCCACTCCATGACATCCGAAATGTGTTCTGTCGGGTTAAGATCCGGCGAGTTAGGTGGCCAGGACATTAATTGGAATTGATCCTTATACTCCTCGAGCCACTCTAACAAAATTCGAGCCTTGTAATATGGGGCATTATCTTGCTAGAAGATTCCATTTCCATTGGGTAGACATGTCATGTACAGGTGCAACTGAGCCGCAATTATGTTTAGATAGTCCGCAGCTGTCATGAGCTGTTCTACCACAACTAAAAATCCTAGATTCGCCAAAGAGAATGTTTCCCAAAGCATAATACCGCCACCACGAGCCTCTGAATAGCCTGCTGTACAGGAGGGGGATCAACTGCTCGCCTGGAAGTAAGCGTACCCTGACATGACGGTCGACATGATGAATGCGAAATCGTGATTCATCCGACCAGGCAACTGTCTTCAAGTGATCCATGGTACAGTCTTGATGTTCTCGGGTCCACTCTTGGCGTAGTTGACAATGAGGCTTGTTCAACAGAGGCACATGAGTGGAACGTCTGCTGCGCAGTCTCATATCCAACAGTCTGAGCTACTGCCTAGTGCCGATTTTGCTGTATCAAGCCGGACAGTCTCCGAAGTCCTTTTTCTTTGATTACGCGTGGACGTCCAACATATTGACGTCTACTCATTGGTTTCACCGTCATTAATCCACTTTGCATAAATACTGACAACGGCAGATGTGAATAACCTATCAGTCGTGCATTTTCGGTGATATTCGTTCCAAGTCTTCGGGCTATTACAATCTGGCCTCCATCAAATTCGCTTAGATCACCAGCCTTTCCCATCACTCGCAAAAATGCCTATAATGATTCCTTACATTCCAGCAGCAGTTCAATACCATTCCCACTTACTCACGTGCCCTCACGTCACCCAGATGTGTCCATTGAAAAAGTGGGGATGGTCATAATGTTTTGGTACTTCTCTGATAGTTTTATATTTAGTACGCTATACCGGTAATTTGTTACTTAATTCGTCTAATTAGTTAGTTAAGTTAAGCACAAATAACAGAACTGATACAAACAGTGTTTAAAAACGGCAATACACAAATGACACAGAAAATAATGCAATTTGAGATGCAATACCTATGAGAAAGAACACAGTCTAATGAGGAGTTAAAAGAATATGTAGTAGATTTTATTGCGTAACCTATGAAAATAAATCAGTTAAATGCGATTGGAAGTGTTGCATTTAAAACTCTATTTGCGTCGTCCAATCATTTGTTCCTCCCAAGAAAATATGGCCGCTCGCAAATTTTCAGATACATCAAATCCACCCACATCTGTCAACAAGAAAATGAATCAACAATCATCTAAAATTACCAACATTTCCTTTGCATTCTCGTTAACTGCAAACAAATGCATGCGTGACTCATATCTCAACTAGTTTATGCAAGGCATGCCTTCATCTCGGAAGGATTCGTTCAGAGGTCATGGCAAACGAATATCAGTTAGATTGCTGTTGACTGAGTGCTACTTTGACTGATTTTAAACACCTGCCTGTTCTGAATGCATTCATACAGGCGAAATGTATATATAAACAGTAAGTAGAATAAAATATACTTGTATCGAAAATTATTATCTGTCACATGAAACTGGGGGGTAATCTGTCACATGAATTTGAAGAGTCACATGAAATTGGGGGGTTACATGAAAATGGAAGGTATATACAGCTTATAAAAATATCTTAATAAAAATTATTTTTGAAAAATAATTAAAACCAAATCATTTATAATACCATTTCATTAAAAGCATTGATTTTAAGACAATATTTAAAACAACCAAGGAAAATCTGTTACTATTTAAAAGAATTCTATTTCACTGTTCCTTTTCCGTACAGGAAATGCACAGGCTGGCCCACTAAACACCACAAAATTTTATGAAGGATCGGAACGCATTGCAATATCGACTAGCTACCTTTGAAAAATGAGTTGGAGAATAGTACATTATTACATAAATATATATAAAATAAAAAGAAAGAAAAATGAATTTTAACTGTTAATCCTGGTACCACGTCTTTTCACTGGGTAGCTGGTAATTCTGTAAAACTCCAAGGTCAAAGCAATGCTTCGTTACCGGCGCGTTGCAACACATTTCCGTGTCACGAAATCCCAAGACGTACGCAACCCAAATTTAGTATCCAAATAGATATTTCATATTATATAGAAACAGTCTCTTCCAACAAACTACTGTGTATTTTTCATGAAGATATCAATGCATTTTATATGTTGAGACACAATTAGTCATTTGTCGATGTCGACGCAATGCTTAG
>KK116358.1:375394-411361 GCA_000611955.2 Stegodyphus mimosarum
ACAACAGTAATTAATGACAATTTTCCTGCTTGAATAATAATCCAATACTTTCACCACGAAACCAAACCAGTAAAACCCTTCGGTAGCTAGATTTTGGTTTTAAGCGCGATATATGCATAATTACAAATGATTCTACTTTTGTGTTCAACGATCTACTTATTATTGTGATGCAAAGGTATAGGTGCTTAGTTACGTACCTATCAATAGAGAGGAAATCAATGATTTGTGGTATGGCGGAGCAAATTCTCTCAGATGACAGACAGGTTACGAATTCATACTCAGAAATGAATTATATATATTTACATATAATAAAAAGAAAAAAGAAAAGATATATATGTATTTTTATATAATAATAATATACAGATGTAATGATTTATCTGCAGATAACCTGAGGTTAGACGACAGCTTGAAACTGTTGAACAGATAGAATGATGGCTTTGCAGATAAACGTGCCGAGTTCAACATGTAAATTATTCCTGAACATCCTTGATACATATCTTCAGTTACACATTATTAGTTACCAAGGACACATATCTTTGATTTTCACAGCAATAGGTGTTACAAGCACCCCACAATTCTACATACAAAAATCACATTATTTTAAGCCATAGATTTACGCAGCATTAATTTCGTTCTTGCGAAGCGGCAGCAGGAGAGAAAGAGAACTGGGTATTCCATAGCTAGTATATTCTTAAACTCGGCTCCTTTGTTTCAGTTTTAAATGATAAGTGGACAAACAAGAGTTCTACAGCACTACGGATCATTGCAGATGTAAGTGACGCAGTACAGGTTCAAGGACGGGGATGTAACCAAGAAGGATTTAAAAGGGTAACTGACAATTAAGTTAGTAATTTCCTTTCATATTTTATAACTTACACACACACACATAATCTTAAAAGAGAAATGTATATATATATATATTCAATAAACGTATTTAATACGCAAAGAATTTTGTTTTAATATGCAAAGAATTTTGTTATAGTATAAACAAAATTCTTTGCGTATTAAATACGTTTATTGAACTCATTCATTTCACGTTGAATATGAAAGAACTTAATATCCCAAATAGTTTAAAAATAAGATTAAAATTACCTTTAAACTGTAAATTATGTTAGAAAATGAAATGCACTCAAACAAATTTATATTTTCAGATGAATGTTTTAATAAAAAGTATACGTACATAATAGTCGGAATCAACATTATGAAAATATGTGTTGTTTGTTTTTTGCTTACGTTCCACAGTTTTGGATTATTTTAATCAAAACGAGCACCACTTATTTCCCGTCACTGCATAAAATGTCGCAACATGGCAACAAAAAAAAATTACCCAAACATCCAAGTCAATAACAACAATATTTCGACCAAAAATCTATCTCACCAGTTCCAACAACACAAAATATGACCCCAATATTAGAGCCTTTTTCAAAGCTAGAAAATAAAAGCGGCGTCGCCGTTACGAAACCTGAACGCACCATTGCGGATGAAATCAAAGAACTCACCAGGAAAATGGCATTCTCTTTCGGTGATGACTTGACATTTTCCATTCGCAAATGTCTGTCAATACAACTTCCTGCTTTAGTCGTGGAGTACCTTTACAGATATCAGCCTTCTCGGAGCGGTATTTGCGCTGCCTGAAAATGAAACAAATAGAACGAGGTTAAAATGACATGGCAGAATATATGGGGACGGTAATTATGCTATATCTCGGTTAATAATTCACTATTTCTATACCTTTTGTTTACGTTGGAACAGGTGCATGGTTATAAATTTATGCAACATCAGGGTCGATAAAGATTTCCTGTCTCTACATGCATGTACTGAAACAATGGTAAAGCCACTGTAGCGTACGTGGATTTCAGGTAAAAATACTCACCTATGATTAAGGTTTATAAATTTATCTTTAAATGGTTTAGGTGGTTCTATCTTTAAGTTTCATGAAGTTATCTTTTAAGGTTCATAAAGTTACCTTTCAAGGTTCATAAACTGTTCTCTAAAAATATTGAATGTTATCATAACTATATTCTTTAAAGTTACATTTAATGGTAGTACGAATTAAGGAGATTAAAATGCTTTCTCAGTCGTTAAAAACATTCAGTCACACAAAGAATTTTAACACAAAAACAAAGAAAAAAAGCAACTGACCGTTTTCATTATAGGACAAAACGTCCCAATAACTTTCTGTAGAATGATACACGCGCCAACCGATGCTAAACTAGGCGGTTATATCTATCTAAGCGATGCTAAACTAAGCGGTGTTTTATACCTCTTTTAACAAAGTTCTGATTTCCTTCTTGTCAATAGAAAGATATAAAAATGAGTCGTTCTTAATTTATTGAAATATACTAGGTATATGTTTTTACGTTTACAGATTCTTTACAACAGCCAGATGATGATGAAAATATGTTTTCTAGCTAGATGTATGTTTGGCTTACATTGTCTTCTTAGAAAAACTATTTGTCGCGTGTTCTGTTTCCTAGAGAAACTATTTACGCGTTGTTCTATAACGCAAAAGATCCGAAGTGCTCTCGGAATAATTAAAATGTACTCAACGCTGTCTACTGTTCAGTTTATTAAACTTTTTCACGCTGTAAAATTCTAACGTATAAAAAAATTATTTCTGCATCAACGTAAAAGAATCAGTGTTTTCTGTAATTAGGATACACGATGTTTCTTTTAACTTTTAATAAGAGATGTTTCTTTTAAGTTTCTTTTAAAAACAACACTCTGAAAAAAGTATTTCTGAATTTTTAAAAAGATATTCAGCATTGCTTAAGACTTAAATGCTGCGAAAACTTAGAAGAAAATACTTTCAGAACCACTACGTGAATCCAAATGCGTTAGTAAAGCATCAAACAAACAGCAAAATAGCTTGACCATAACAGCAGTAAATTTTTTTAAGTATTTTTTTTATAAATAAAAAAATATAAATAAAAAATTTAAAAAATTTTTTAGTTAGAGAAGGAGGAAGAATATATATATTAATCAATAGCATAAAACAATAAATTATGAATTAACAACTATAAATTAACTAAAAAAAACAAAACAGTAATTAAATTATGAAAACACGGCAATTAAAATACACTGCATTAGCTGCATAAACTGCATTTCAGTTTTCTATTAAAAATAACACTACTATTCAAGATATCAGTTTTACTATAACGATGTTAAAGCATGAAATCTTGCAACAACAGCAACTTTAATGTAACACTCCCATCAAATTTATTTAAAATAATTAAACATAAGCAATTATTTTTACTATCGAAATTAGCTTTTCTCAAATTAGAAATTAGTTATTCTAGCCATCATTAAATTGTCATTCATAACGCATTCTTTAACAGAATTGTTTTCTTATTAAATACTGGTACTCAGTATATTAAATTAAACGGATAAACTGAAATAGCTAATAAAATGTTTAATGTTTTAGTTGATTTATAATCCCATTTTTAAGTTTCGATTTTAATTAAATGCACACAAATTTACTTTTACAGAATTACATCAGTATTTATTTAAAACATGCTCAGGTTTATTTAGTGAACAATTCCTCGCTAAATATGTAATTCCTAAATACTTTCAGCGTTTCAATTAAAACATAAATTTATGTTTCATTTAAAAATTTACAGATAAACATTACATTTTATAAAAATTATCACTGAAAAATGTTTTCGCTTACATTTACTTATGAATGTAACAATAATGTATGTATGACAATTATTAAATTTATAATTACTTTAATGAATTTAATCAAACTATTTTTAAATCTTTAAAGAAAAATAATTCATTTACGTACACTGCGGAAAAAAAGGGGTTGGGTGTACAGTTCCATAGTTCCCGTTCTACTGGGTCGATTGACAAAATTCAACTTGCGTTTTTCATGTCTCGAAAGCACGACTTAGGATATGTATTAGATTTATATATATAGCATTGTTCTAAATACAAAATCAAACACAAAATCCAACTTTTCCTAAATGACATGCCAATTTTGTTCCGTATTTCGATTCTACGACTCATATTATGTCAAACTTTAAAAATCACATTAGTAGTTTTTAAAAGATTAGTTCTCAAAATTTTACCTTCTTAATGTTAATTTGATATATATTTATTAACATCTCTTTTTCTATTAAACGTATTTAATGCTTCCTTTCACATTTCGAAATTCGGATTCATTCCAGATAAAATTCATCCATTTTTTATGATTTATTTTTAGACTTATTTTAGATTTATTTTAAAATATTTTTTATAAATTTTCCTAAAAACAATTTTTAATTAAAACCTATAAAATATTTTCTACCATCTTAAAGTAGAATCTAAACATACCTGCAAAATATTAGAGTTTTTCATTTAAAATTCCCTAAGATATGCGTGAATTTACATATTGGCGCATTTTGAAATTTGGCATGTTCGTCATAAGCGATAATAACGCCAAATATGGTTTACCCACATTATTTGAAAGTATGAACGATGTTTTTCCTTCCGCTCGTAAACAATGAAAAAAAGGAAAGAAAAATTGGTTGCTACAAATTTAGAAGTTCGCTATGAGAATTATTCTTGGCGCAAACTGAAAAAATGTGCGCCAAGATAAATTTTTAAATTTCTAAATTTCTCCTAAAAATTATAAAATTTAATATTTAGACATAATTTGAGTCCCAGAATCGAAATATGGAAAAAAAAGGGTATGTTATTTCAGAAAAAGTCTGATTTTGTGTTAAAATACCTTAGAATAATTGCTATATATAAAACTAATATATATCCTAAGTCGCGCTTTCGAGACAGGAACTCAGTTTGAATTTCGTCAATCAGCCCAGCAGAACGGAAGTTCTAGAACTATCCGCCTTTTTTTTCGCAGTGCGCATAACTGCGAAGTATTTAACTAAATTACTTTCAGATTATGTATTCAGTAAACTTATTATTAATTTAATTTATATTCTTTTACGTTGATTCGGAAAGCACTTTTTATAAGTTTGAATTTTGCAGAGTTAAATGAACCATTATTCTCATAGCTACATAAGGGAAGCTCCTTTTTCCTCCGTAAAGAGTTAAAATAAGGCTACTTATCCTTAAAAGGGGGAAAATCAATCTGGAAGACACTATTCTTCTCCCTCAAGAAAAGCAATAATCTTTTTATCATCGTCTTATTATATCTGCTAGTCCTTCTTCCGGGGTTTGTTCTGACCTTGTGACGCCCATTTTTATTATGACGATTATATGTTAGCGGAAAATGGTATAAAAATTAATTCTTAATGTGCCATCTGTTAGCACTCAGCATCGTTTCAAGGTAACTATTCAAGAGACGCTCATTCAAGATTATAACTAATTTATACGCATATGACTATCAACTAAGAAGAATTATGGGCTCCACAAAAGCTTCAAATAAAGATGGGGACTATTAAATTTTTAACAAGCACCCATAGCTTTGGATTTAGTAAATAATATTACGCAATGGAAAAGCAGTACAGAGAGGAGATGAAAAAAAAATCTTTATTGCTAGCATATATCGGATTAAGAATAAATGACCTCCTGCTTTCGTGCTCAGGTTTCTATGAAACAAGATTTATCCCGAAGAACACAGTTTAGAAACACTCAAAAGACTTAACAATGCTGAAACTGAGTATACTATAAGAAATAGGCTGACTCTTTTTTTTATGACAAATGCCAAGGATGGCAATCCTGAGCTAATCTTACATTAGAAAAGGGGGAAAGAAAAAATGTGTGTGGCGTGGACGCACTCAGCTGATCAATGTTTACGTTTGCAGAGTTATTAAGTGTTGCCACACTTTTTTATATTCGCTATACTATTTATTTTTTGGGATGTAAATCGATGAAGATGCCCTGATTTGCTGATATCTTCACCTGTAAAACATGTTACTGATTGGAGTTATGAAAAAGGTTCAACTTTTTTTTCCTCTGCTGGAGTGTTCATTCAAAACGTTTATACGAACTGTTAGCACAAAAATTTACTAATTCAGTATTTGATTTTTACACATTTAAAATTGCAAAATTTAAAATTTCAATATTACAATCAATATGATATTAGAAGTCTTATTTTTATGGTCTAATGCTATGATTTGCGTTCGGCGAACTGTTTTGATGTTAGTTTTAAGATATTATGAGATGAATGAGGCTTTAAGGCATGAGTTACCCACTTCAGTTATTGATTGCTTTAGTTATTATTTACAATGTTACGAGTGACATAAGAGTTCTGATAGAATTTCGCGCGTTTACTTATTTGATTCCTTAGAGAACAGGGGGCTTACTAGCATATTCTACACAGTATAATTATCAAACGCTTGAATTTAGTACAGACAGCCGTATTTCAAATGTCTAGGCATTGTCCATTCGGTATGTCAATAAAGTTAACAATATGTTCGTGTTTACATTAACGTAACCTGGATAAAAGTATAAAGTGAATTAAACATTAACAAAATAATTTTGTTACTGTATTAAAGGATGCTTCTAACATGCATAAAATTTAAACTTAACTAAAATATTATTGCAAATTCAAGAATTTCAAGTGTGAGAACGTCATTCTAAAAGCTCACATTTGTATAAAATTACAACAAAAAATGGCGGGAAAACACGTTTTAAAACTCAGTGAATGGTGTGAATGATTGCAATTCATCAACTACCTTTTTTTAATTATAACTTAAAAGGTAATGGTTTGATTTTCCCCACGTATTACATCATTTAGTTCATTTCTCTCATAAAGTTCCCATTAATGCATAAGTCTCTTAGGCAGATAACCTTAAAATATTTTATCACAATCAAATTAACAAACATAAATTTTGCCTCCAACGTATGATCATAAGATTTTTCAGAAAACTCTCCAATGAGTTATTCTTATTTGTTCATGGCAGTCCTAAAGTTTTCCAATTCTTCAGGTAACTTCAGACAAATCTGAAATAGTACAAGGAACTGATGAACTATCACTTTAAAAAATATGGAAACATACATCCTTTCCTCTGAGACATATGAATAATACAATTAAGGTTATTTCATTTTATGGAGAAAGTTGACGATTTTAGTAATATTTTATGTTTTACGAATGTAAGTTGCTATCGGTCGCGAAATTATATTCTTCTAAAGTTCTAATTGCGACCTTATGTCCATTTATTTCTCTTAAAAGCAAACGTGCCTTTTATTTCAAGACATAAGTTTTCTGTTCATAACCCACTCCAACATTTTTAACACTCATTCAGTTATTTAGCAGGTGGATGAAAATTATATAGCATACCGTATAGCAGTGGTCTCAAATTAAAACTGCATGCGGAACGAACGCACGACTTGAAAACAGCTGACGGGCCATATTTTTTTCTTTAACAAAATGAAAAGTTTCATCAATAAAAAAATATTTTATAAAAATTTTAAATTTAGCTTGCTTAATATTTTTCAAAATATACACAAACAATAATAATTTATACTCAAATTCATTAGTCCACAGGGGCAATTTGCCCAGAAGGACTATTAATTTCGTTTTGACATTTTGCATTGATTCACTATAAATGTCGGTTCACTTTTTAAATTGGTACCACCAAATATTAGAGCCCTGCATTATATTTAAAGAAATTAAATAATGAAGAATCTGCATAAATGTATATTTCTCGCATTGTGATAAAACGGCGCTACTTAGAGCCATCAAATTTTGAATAACGTACGTTTCCTCCCGAATATGGGCATCTGGAAGCCCAAAATTTGGATTTTTTTTTATTTTGTATTTCATATTTTGTAAAACTTTAACGAATTTTTGATGAACAATTTCAAACGATTTAAAAGCGAGTAATGGCAACACTATGGGGATAAAAAACCATTTTATTTAAAGCGCGCGAAACTGTGTATCAGAAATTCTAAAGATATACTCATTTTCAAATTATTTTGCGATATTGCTGTTGAAGTGAATTTTGTGGTTTAAGTGCGAAGAACATGATATTTAATAAATAAAAGTAACAAACAAAACGTTAAAAAAAGCACCCGTTTGGGCGCAATGTAAGTTTGAAAGCTTTCAGATATTTTTTTTAAATTTATTTTTTTATCTGAAATCTAATATTTGGTACCTATAAGACATTTTAGTTTATTACACTTTGTAATATAATACTGATAGGTAAATATTAAATTCTTAGACTGATATTTCTTTCGAATTTTTCTAACACGTTTAACTAATCATGAAATAACTTACTTTAGTTTTAACTCAAAATAAGCAAATTATGAAACTTTTTTAAGTTTTCAGAGAAAATTTATCGAGCGGTAGAGATTTTGAGAATAAATACGACATAATAAATACGAATACTCTTTCATTTATTCATTACATTTTTCTTCATAACAGCTTGACACTTGACGGCATTTCGATTCCGATGCAGCTTGACAAAGCCTTGAAAAATAATACCTTGACACTATCTTCATCATGGATTTCAGATGTTCATCGGTCAAACCCGTTCTTTTCTTATCTACTTTCAAATGCCAATAAAAGTTGTTTACATATAAATTTCTTTTCAAACAATGCAATTATTGTTAGTGCAAAAATTCGCAACTGATTTATTTTTTTGACAAATAGGTATGGAATAAAAGTTAATAAAATCTATATCGTCAAATCTCTGAATTTTATTACATTATAAATTAATTGGCTCCATTTATAGATTTTCTCGTGCGTTATTAATTTTCTCTTTTAACGGAAATGAAAATAATGTAAATTTAGAAATTCAAATAACTAAAATCTTGAAATCTTTACACCTTATTTGCAACAAATGCACAACTGAAGGGCCGCATAAAAATGCTTCAGTTGCCAAATACGGGCCGGAAGCCTCCAGTTAGATATCACTATCGTATAGCATTTTAACGTAGGAAACTTTAATCTGCTGGAGTCTATTTGTTCATTGCACAGAATTCGATCAATGACGGTCCACTTGAGACATGTGGCAGCCGAGAAAAAAGGACAAATGTGCATTGTCATAGTCACATCTGGTTCGAAATGCACTTATTTACCATTACCATATATTTCATTTATTTGTTTGAAGAATTTGACAGAACATTAATGATGGACCTTGACACGAAGACCTGAAAACAGATATGTTTTCACGAAACCAAGAAGCAGAACTGCGGACCAAATGCTAAAGAACGTATACATTTTTTAAATCAATGATGGGCCTTGACACGATGGCAGAGCGATATTATGTTTTCATGAGACCATGCGGACCTAATGTTAAATAACTTGTATGTTTTTTAATAACAATGATGGACCTTGACACGAGGACTAGAACACAGCGATATTAGCCGCAGACCAACAAGCAGAACTGCGGACCAAATGTTAAGGAACTTATACGTTTTTTAAATCAATGATGGGCCTTAACACGATGACTTGAACAGAGCGATATTATGTTTTCATGAGACCAACAATCAGAACTGCGAACCTAATGTTAAATAACTTGTATTTTTTAATAACAATGATGAACAATGATGGACCTTGGCACGATGACTAGAATAGAGCGATATTAGGCTGAGACCAACAAGCAGAACTGCGTACCAAATTTTAAAGAATTTATACGTTTCTTAAATCAATGATGAGCCTTGACACGATGACTTGAACAGAGCGATATTATGTTTTCATGAGACCAACAAGCAGAACTACGGACCTAATGTTAAATAACTTGTGTATGTTTTTTTAATAACAATGATGGACCGTGACACGATGACTAGAAGAGAGCGATATTAGGCTCAGACCAACAAGCAGAACTGCGGACCAAATCTTAAAGAAGTTTTATGTTTTTTAAACCAAGAAAGATTTAAAAAACACAGCACAACTAGCTAATTAGAACTGCTTCTTTAAGTAAAAAATTCCTTACGCTCACATTAGCATAAATTATACCAACTCCGCGCACTTAAGTACTTAGAAATATACCTTGTAATTAATAATCCTTTATATTCTTAATATAGTGCCGAATTCGAAAGCTAAATTTAGATTTCCTTTGTAAATATATTTTTGGTTCTTACAGGAAACATTTCACCAGCAGAATAAATACTAACGTAACGACGTCCTTTCGAATAGAAGATCCTTGAATAAATGTTTGCTACATAACCAGCAAGAAAATATCACCGGCTCTTTAAGTCGCATAATATAAAAAAAAAGAAAAAAACTTAAAAAAAAGTCTTTTCTATCGTTTTAAAATACTTAGCAGATAAGACTTCAGAAAATCCCTTTTGCCCGTTTTCTCCACATTTTCAACACTGCATCCCACTGTCAAACGGATTCCCAGCTATTAGCCGCGGCGCGCGATCGGAATAAATAAATAAATAAACATTTGCACAGCGATACCGATAATCAAACAACGATAAACCGCCACGATTATCATAATCGCGTTCAATAAAAGCCAAGTCACCCATAAATACATACATACCCATAACGCGCTGTAATAGATATAAGAGAAAAATACGTAGAGAGAAAATCGGCGGCCATTATAACATCGGTCTCCATGACAACAGTACAGGTGACGTCATCGAGGTGACAACCAATCAATGAATCGTTTTCGGACCGCCAGGTGTGGTTCGGACAAGTATAGGGGGGAGGGTCGATAAAATTTTTTGGGACCTAGGTGTGCCCTCAAAATGTCCTGACATTAAGTAATCGATTTTTATTTGTATTTTTTAAGCCACAGGTACATTAGTCGATTGAGTTCGACTAAAAAAAGTACCTGCATTTTGTCCAGACTTCAGCGTATTTAAATTTTTTTTCAACACATTCTCCCCCCCAAACCCCATTTAAGAAAATTTTATATGGAAGATTTCTTTTTTAATAAAACATATAAATTGACGCCAGTTTTTTGAGAAGTTAAAACAGCAGTTAAATGTTTTGCTGTAAAAATACAGCATACAATTTAAATATGTATTTAAGTTACTTAGTTTCTTGGATATAAAGCATTTTGCTGTTTAAAACTAAATAATAGAATAATCTCATAATAATAATATTTATACTTCTATATTGTCATTCGATATTTTTGAAGAAGAAGAATGTGCAATGCTCTCGCCGAGACTCGAACCCTGAACCTCTCGATTACGCGTCGAATATGCTTCCAGTTACACCACGAAGTCACGCGGAAAGAAGGGAGAAAATGCTTTATACTTCTTTCAAATAATAATATTTACAATGAAAATATCTTCGAAAATATGTAATTTTTTTTAACCTTCAAACTTACGATATATATATGTATTAGTATTACATACTTTTTTTAGACATTACTAAACTGATTTGTGTTTTAACAGAATTCGTTCCTGTTTTCCCTTTTTTCCCAATCATTTTAGAAAACGGAAGTAGTTAAAGAAAGTGCGTTTCAAAAAAAGATATTAAAAGTAAAAACAAATATTAACAAGACATTTTAAACGATGACCTTTCTGAAATCAACTTTAAAACAAGAATAAAAGCAAAATAAATCTCGTTTATTTCTCAACAGCTATTACGTATTCAGTCAGTATTATAAAAATATACACTTTTAATATCGTAAACCAAACTTAGTTCCTGTCAGGCCCCCGTCAAACCTCTCCGATTTGGTACATCTTGGGCCACCGGACAACTTACGACTCCGGACTCGTATAAATTTAAAATATTCTCTTCTTGATAAGGTAGGCAGATAATTCATTGTGTTAAAAACCGAAATGCCTTTTCATCTAAGGATTTATAAATAAAGAAGAAATTACAATACATTTCTATATGAGGTAGTGAACAGAGTTCCTGTCCTTAAATAAAATCTAAATCATTAATCTAGGAGAAGTTTGCTATATCCGTAAATGCAGAAAAGGAATATGAGCTTGAGGCAAAGAACGACATACAAACGTTCCCCACATTGATTTAAGTGTAAATGAGGTATCAAAATGCCTTATTAGTTGAAGAAAAAGTTTTTGAAAAAAAAAAGGCGGGAGAGAAAGAAAATTTCCTTTGCCATTAGCAGAACTAAAAGTATCTGTCAGAAGCGATTACTTTTCACAGTAAACCGTCTAAATAGATTCCCAAAATTATGATGAGGAGCTTGCATTATTTTTCGAATTGGTGCGATATGGATTTAATTTACAATAATTTGTTCTACATCGAAATAGAATTAGTAAAATATATTAGATTCATTTTCTAAACTTTAAAAAAATGAAGTTAATAAAATTAGTAAAATATATTAGATTCATTTTCTAAACTTTAAAAAAATGAAGTTAATGTCAATTTTAAAAATGTATCATAAAGAAAGTCATGCTGTGAGTGACTTAAATGCGATTCCAATAATGACTTGTTTTTAATCAAATATGGCTGTGATCAGGATAATTATATGCTTCGCGAGAGGGAGATGTTTTCGAATAGGCTGTTCTACAAGAAACCAGCTCGTATTTACATTTTATACAAGGGAAAACGGTTATAGTATCTTATATCTTATCTTAACGTTACGTGCACTTACACAAAACCCACTTTCCTTTTTGTGGATCTATGCTTGTGATTCTATTTGAAAAACAAATAATTTTTTACCCATTTTAAAAACTCAGGCACAAAATATTTGACACACTAAAGCACGCAATACTTGACATTTTAAGAAATCAAGCGTTTGGTGGACAGCTGGAACTGCACACAAACAGCAAATTCATTTTGATTCTCTAACACTATCAAATGCATTTCTTCTATTTTGTGAAGAAATTCCTTCAGTAACTGTATATGAAAGATTTATATTTCGCACGCACAGAAAAACTTTGAGAATGAAAAGATATGTAGCTACGATAATTATAATACAGTTAACAGTGCGGAACATTAGTTACTGTTTGCATATCTCCTTTCTGAATATAATGAATTTCATTATCTTCCAATGTGAAGATGAAATTCATAGAGCTATTTCATTATCTTCATAAGGGAACAGATGCTTTGAGGAGCAGGTTTTCATTCAGCTGCGTTTCCTCAGTTTTGATAAGTATTCCTTGATGGAAACTTTTTGACTGAACCACTGGCAACACACACAACTTAAATTTTTATTTATTTATACGTGCAGTTTTTTTAATTATTTATTTCAATAATTTCACAGACTACTGTATTTACGAAAATACTTCAGAGCAGTTTACTATACGACTTCTAATCTTAATTTTAAAATCGTTACAAATGGCACTTATGATGAAAATCTCGAACCGTCTCTGAACGTGACTCTGAATGTGACCATCATTTCTGAGAATATAACTGAGCATCAGCGATTTATATGGGGGTCATCTCAACACGGAATTAAAATCATTGGGAGCTGTTAGTGATAGTCTTAGAAAGGTTTTTACTGCAATTTAAAACAAAGTTGCTTTATTATTATGGCTAGTTATCTTATATATATATACACATGGCTATTTTGGCATTTACTTAGCAATAATAAACAGAAAACTACAAGACAAATGTTAACTTAAAGGGTATTTTCTCTCTTCTTCTAGCATGCCTTCGAGATGTAACGTTACCCGACTCGACGCGTATTCGAGAGGCACAGATTCGAGTCTCAGCAGGGCACTGCGTATTTTTTATGTCTTTTACATAAAAAATTCTACTGATTGTACAAACTCAATAATGAAAAACGTCTGTATGGATTGTTGCGAACTAGTTACATCACGAAGTTTCTCTTCACTCCATTTTTTACTTACTTAACTATATTATTTCCTTTACAAGGTATATCCGAATACGTCATTAATCCTCTCCACATCTTTGGTGTATAACAAACTAGACTATAAGCGAATTTTTCCAATAAGAAATAAAGGGAAAATAATCAATCTATTCATATTAAATAATCCTCTTCTTCTTATTATACTGTTTAATATTAAAATGCAAATGCAGTAGGTCAAACATATATTGTGCATGTCTGAAATACTGTATATAAATATTTTTCTTTTATCCAGATCAAAAGCAATTCCTCAACATGGTCTGAAGTCTCTAATCTTTGTTTGGTAATGGCTTTCACCCCTTCGCAACGTTAGCCTAATTAACAGTCTTTATTTTTTACAATCAAAAATACCGGCATCCTCGGCGTTCGGTATATAGAACGATTTAAGGTGATGTTATAGTAATAATTTTCTTCGTCGCTTGACTATTCATATTAAATTTCTTAAAACTTATTTTGAAAAAAATTTACAAAAACATGAATGTGAAAATTCACAGTCACAGCACGAGTTGTGTACTGAAAAGCGGCAATAGGCGTACTAACCTCATAGGCAGCCGTAGCATTGCCTAGGAAGATGTAAACAAGGGTAGTCAGCGCAGCCATTCTTCATCGAATTGGAGAAGATGTATTCTAAATAAATATCGTAAACGCTCAAATAAAATGTATACCACGCTAGACGTATTTCAATGTGGGCGTATATCAAGGTACCACTAAATTACACAAAACAAGGCGATAAATGTTTAGTACGAATTCTACTTCATTAATGACGCCAAAATGCAAATTCGGAGGGAACAGGTAAAAAGAAAAATAATCAAAAGTATTAAAATTATAGTAAAGCACCACAAATAAGAAAATCAAGCCCCCACTTATTAAATTCAATAACCTTACATTCCACATCAAAAGTATAAATGAACACAGGTATGAGGATAATGATTAACTGAAAAAATAATTATGCCCTTGAACCATTATAGAAAAATCAAGCATTGAATATGGTAAATATAAGTGGTTTGCTCTTTGACCACTATTAAGAAACCTCCGACCTCAGACCGATAAGTATGCTCATTGTAAGGTTAACAGAGGCAAAATAATCATAAACACATCTGTCTACATCAGATTTAATATATCAAGACGGACGCATAACAAAAACCATTCCTGAAAACCTTGACCTCAGAAATACGAAATAATAAGTTACCTTTCCATCAAGCTTTAGTAAAATAAAGAAATCAAACGGAAAACGTTACTCAATTCTAAAGAGCTCGAGAGCAACCATCCTCACAAATTATATGGCGGTTTAAAAGTTTCTAGGCAGACAGTGAAAAGAGCAATTTGGGCTCAACTACTATTCAAGAAGAAAAACTAATTCACTTATTTGTATATTCCCTATTGTTACTAACAGCATCTTTCAAATCCGTGGGGAAAAAAGGACGTAAAAGACAGCTATAATTCATGACAAAGGACACCTTAAAGAGAAAAAAATGTGACAATCCAGGACTTAATAAAGAAGCCCGCAGTCTGTTTCCTTCACTGGTTTTCTCTTCTTCTATACAAAGTTTACAGTAAACACCTTCGGCAAGAAAAGTCGAATTGTAAAAAAAAGCAATTCTCCTAACTTTTAGCAACAAATGATTGGTTGCCTGTGAAAATAAGTACATTTTGAAAGCTTAAAGGCAATCGAAATGAATGTTAAAAATGAAGAGAATTACCATAATAATTTGAAATTTGATGGAGGCTTTCAATAAGTATGTAAACAAATGATTATTAGTTTGCGTGCAAGGTATTTAAAAAAAGTCTGCATGACTTAAATTCTCTTGAATGGTTGGCCGTACATGCACAGCATCACTTGAAGAAATGAATCAAGGTAGGAAAGTAGGCTGCAGGACTATACAAATTTGGTTACATGATCATTTTATTAAAAAAAAGATACATTAAAAAATTTTATACAGGATATCGATCAAGTAAGTTCCAAATATTAAGTTATTCCTACCTTTCTTGAACATCCGTGAATTGGACTGAAGTAACTGTTTGTACTACTGAATTTTTTTTAATTACGATTTCAACCACTTTAATCTACTGAAATAATGTCTATTTTAGGCATCATTTATAATTAAGTTTTATTAAAAGCAAAATGCTGAATTTCAGTATTTATAAATAAATTAATTAATAAATAAAATAATGTTAACTTTAAATACCATTGTTTCTAAACAGATAAATTCTCCAATGATAAAAATATCTTTTAAAAAATATATTCGAAAGCTAACTATTTTTTTTAGATCATGCGAAACATTTTTCAGAACAGGCCCACTATATAAAGAAAAGTGCCCAATTTTTTTTATTTAAAGACTACCAGATGACCAATAACGCCACAGTCTGAAGGCTTACATTATTTGATTATAAATGGCAGCCATACGCTAATGGAAAATCATTACAGAGATATTTAATCATATAACTGTTTTGAAACATTCTATACATACACATTATTGGCCAATCTAAAGACTGTTGATAATTTAAGAAGTACAGTAATGAAAAAGTGCTTTCCTAAGATAATCACACGGTTGGATGTGCATCGTGAGATACACAATAATCAACGTTAAACATACTAAACATTAAATTTCCTATAAAGTCGGTAAAACTGTAACTGAAAATTATGAAATGTTTTTAATTTGAAATTCTCTTTGTGATTTTCTTGCTTGACTATTTTCGTGCTTTTTGCAAAGTTTTTGGTGGTTTGACCAATTCAAAAATAAGAATAAAAATTAAGAACCGAATAAGTGCCTTATTGCTTTCTCTAGATAGAATGCAGATATCAGTAAATTATAATTTTTCAACTTTTCCCGCGCACTCCCCGAAATCGAAGAAAGTTTGACCTTCGTTTCCAGGAGTGGCTTGGTTTCCAGGAATAGGCGTAAAATGTAAAAAATATGTATCTCGGCTAGATTACAGACTAGGGGTAGTCCATGGCTATTTTTGTTTCCTTTCAGCTTAAAAGAAAATAAAGGACATATATTTTGAGACCAAAACAGCAACTGTTAAAAGTTTCAAGGAGGATTTTAAAGACTTAGTGTAGAGTACTTCTTGAAAGAACAATAGCAAATTCAGGACAAAGTTATTTTATTTCAAAGTATGAACCCATTAAACTAAATATGTATACCTTTTATACCACTGTTGCCGGTCTTCATAGACTATCTAATCCTTTGCAACAAAGAAAACTACACTTACAAATTCACATTTGACAAGAGTACCAAACGTAGTATTTTATTTTTAAAATATTAGTCTTTGCTAAAGCATTAAACTGGAGTATTTTTTAAATTATTTTAATACACTCTGGCATAAACACATTGCCATAAAGCATACAACTGCGTCAGTAATTTTCTAAAATAAAAATTAACATAAAATAATTATATAACAGCTTGGTGGCGTATTCGGCATACTAAGTACCAAAGTTCTGTGACAAACCGAAAATACTCGAACATGCAGCCCACTTTCATGTTGCTTTTGCATATGGTTTGGGTTTTTAGAAAACGTAAATAATGCTTTAAATATATTTTTGGGAATATACAGCATTTTTACGTTTTCAAACATATATATATATATATTCAAAGCCTTCGGGTTCTGGTTATGAATGAGGATCCAAATAACGAGGATCGTCAAAAAGCAGAACACTTCATTAATTAAAAATATGTGCATTCTTTGCATTTTCTACCAAAGTATCCAATATATCCGTACAAGCAACAAGACAAAAATGCATTTTTGTCAGACTAGTCTGGATAGCAAAACTTACTCTAAATTACTCTGTGAAGAGTCTACTCTAGATTACTAGAAAAATTTGTGAAGAGAGCTACTCTAGAGAGTAGTCTTTCCTATTTTTCTTATTTTTAATTTCCTACAGCAAGAGAATCTTGCGACAATCATAAACACCTTACTGCAACATTCTTTGCATTGATGGAGCCAGGCTTGCACACATTTTTCCCATTGCGTTCGTATATAGATTTTTTGGGGGGTTGCAGTCATTTAAAAGTAAACTCATGCTTCATTACAGGTGACAATGTATTTCCATTTGTCTTCTGTTACACAATTTTCATACAGGGTTATTATTCTGCGTTGAGCCAAATGTCTTGGCAAAACATGGAGAACATTATGTTTCTTAGCTTTTTTTAAGTTGTAAATCTTGGTTTATTATTTTATTTGTTGCACTATAGTCGTATTACAGACATTACAATTGATTTCTGTGTAGGCGGATTTTCTCTTGTTAACAATTATTTAACTTCAGGAACATTAGGAACAGTATGTACCTTTTTCAGGTGTTCAATTGTAGTTTTCGTTTCATGTAGAAATAATGATTGACAGTTTTTCCCTTTCCGGTTAATAATTCCCTTATTTTCAATTTATCAATTTTACTACCATGCATTTCACAATGTTTTTGAATTATGGAATAGGAATATATCTCTTCGGGTAAATGTAACATTTTGAAAGGAGAATAAGTTTAGAACTAACACACGGTATTTTTCACTTCAAATAATAAGCTATTGCGAGCAATTTTTATTCCAAGACAATTTTTTAATTCTTTTTTAATCGTTCTAAAACACCCTCTGCTTGAGTACATTGATAGTAACGTATGCTAAAAAACTGCAACACAAACATATAGGGGTTTCAAATTCAAAAACTAAGTATTTAATTTTTTTGTTGTTGATGATGTACTTTTATTTTGCTTTTTAGTTTCGATGTATTCATTGCATACAGTTTCAGTTTGAGCTGTAAAAAATACAAGTGAATAGGAACCATTTCTTAAAAATAGAATAGCTAAATGTTTTAATCACAAATCCGTTCGTCATATTTTTATTGAAACGCTTAATATTATTCACATTAAGATATTAGTTTGGGAATCAGATTTCTGCGCTTGTTTAACTATACTCTTCTCGCACTTACTTCAAACGTCCGATCAAATGAAATACTACAGCACGTATAGAACAATCTGCACTACACTACAAGAATGATTCTAACATTTACTAAATCAGTAAAACCATCTCTTTGAAAATAAATAAAATTGCGCCTACTTAAGCAACTGTATATGCAACAAACTGAAAATGCGTGCATCCGTTTTTATGCTATCTGAAGAAAATTCCATAAATTTGGCACATTTAAAAATAATATCAAATAAGCATATAATTTAAACTTGAAGACATACTACAGGGAGGAATTTGCTTGGAGATACATTTCACTTCCAATTTTCACCGGCCACATTACAAGAACGGAATAAGAAAAATATAGACTATTTCACATTTTCATCTGCGGTCATATTACAATTATTTAATAATGTAACAATTAATTATAAGCTCTCAAGTTTCATATTTTCAAAATATTTAAAGTTGCAAACCTTCGCAGTATTAATGACTCAGAACCCTCTATCTACGAAAATTTAAACTCAAATGTATATAGTCCCTGCACCCAAATCCATCTTTGTGATAAGTATTCAAACGCTAACTGTGCACTAATTAGCCACTGGCGTTTTTATAAAATGTGTTTAGATTTATGGGACATCCTGTACTATTAGATGGACAATACACCGACAATCCTGTACTATTAGATGGACAATCCTGTACTATTAGATGGACAATAAATATTCTATTATAAATGCGACGTGTTCAAATAAATTTTGATTAACGCATTTTAAAATGAAAATGCTCTAAGGTAGCATTTTAGAAACAAAAGTCGTCAGCAGGACAGCTTTAAAAAATTCTTTTTTCTACCCCAAGCCTTCTTTTTTGTTTAGTTGTTTACAGATTAAACACTGAATAATATGAATACCTTTGTAAGGCAGATAACAACTCACTAGCAATTCATAAATATCTTAACCTTATAGAATATTTAAACAGGATACGGTTTACCTCCATAAAAAAACAAGATATATCTTCCTATATAAATGGGAATTTTAAAATTAGATTAAACCTCAAATTAGCCTTAACTTCATAAAAGGTAATAGGCATTTTGAAAATATCTGACACTTCCTCAAGATGTGAGCGCTTTTTTAGGGGTAGCCATCAGATGTTCTCGGAATTCAAACATCATTTTTCTTAAATTAACTATAATTTAAAGTTGAATTTTATCTAATTTTAAGCTTCTAAGTAAACAGCATTTACCCCCCAAAAAAAGAGCAAATTCTTCTGTGGTAAACTTAAAAGATAAGCAATAACGCCATTGTGAAGGAAGTAGACAATTCTCACACATGCCGCTATAACGTGCACTTGTCGTATCACATGATTAAAAAGAAATGTAAATTATTATGAGACGTCAACTTTTAATATTTGTTGTAAAACAGAAGCGCAAAATAAACTTCTCGAAGTAAGAAGAGGTAAGCTTTATAATACAGTTAATAACAGGAGCAGCTTTTTAATGCTTCTGTGGAATCCAAACCTTCATAGTCCTTTCGTCGTCAAAAAGCGTATTATTATGACCGCTTTCTTCCGTTAATGTTATCAAATTTTAAAACCTTATGTTGGACTAAATGCAGACGGTTCACGTACTGAATTTTCGGCGTTCACATAATTTGACACATTCTATCTTTAGTACTTTCACTCAAGCCTGTATCTCGGGAAAAGGGCTGGCTGTATTTGCATTTTCATGGTTTCCCCACATGCAACATAAAATATAATCCAACTTCCCTTAGTAAATTCGGCCCACCACTAGCCAAACGGTAAAACCGCTGAAACAGTTAGTTCAACTCTAATTCAGATACAGGCGAAAGGGACTGCATCAGGAGTTTTGTGGATTACCTCATGCATTAATAAGACAATAAGCCAGTTTCCACTAAAAGGTCCTCTATAAAGGCAACCATTTCGTTACTGAGATATCCCTCGACAAAAATATAAATAAATCAGACTATTTAACAAATCCATTGTCAAAGCTCATCCCCTCTTGGCTGAGAGTCCTCATGTGCTTTGTCACAAAGAGTTAAACAAACTTGTTTTATTACTGCAACTACTTCTCGAGTAATATACATAATTTCTTGTTCCTATTATTTTTCTTAGAGACTGTATCTTACATATTTATAATGGAATATTAATGCAAACAGAAATACAGTATTTACAAAGGTACATAATTACTTTTACAATCGCTATTTCTAAGGAATATATGAATATTCACATAACAGATGTTAACTCTAAATGATTTAAGGGGTACTCTTTTCAAACATTTGGAAAATATGAGGAATAGTTCATTTTGATTCGCGTCATAGGTTTGAATATTATGAACTTCTACCTAACGGAAGCAAATGTATTTGCTATTCGTTACATTAAATTGAGAATGAAACAAATATTCGTAATAATTAACCAAATAAACGTATCTCCTTTTGAATCAATTTAAGATTTTCAAGGTACTTCTAAAGAGAGTGAGTTGAAAAGCATCTGTTTAAAGAAGGAAGCTTCCTGAAGATATCATAAATTAAAAATGTAAAACTCAGTATTAAAGTCGAGAGGAATAAAGACTGGAAATAATATAAATATGAAACAATGGAATACTCTTCTTTTAATTCGGTAGATGTTCTAAATGCTTCTGTATATTTAAATCTTAATATAAATTCGCATTTAAAAATACCGATATAGTTTATACATTTTAAATATTCATTACGGGATAGAAAATATTTATAGTTCGACATCAAATGCTCTTTGTTTTAATATATTAAATATGATGGAGCGTTATGAAAACATTTGATGTCTTTAAGCAAATTATACATTGTGAATCGACGGTATTGTTTGCAATTATTATTAAACAAAAGTATATTAACAATAATAGAAAACTTCAGGGTGATATTAAAAATAGCTAAATATAAAATAACTAAATACAAAAAATAGACATTTGATACTTATTTTCCCCCCAAACATAACTTTATTACTTCATGAATATCAAACTTTGGAAGATAAAAATACTGGAATTCCCATTTCCTTACTTAGAACCTTCTTTATGCACATGTAAGCAGAAATTTCTAACTTCTTTTTTCAATTCTTTTTAAGTTCTCTTTCTGACGCCTCAAGGAACTGCAGTTTATTACGAGAGTATTTTATATCTTAAAAACATGAAACGTTTGAAATATATTGCAAGGGTTTCAAGAAACATATTTTGTCTACTCTCGTTCATAAATACCATTTTATTTCCATTTCTAAATAATATATATTTATTATTTTTCTTAAATACAGTAGATTCCGCTTAATGGGATCGCGTTTAATGTTATCATTCGGATACTGGTATCGATCTGACAAAGTCCTGTTTGTTTGTATACGAAACATGGAAAATACATAGCTTATTGTGTCAACATTTCGTTTAATATGATTAAATTATACCAGAATACACTTTTGAATCTGAAATAAAGTTGCGAAATAAAAGATAAATTTGCCAAATAAGATCAAAATAGATTATAAAAGTTGTCAAGTGCCAGAGAAATGTAGCTAATCGAGGGAAGTCGCCAAAGAGATTGGTTTCAATTTTAGTCGACTATTTAAAATCCGACAAAAAAAGCAATACTCAGTTCGATATGGATTCTTGATTTAGATTTTGAATAATTCTATAGATTTTGAGAGCAACTGACACAAGTCTTTCTTTTTCAGCAGCAAAAACATTTCAGCAGAATTTCTTTTTGCCCTTTAAAAAAATCCTTGAAAACATCTAGAACAACTTAAGATTACTTTTTTCCTTAATTTAGAATTTTACATTGGCATGTTCTCTTCCAACGAGTGATGCCTTCCAAATATTAAAATATAGGGGTACAGTATCAGTCAAATAATTTCCAGAAACATTATGAGTAGTTCAAAAATGACTTTTTGCATTAAATATATTATAAACAGTTCATAAACGTTTGTATTTTACTAATTAAAATGCTGTGAAAATACCTATTTATATGTTTCTGGTTGTACTAAAAATATTTAAAAATTAACAAAAATCCATCAATATTATAATACTTATTTGTGATTATTCTTAACTTCTCATTTTCTACTCCTCTTCCTATTCTAAAAATAGCCCAATAATTATAACAAATCTTTCTGAAGTGCGTAATTTCAAAATTAATAGCTGTTATATAATTCGTACACAACGCGGTTGATGCAATTCTTACAAAATGGCGAAAGTTAAAGTGAAAGATTTATATACTAATAGTAATAAGGAGTTACCATATACCTCCACTGAGAATTAAAAGGTAACTTATCCGTTCTAGCAACAAAAATATAATATACTTTTTCTGATGTTTGTTCTGGTATAAACAAGTCATCTGCAATCTATCCCCCGACGTCGATTATAAAGCTCCAAGCAGCAGAGGATATAACGTCTCGGCGCTTCAGTAACGGATTTGTTTATTACTTTACGAGTTATGCTTGAAAATAAACATCCTAGAAAATGTACGAAAGCTTAATTTTTATGGAAAAGGCACCATGACGTTTACTGTCCAATATCAATACCAACTAGTTTTTATTGCATACATATTTATATCAACATAACAAGTGAAAACGCATGTACAATTTTTAGAAAAACTAGAATACGTGTAAATACTGTAATGCTGAATTCATGCACATGTCAGCGGATGAATATACAATAACAGCCTTATTTAATTATGAAAGAGCGTTTAGAAAGGGTTAAAAGGCTTCCAGAACTTCTGATGACGATGGTTCGCTGCTTGAGCAGTGCTGGTAAAGTGTTCAGCAAGACTGTTTCTTTTGATACTTTTCTGAAGCACCGCCAGTGTGCAACTAGCTGTTGTTTAACGACACATCTTTTCAAAGGCTCTTCCAGCTCTGTTCACAGGCAGATGATTGGTTGGTTAATAAAAGCAAAGCTCGGGGCTATCTGCTTAACTTTAAGTGCCTGCTTAGGTACCTTTGTATAAGGAAAAACAGCTCTGGTTACATTACCTACGGAAAACCGAGTTCCACAAAAAGAAGCTCAAGGATCTGAAAGAGGAAAATTTTAAGATAGGGTCAAATCAATCGCATTAATGTGCTGAATGTTCTGAGAAGCCTTATCCGAGATAAGCGACAAGCTTTTCAGCCTGAAGACGTAAAATGCAGAAAGAATAAAAATGCAGAAAGAATAAATCACTTCCGGGGAAAAAATTAAATTCCAATAAAACATACATGCCAAATATCTTTCAGAACACCATGAAGATGAACTTTTCAGAGCTATAGCATCTACTTGGCCGCATTCAAAGGGAACACTTATTTTGAATGAAGTGAAATTATACAATATTACAGAAGTTACACATCTGCTTATAAGTTCCTAGAAGAAATGTAAAAGCCATGATCAACTACAATACCATAAGCTACGTATCAATTTGTACTGTATTAAGGATAAAGCCAATCCACAGTGAATCATTCAAACGTTATCAATAAATGATAAAAAATGCAGCACAGAATACCAGGAAAATATTAAGAAACTGCCGATTCAAGTGATGAAAGGTAGTTCACAGGTAGTTCTGAAAACATGCTATTAGTGTTTGTCGTCATTCATCTACAAATTTATCACCAGTTTTGAAATTATGTAAGGTAAGGGAAAGTACTAATGATGTGAAGACCAATACGTCTTCCACAGCGCGAAAATGGATTCTCGCCAGGTTTTGTCTGATAGATCTACCACCTGCTAGCTGGACAATATTCAGGCAGAACACACAGGAGAATGCTTTGCAATATAGAATTTATCTTCAGTTAAGAACTTACACAAGTTAAATTTCTATAGCCTTTTGCAACGTACAAAATCTTAGGAATATAACATAATTCTTAAGAATAGAGATCATCTGTTGATACAATGCAAAGCATTAATCGATGGAGTGGATGGACGACAAAAAGAGAATATTACGAAATGATATGGCATCCACCGCACCCTTTTTATAAGCTTTCATTTAGTTGACTTCATGGTGTTTTACTTATGATGCATAGATTTTTAAGTACTATCTACCAGATAAGCTATCTCGTTCAAATTTTGTACACACTGTTTGTCGACGACAATGTTATGTGGTGAAGGGAGTTTTCAAAATTTTATCTATATCTAGATTTTTTTATTTAATATTAAACGATTTATAACACATACCTTCGTTTAAGGAACAAAAAAATATCAGAATTTTACTGTCTGCTAAATCAAATAGAGTGGGAAAACGTCTTTTAAATGAAATTTATAGTCATTTCTGATATTCTGCCGAACTTGATTTAAATAGTTCAATTTTATAAATCATTTCACGTAACAGAATTGCTGGAAGTATAATTTTTCGTTGATGAAACACGATATTTTAAATGAATAATTTAATGGAGAATGTGTCATTGAGACAAACAAGATGAAAATAAATTTCAAAAATATCTCAAAGCTTTCAGATTTTATATTACGTCCAAAGGGGCTTTTTTTCATTTATACTCACATGCATGCTTCGAAAGCATTTGGGATAACGTCCCATTAGGCTGATATATTTAAAAACAGCATATCTTTAGAATTTCCAACAGACAGTCTAGCGCGCTGGATATAAAAGTGTTTTATTCCGCACACTGTTGCAGCTGCTGGCTTTGAAGTCATCTGTGATTTACTCAAAAATTCAAAATATGAAATAGATAATAAAACAGATTTGAGATTCAAAATGCTGTCCATTCAAAATTCCAGGTGCCCATATTCGGGCGGAGGATTACGTTATTCAGAATTTGATGCCTCTGGGTAGCATTATTTTTTTACAATGCGAGAAACATATATAAATTCTAGCAGATTTTTTATTGTTTAATTTCTTTAAACATAATAGAAGGCGATAATGTTTGATGGCAACAATTTGAAAAGTGATTCAACGCAAAATACCGTTTCGAGACTAACAGCCCTTCTGGGATAACGCCCCTTTGGGATAATAAGGTGAAAAAGTGTTTTTATAAAATGAGCTTTTACTCAAAACTCATTACGATAGCAGAAATCAAAAAACAATTCTTATAAAATTCCTCTACAATTTTATATCACAAATAATTAAAGCTCATCAGTCTAGATAACGAGAACTAATAATCGAATTGCATGGTTAAAAGTACAGTTATGATCTTTATAAATTTATCAAGGGTTGCTCCTCGCCTTTATTACTTGTGATATAATACTGTAGATGCATTCTGAAAAACTAATTCATTATTCCATCTCTTATTCTCATGACACTATATGATAAATTATTTTTCTTTTAGCTCATTAATTATTTTGAGTTTTAAATAAAAACGTAATCTATAAAAACATGTTTTTACCTTAATTTAATTTAACTATTAAATAATGGTAGCAGTAGTTTCCTATTCTCGTAATGCATTCCTTGAACTAGTTCGGATTACTGCTTACTGTGGACGATACATGAGCCGCATGAAATACGGGACATTCTAGAGAATTCTATAATACAAACTTGAAGAAGATAAGTTACATCTGATTCATTTAATACGAAAACTATAACATATAGCAAAATAGATTTCGCCACGGTTTAAGAACATTTACAAATATAATAACACAGTTTTTAATTACTTTTTTCAATGATACGGTATGATACATATATATGTATATGATCAGTAAGACGGCAATTAAACAATTACTAGAAAACATTCTTAATGTATCACAGCAATTACATTATACTAAACAATTACATCCCAGAAAACCTTTCTAATGCAGCCTACTGTAAAGCACTCAGAACAGCGATCTCCGACATTTGTGCTACTTAAAAGTACTACTACCTCGTTTGTATTGCAAGATTTTGAAAGAAGATCGATTGAAGTGAGGGTAAAAATTTCCTGTAACAAACAAACAAAACAAGTTTAATAATAATAAATGAAAAACAGCAAAATTCTAAGAATTTTCTTTATTCTTATTCTTGATAGCTAAATAAGCTTGCATAATGTGATTATTAGTTATCAAATACCTGCCATATCTATCCAGCCATTAGTGCCAGCCTTCAGATCTGTTAGAATTCTGATCCGGTGGCAACAATTTGCGACCGGAACAATTTGCAAATGTCAGAATTTTGGATTTGTTTTATAGTTTTAATTCCTTTTAGTAACTTCCATTTTAAAGTTTCTTAGCGCAATTTCATTTCTTATGTTTTATAATAATAAACATGAAAACATTCTAAAAATAAAACTGATAAACTTTATAATTAATACTATTTCTAATTTCTATACTCTTAACTAAAACGTTACTCATATAAAACGCAATTGTATATTTGTTTTACATAAGTAAACTCGAAAGATGTTTAAAAAGATAATTTATTCGTTAAAAGCAAATGTAAAATTATACTGCGTTTTGCCATGCGCCACAATTTAATTCTAAAAGTTTTCCATTAGCAATATTGTTTAACCATATGAAAATTTTCTCAATTTCTCGTTTGAGTAAAGTTACAGTTTGTCAAAAATATCAGTGTATTTAAAATAGTATTTCGAAGTTTAATACAAAATAAAGAAATACGAAAAACAATGAATTTGTAAAACATTAATGAATAGATATGAGGCATTTTGATATATACATACACCATGAGGCATATATAGTTTCCATATATATATGTAAAAATTCTAATTATTAAAGCAAAAGTTTAATTTTAGAATACATGAATGATAATCTAATGTCATGCCAGTCCAGCGAGTCACGACCTTTCTAGAAGAATCACTTGTATTACTAAACAGTCTAAGTTTAAAACTCCTGTAAAATTGAAAATTACGTTTCTTCTTTGATTCTTATGCTTATCTTATTCTTGTCTTTTGAATAAATGCATCTTATTAATTTTTAGGCAACTCAAGTAGTTAACTTAGCATGAGCTAAACTGCGCAACTTTAGACCTCTTTTTAAATTGTTTTGTATGAGATAAAATCTTTTATGAGTAAAAAATAACAAATGAAAAACCCACAGGCATAATACTTAGTGAAACTGATTAGACCTGCCCAGTGATAAACTTACCCAGTCTGCCCAGACCACTATTACTTTGAATGCCGCTAGGCGGCGAAGTTCCATCTGAAAAAGCCAGTACCCAATGTTTCGCTCAGCGTGGTGGCAAAATACTCATCGAAAGTACATCCTATCACTACATATTGCGCTGCAAAAACGAAGTAATCTGGAACAGCTTTCATCGCAGTCATTCCCCAAGTAGCTAAATTCCAGTTTCAGCTCCTATAATATAAGAATTTAATTTTTTATATAGTTATTTATTACTAATTTATATTAATTTGATATTTTATTAATTTATTATATTAATTAGTTATTTTATTAATTTGATATTAAAATCTTTGTTCCATCGAATCAGCTTCCTGACATGTACATATATTTGTACTCATCCGGTGTAATACACTATTACATATGGTTATCTAACTCTCGTAATATAAGTGTTTATTCCATTATTGTAAATATGTCAATTTAACACAATAACCAAAAATAGTGTTGCATAATGTCATTTACTGTAAAAATCGTTTTTCCACATTGATTGTCATCACTTAAATATAACACATTTGACCGAACGTGAGCCGCCATCGGTATAGTGGTTAGTGTCGCTGACTGTCGTACCGAAGGGCCCGGGTTCGAATCCCAGAGAAGGCATGGATGTTTGTAAATGTACCGTGTCGTTGCGGCATGGCGGCACTCTAAATATGCGGCGAGCAGAAAGTCCTGTCGTGTGGTTTGGTGGAAGGACACATCCCCTCCCGGGTTGCTCTCCATCAAAACTGGGGGCAGAACTGAGCCAAATTGCATTTCACCTGTTAGGTGCTCAAGGCTGTTGCGAACGACAGACGTAATCTAGAGCTCCTTGCCACGAGGAATTTCGTGGGCTTGGGCTGACTACGTCAGACAAGTGAGCATACGCAACAACAATATGCAACGATTGTAATATTCATTTAATGCACTGTCATATGCATATATATGTATACATACCATTTAATTCCTCTTATATATAAATATTCAGTTATTTAATATGAATGTTCATATGTAATACTATGCTGTTCAAAATATCTTGTAACAAAAGAAAAAATATGTACTGAACAACAGAGCTTGTATGCCAATGTAACAGATTTCCACAGAAATGACGTTCAATTCCGTACGCACGAACTAGGGCGGATGTCATATTCGCGGTGTATAGTGAAAATGTTATGGAACAAGCGCCACTTTAGCCTGCTTTAGAATATAATTAAACAGCTATTCACTCCTACGTAGCAAAGTTCGCTAATATTAAATATCAAAATTAACTCTGAGAACAACTATATTCGTATGAGCGTAGCATAGCGATTCACGATTATTTGAGAAGTTGGAGCACAAACAGCACTTCATGTTTCACAAACTTCCTTATCTATTTAAAATAGTAGCCGAGATACTGACAATGACAGGAAATCCTCTAATATACAGTATAATGCGGCGCTGAATTTAAGACTTTAATTTGTAATTCATTTCCGAATACAAGCCTTTTATTTGCTACAAGAATACTTCGCACACAATAGATTTTCACCGTCTCTCTTTGCAATGCCAATTCGGTTCACCAGATATCAGTAGAAGCACGCATCTCTACCAATTTATGGAACATTTCTAGAACAATTTTCATTAATTTATAACTCTTCATATTGAGAATAGCAGAATGAAGCAGTCAGGCAATAAGCATCATAACGTTTACTTAACGCTTGCTAGTATTTCAAATATTAACATAAAAGGTTAAGAAAAAATAAATATCTCAAAAACAAAACAAAACAAAACAAAAAAAGCCCTTCCAAAAATAACATTTTTATGGGTAAAAATCAGATGTAAGAGGGACGCTTATAACACTGTGAATCTGTAACTCTACAACTAGCTACACTCCTAATTTGCGATTTACTTATGAGCAGTTCTTTTATTTCTCACTTCGGTGGTTTAGTGTTTTTTATACTATTATTTAATGGAAAATAAGGTTGGAAATACAAATTAACTCATTTACTTCACATATAAAGATTACTTTATTTATTATTACGTTTTTAATATGCACTACTTATTTCCTTTATCTTGTTTGAACTAATGAAATAATTCAATGAAACCTTGGCGAACATGGGGGGTTACGTAATTAAAATATTGCGAGTACGACAAAATCTCGTTCCAAATGAAACAAATGTTATTTGAAAGGATTTCTATTACTACTTAATAAGTAGGTACACGATAGAGTTATTTTTTTAAATAGCTGGTGATTTTTGCTATGGACAAGTTTTGCTGACGCAATGCATGCAACGTTTCACAGTAAAGAGTGCAAAGTTTCTCAGCGCCTCTCATAGAGTATCCTCTTCTTCATTTGGGTCCAATTTTTATTACAAATCAGAGTTCCTGCGCATTTTTAATTATTTGTTAAACGTTTTGTAAGTTAAAAGCACTTTATCTTCTTCACTATCGGCTGATGTTAAAAGATCATCCAGTTTTCCATTTGTCATATTACAATCGTCATTTTCGATTATTTCTTTAACTTCTGAAACACATCTGAAAATTCTTCGCCGCTTATTGCTTTTGCAATTCGTACGATTTCCTTGGCTTCATTTTCAATTAATGGAAATCCGTTCAAATTATTGACAACTTCTGACCAGTACTGATGCCAAAAAGCATGAATTCACTAGTTCCAATGCGAGTTTAATCATCTCTATGCATTGTCTTATGCTGAATTGTTTCCAAAATGCCATTAGTGTGCTATGATTTCCTTCATCTAGTGTTTAATTTGCTAAGATGTAAACACGCCTTACATGAGAGGCTTTGAATGTTTTATGATTCCTTGATCCATCGGTTGGATTTAAGGAAGTTGTGTTCGGTGGAAGGAATGAAAACTCTACATTTAGATTCAATGTTTTGATAGCTTAAGTATCGTTTTCTGGAGCATTATCAAGAATCGAGAGAACTATAAAGCTCAGCTTTTGCTGTTCTAAGCACTGAATGATTTCTTTAATGAATGCATCTTCAAGACAGTAATTAAATATTCAAAAAATAAATAAATTCAATAAAGTTCAATAAATATAATTCAATAAAGTTCCAATATGAACGCTAACTACAGATGTTTTTCACCTAATGCATTTACAATTAAAAATGTGATGCTGGTTTTCAAACAAAAACGACTGCATCAAGAAGAAATGCAAAAATATGTTGAAGAGAATTCGAATGGATTATTTTGAAACTAACTGTTGCAATAGTGACGTCATTTCAAAGAAAAATGCTAAAAAAACAAGGATATATTTGCCATAGTATGAAATATTACGAAATTACTGAGAACTTTAATATGAGCAAGAAAGATACAACATTTATTCTACATTTTGCCTAATAACAAAATCCGCTGCGGTGTAAACACGAATGACGCAAAGAATGAACGTTATGCTCATTATGAATGCAGCACAAAATCATGTAAAGGTTTTGATTATAGGAAGGAAAAAAAAACTTGATGTGGACACCACGTGACTTCCTTGTACGGGCTCTTATATTATACACAATTTTTGCTGCACTTTATTTAAATTTATTTCTTCGAATTTTTCTAACTTAATTAAGCGATCCCTCAAAGCAAGCTGAAAATGACATCAAAAACTGCAAATTTTGAAATTAAATATCACAATCAATTTTTTATCGCATAGGAGTCAAACTCTTTAAATTTTATCTTTTTACAAGTTTATTTTTTCATAACGAGTATAAAACTTTCCCAAATATAAGTACATGAACTGTGAGACCGTATTAAAAGTTAGATTTCGCAATCTGTAGAAAATATTTTTTTATTTGAAATTGCCAAAACACGAATATTTTCATCATTTAAAACACTTTTGTAACTGTAAGCATATGTTTGCAACAAGCGATTGAGAAATATACTTTTGGTATCGCAGATTGTAATAGAAAAAGGGAGGTACCCGACTAGATGCTATAGCAGTCTCATACAGAAAATTTCAGCGTTCTACGGCTATACGAGATACATACATGCATACAAACCTATAGGTACAGACGTTACAAAAAATCTTTCTGAATCTATTTTAAATCCATTTTGAATCCAATTCCGAAAAACCATTTGTATGTAAAGACGCCACGGAAAAATAAAGTCCAAATAGACTGGGGAACAGTGAAAAAGGATACATCCGCTGAAATATTATATCTGAAATTTTTTACTGTTATAATACTTCCTTTACGTCGTACAAGGAAGTAATAATATTTACAACTTTCGTCCCAACCAGGATAGCGGTCAATGATTCACTGCCGTACCGAAAGGACAGGGTTCGAATTCTGCTGAAGTCCGAAAGTCCTCTCGAGAGTTTAACGGTAAGGGAAGAAGGATGGCAGACTTCGGACCTCTTGCTCCCCCCCCGGGGTTCTCTCCTTCAAAATTGAAAGCGGAACTGAGCAAAGTTGTAGTGTCAGCTTTATGGTGCCCAAGGCTCTTGCCAATGACCATGTCCTTGCAACGGCCTTGCTACGACGAATTTTTGGAGATTTCTCTCAGATCAGACAAGCGAGATCAGTCACAGCAAGGACAACTTTTGCGATTCACTATCCGAAGCTAGTAGAAGAACTTTCCACCAGCAAATTATGTATTTTACTCTTTGGTATTACAGGTATTTCAATGCTACGAAAATTATTTTATTTATACAAGGACTTTCTCCGAATAAGAAGGCGATAAATATGTAATATTGATTACAATACAAAACTGTAAACAAAATGCAAGAATGTTTCAATGATACGTACTGTTTCAATAATTTTCTAATAATAATAAAAATAAATAAATAAATAAATAGAGATGTAGGATTGATGAATGGATGTTACATGTTGTAGCCATATATAGTGCATGAAATAGATCTGCCAAATGTCACCATATTATATATAGTGCTTTATATATGATCTTAAACGGCCTTCAATTCATGTTATAACATAATTCAAGTAAGTTGAAAACATTACAAAAAAGGCTCTTTAAAGGTACAACACTGGTTGCATAAATACACAACTCTGATATTTATCTGACATAGTGTTATGCAGTAGTTTGTGCTTGGATACATGAATGATCATCAATTATCATTTGACTTTCAAGTTTATAATTCACGAAGAAATGAAGATTATCTATCCTTTTACATATCTGAAGTAACATTTACATATCTGTTATTTAACTACTTCATAAGTTTGAAATAGAAAAATGAATAATCAAGGATATAAAGCAGTGAAAATTTCTTAAAAATTTATTTTCCAAATTACTTAGGCCCTGGAAGAAAATCACACTGAATGATGAAAATACGTGATTCTCACCAAGCATATTACAAAAGTCAAAAGGTAAATGAAATTTTTGATACATCATTGGATTAAAAAAAGGTTTTAAATAAAAAAGATGCAGCTGCATATTTGAATTTAAAATTAAACTTGACTAGAGAATTTAATATTTTTTAAAAAGAGCTGTAGAGAGAAGTAACTTAAAAAATCCAATATCACAGCATCATCAAAAAGCGTTTTAAGTTAATGCATTATTGCATGGAAGAGGGAGAAAAAGAAACAAAATGAAAGAACGAACGAACATAACGTTTTAAAATTTGTAATAACTTAGGAAAATACTGCTGTAGAACTGGATTAATTTTCGCGAACAATCCGCTAAAGAAACAGTTATTCAGCTCTCACATACAAAAACAAAGGGAAAATTTTTATTAACACAAGAATTTAATTTAAAGAAGAAACAGTTTTATCGTTTTGAAAACAAATAATCCGAATGCTTTATTTGCAATCGAAGCTCTTTAATTGCAAAAGAAAGGGAAAAAATGAGTTTTATGCAAAAAAATTACTTGAAAGTCATTTCAGTATTTTTGCTTGCAGTTTTACTGTAAAGGAAAATTTGATTTTTATAAATACATTTGAAAATATTACATACGAGGCATGAAGCGATAAATTTATATCTAAAGCAATTTAAATAAATCCATTGCTATCGTGCAATTAATTATCTTCGATTATAAGCATCCTAAGTAAATCAGAATTCAAGAAATTCAAGAAATAAAATGCTGGGGTCAGAAAGAATATTTTTATGAAGGATGTTAAACTTAACGAAGCATTACAAAACAAATTTATAAACAAAAATGAATACTTAAGACATAGCATAACTGAGACATAGACTTAAGACATATACACTGATACATTAAATTTACTTAATTCTTAATTCCCAAAATGTAGAAAATGTTTACGACTTTTTAGGGAGAAGATAAAAATATTAAATTAAAATTAAAATAATCAATAAAAAAATTTGAAAGCTTTCAGATTTTATATTACGCCCAAAAGAGCGATTTTTGTATGTTACCTTTAGTTATTCAATACCCCGTTCTTCGCACTTAAAACACATAAAATTCAATTCAAGAGCAACATCACGAAATATTTAAAAACAGCATATCTTTAGAATTTTCGATACACAGTCTCGGTCGCTGAAAATAAAAATGTTTATTTTTCGTACAGTGTTGCCAGCGCTCGCTTTGAAATCGTTGAGTTTGTTAATAAAACATTCGTTAAAGTTTTACAAAATTTTAATTAGGTAATAAAACAAATTCGAAATTCAAAATTCGGGCTTCCAAGTGCCCATGCTCGGTTGGAGGACTACGTTATTCAAAATTTGATGGGTCTAGATACCGTTGTTTCTTCACAATGCAAGAAACATACATGCATTCATGCAGATTCTTTAGTTAAGCAGTAAGTTCATTCTTTAGTTAAGGACATGGCGGAAACAGTTTGAAATGTAAATCGACGCAAAATGCCATTTTCAAATTAATAGCCGTTTAGCCGTTTGGGCTAATGCCCTTTGGGAAAATAGTTAAAATCATAAACGTTAAAAGTTTAAATAACAGACTGAAAACTAGCTAGAGATTCACTTGCATATATTTATTTTATTCAAACATGATCTCTTGTTTGACGATGATTTTATCATCAATTATCTTTTCCCACTGTTTAGAAATCATAAATTATACGTTATTAATTTTTTATTTTCAAAATATTTTCAATACTAGGCCTATCTACATGAAAATTTTGATATAGTTAACTGTTGTCTACACGGGTAATTATGAGATAATAATGATAATACTTCACTAAAACTCAAGAGAAAAATGTACTGCAAAATATTCCTATTTCAAAACCGAAATCATAATTTTTAGTCTTGAATTACTAAACGAACTCTGACAATTTCTTACAGAACACATTACGCCAATTTTACCTGAGAAACACATGTTTTCTTGGTCAGCCACAAACGTTTTCTAGCATGCAATAAAATTGATTAATCAATTTTATGCAATGTAGTTGATTATAATGAATTTTAAGTCCTTAGACCTTTCAGACGTCGACAAAGATTATTTATTGTTTTTAGTCCGAAATGAGGACTATGTGAATTCGGTTTTATAAAAATAAAATCATCTATTATAAAAATAAAATCATCTATTAGTATGTTAAAGCCTGCAAATAGTCGATGCCGGTGATTCTTCCAATAAAGACGTACCACAAAAGCTAGAGCCTCTAAATCAAAGCAGAAAATCTGTATATGTAAAATATAATTTATCAGAACGTCTTCTCATACATAGGAGTCAGTAACAACGCGAGATTCTACCAGTTTATACACTATATATAAGTTTAAGAACTGTGTAATATAACTCTCAAAGTTTATGTACTGGAGTTATTTATTTTAATGTTTTGTATGTGCTTAATACAGACTCTTTTAAAATTGTTAGCTAAATTCTTATTTTCAAAAAGGTGACATTAAATTTCAAAAACTGCTAGAATAAATCGTATACCGCAAAGTATTTGTTAATTCTTTGATTTACCTGATAATTATCCACCGAATTTTGCCTTTTCCTACGATTAAATTACAGCACTACTAATAGTTATTACAGAAAATTATTTACGTGTGCCATTAAAAAAAGAGTTGCAGTTGACTGTGAACGGATGTAGTACAACTCAACGAAACAACTTCGTGAATAACCAAGTGCGAGGTAAAAGCGATTGTCGTTGGCCTGGGGCTTTGGATACGTGATGACAAAATGATTTGAAACCGAGTTCTCTAATTTTTATGATGATCACCCCAGAGATGAAAGCCATAGAGCTTGCATTTCTCTTCATTTTACACTAACCTTGCGAAAAGATATTTCATTCGATGAATTTTACGTGTGCGATAAAATGTACGCGCCAAAGCCACTATATACTCTAAAAATATCCATGCCTTTTCCGCGATTCAAAGCGGAACCCAAGGGATTAGCTCCACTAACCATTTTGCCATCCAAGATAGAACATGAAAAAGTAATTATATAATAAAATAATCGAAAAAAATAAATACACAAACAACTAATACCAGGGAGGAAGACCATTGTGTATTTCCCGCAGGGTAAAATAGGCTACATATCTTGTATCCCATTTTATTCTGCATAAATACACA
>KK116358.1:411401-487252 GCA_000611955.2 Stegodyphus mimosarum
GTTCATCAAGTGTCGAGCAGTAAAATTGCTGTAGATGGACCCTCCTTCTAATTCTGGCGATCAAAGCTGGCTGCATTCGTAATTTTCCCTTGTTTAATTCTCATGTTGTCTTAAAACGTCCGTCCCAAAAGCATTCCTTCCCTTAGGCAGAAAGCCTACTCGAGCTCTCTCAACCTCACTAATTCTAATCAAAAGGACTTCAGTACAGTCCTTCTTTAGTATTTAAGTTCGTAACACTTTACGCGTTTCTTTCAATTCCAGGTTTAAAAAAAACCTGAAAGGTTTTAGATTTTAAATTACGTCCAAAGGGGCGTTTTTAAAGTTTTGTGTATTACCTTTATTTATTAAATATTGTGTTCTTTGCACTAAAACTATAAAATTCAGTTCAACAGCAATATCACAAAATAATTTTTAAATGAGTATCTTTAGAATTTCAGATACACAGTTCCTCGTGCTTTAGATAAAAAGATTTTTTTTCCGTAGAGAGTTGCCACTGCTCGCTTTTAAATCGTTTGAATTTGTTCATCAAAAATTCGTTAAAGTTTTACAAAATATGAAATAGATAATAAAACAAATTCCAAATTTGGACTTCCAGATGCGCATATTCGGGTGGAAACGTACGTTATTCAAAATTGGATGGCTCTAGGTACCGTTGTTTTATCACATTTGGAGAAATATACATACATGTATACAGATTTGTCATTATTTAATTTCTTTAAATATAATACAGGGCTGCAATATCTAGTGACAACAGTTTGAAAAGTGATTCGGACTTTTAATGTTTCCAACGCAAAAACGCAAAACGAAAAGAATAGTCCTTCAGGGACAAAGCCACTTTGGACTAAAAATATAATATTAGAAACAAGAATAAAATTTTTATCTTCGTATCTTAGTTTTATAGTAGTAAAAGTATTTATAATCTCGTATATAATTAAATATTTAAAGTAGGTGGTTAATATGTTACAACGTGCTAAGGATTTACTGAAGCAAACCCTCACTATATGCTTTCTACAGTATCACATTTTGAAGTTGGGGAGATCACAGAAGTATTCGTTAACTGGTAAAAACCAGGCGAGAATAGTCCCAGGAAGCCTTTCAATAATCGGAAGGAATGAATAAATATTGAATATTTAACGTATTGCATGTGTGTGAGATAGAATTCTTTAATAACTTCAGTTAAAATGAATATTCAAAATGCACAGCTGCAGCAAAAAATGTAGCACTTGAACGACAAAACACGACGAAAAAAAACCCGCATACAATGCAATTTTCTTAATTAAGGAGAAAGAAATATACATTTTCTCTACGAAATGATTATAGTTCATAATAATCTGAGATTAAATTGCTTCCTTCTTTTTTCACTCCACCCTAAGTTTCTACCACAGGATTCTTCCCTAGGGAGCATGCTGTGCATGTATTCTATTACCATCGATAATCTGAAGTATTTTATCGTCAAGCCGATGACGGGTTAAAGAGTTTTATCGCAGCTCCGGTGTAAAAATCGGGTGATTAGAAAGCCAATGCACGCAAATGAGAGCTAATTAGCAATGCTCTTTTCTTTATAGCCCACGTTATTCTCATAATATCGCAGCAGGCCAATACTATAGGATATGAAATATAATCCAGTCTCTTCGGACATTTTATGCAAGCGGAAACGGGAACTGTCACTGACACAGCTCGCATATGGGTGGCACGCATCGCACATAAAGTATTAAACATAACGCAAATTCGCGTGCCAGTCTGTTGTCACTCTCAAGACAACATTACGTGTCACACGCACCATGTTCGACAAACACAAAACAGAATAAAAATAAGCAGCAAAAACTAAACTGAAATCCGTTTGAATAACCGCAAGGAATAAATATTGAACATTAAATGTACTGTGTGTGTGAGACAGACAGGACAACATTGATAAAAGGGGTCGACCACATATTGCAATCTTTGATCTGTGCAGTCTTAAGATTTACGTACCTGTTCAAACTGAGATGTGAATACATACATCACACATTTTGAAACATTTGACGCTATTTTAAATTCAAAGCGAATTTAAAATGTGAATTAGAAAGGAATTCAAAGTGAATTACAGCTAACGATTTGATTTCAATGCCGCTCATTACAGCTATGTTTATAGAAATGACAAATTCGTATTACGTGAGCTCATTTCAATGGTTTCTCATATTATATTTTATTTGCTAATGCAGGTTTTACTAAACATGCAAATTTATAAAGTTTTGCGTTTAATTTTGGGTTAAAGTATTTTAACGTCCACAAAGTCAAGCAAATGGCCAGGATTAGGCTGGCCATGATTTTACAGATAATTACAGATTTCGGGGGAATTCAGCAAGATGATGTTGCTCTGCAAAAAGCAAATGTATTCTGATAAAATTTAAATAATTTGTGTAAAAAATGCTCAATATTCCATTAACATATTTCTCATTCTCTTCGTTATAGTATATTACGTTATTATGTTGTTTTCATTTTTATTGTGACAAGCGAAGGTGTTTTTGTTCGCGTTGCCGGAAAAATTGAGAACAATAAATTTATTCGCGGTCCGAGATACAAGAAAATAACATTTGTTTCTATAGATAGCTTTGCTTAAAGAATTCTAATAACTTCGATCATACAATAAGATAAATGTGAATGTTATTAAAACGATGAATAAAATAGTAGTTTTATTTTTCGTAACACTTATAGCCATACATTAATGACAAAACAGAACTTGGATTTCCAGAGTAGGTGAAGATTTAACTCATTTTACTTTGAAAATACAAGCTTTGTGACTTTTAGAGTAAAATAAGTAAATTTTGCTACAGAATATACTGTTACTGTGCGTAATAAAATAGTCCTTGAATGAAACAGGTCGTAGGTTATCGTCTCAATTTTAAAAATGAATCAATTTAAACACCCTTTAAATGTGATAGATTCTGTCATATAAATTTCGATAAAAATATACGAAACCAAATTTTCGTACCTGCCCTAAAGAATAAAAACTGCCAATTTGAGAAATGTTTTTCGCACTCAAATTAAGAAGAAATAAATACCCTGAAAGAACAAAATTAATCGATACGTCACTTATCAAAACTTTCAACGATTGTACAGTTGTTACATTCCTGAAAGCAAATTCCGAGCCTGTAATGTTAAAAAGTCAGTTTAAGGAGCTAGCTTTATATTACAGTTTGCGACAGAGATACTAAAATTCCAAATTTTGTATTTAGAGAAATATAATTTTATATAACTAATATAATTTTATATCAAGCGTCAATTTTACTAGATTTTCAACGGGTGAAAACAGTTTAAATTATAATTTGGGTAACTGCTTTTCCAAAGATAATTACGAGGATTTTCAATCTTAATATATTTTAGAGTAAACTTGCTACTTGGAAATTTTGTGATAGAGCCCCTGTTTCAAAACTAAAATATCCCTGAATGTTTCTTAAAAATATTATGTTATGATACTCTAACAATATGGAAGTCGATCTTGCCTGATTCTTTTCTAAAATACGGAATCATGGATCCATTATCAATCGTTAAAAAGATACTTATTCAAGAAAACCTTCTGACACTTCTTGTATAATTAAAAGGAAACTGTATGTTGCAAAATCAATTTCCCCTTAGAGAACTATTAGCTGTTAACCAATTGAAATATAGCAAGGAACGTTCTGGCTAAGGAAGTAGGTTAGAAGGTATAAGTTCCTATCCGCTTTTTAACGAAACCTGCTCAGACAATTTCAGCAATTTCTTAACAACTGTTCCTGTATATACCGCTAATGCTAAGAATCTAATGAAGGTGTCGATAATGACCCGCAGGGGCTCGATGAAATTTTAAAGGGGGTCGATAGCTGAATATCCATAGGCAATTGAGCGGCATAATCAAGATCCCACGAATTACAATAAATTATTAATGAAATTGATAATTAATACTTATTTATATAATGATGTATCATGAAGAAGAAATCATCTAACACAAACATAAGGGGAAAATATACTAAAAGTACTTATTTTTAAAATCAGAGATACTTTTTTAATATATACATTTTTATCCAATAAAGGTAATATAAAAAAGTATTACACAATAAATATACGAAGACAAAAAAATGAAAAACAATAAAAAGGTTGAATATTTCTTACGAGGTAATTTAAAAATTAAATTTAAGCAATTTGATGAGAAATATTAAAAACGTGCATCAAGCGCAGACATCGCTTTAATTGAAATTGATTTTTTTTGCCATTTTAATATATGATTTTGTTTCTGAAAATTTGCTTATATTTGCAAAATTTTAAAATAATAATAATATAAAAAATAAAAAACATAAAACTAATAAAGCACTTTTTCCGAAACGTTTGCTCATATTTAGTTTAATGGTTTTCTTAAATCATTTATGTGCACATATTTTTATTATGATTATGTTACGTACTACATATTACAGAGAAAAATACAATACATTCTTTTAAAAGGGTTAAATGCAAGAAAAACTTTGGGAATCCTTAATCTAACAGAAACCTGCTAATAGAAAAAAAAATGTTGTATGAATTTTATGCATTTTGCCAATTACAGGATTTTAAAATTTCATAAATACGTAAAGATTACTAACAATACAATTGTAATTTCACGCAATTCACATTCTTTATTATTCAAAAGGGTAATTATTATCGAATTTGCAGCCTTTTTTGATCACACGACTTACTTCAGCGGAATGCAAATGGATAACAAAAATTAATTCAAAGCACTAAATTTTTCTCCTTTCATATCAAACCCAAATACAGCTACGACATAAAATATAAGTATATTAGATTTTGATTACTTGCACACTTTATCAAAAAACTCAAATTCTTTCAAAATGATTAGTAACACAAATTACCTACAATAATAATTACTTTAGTCTCACAATCATAGCTTATTTCTTAAGACAATTGCTCCTACTTCAGAAAAAGAACATTCGTATAATATATATATATATGTAATAAAAAAGGCTTTGAAATATTGATGGAGCAGCATCAAAACTAAAAATGTAGAAATGTTGGAATTCAGAACTCTGATTATGAACGTAAAAATTAAGAATAGCCATGGCACAGATTCAGTTCTCATTGACTCATCGTAAAGCAGTCTTAGATGTAATGAAGTTGTAAAACTTAGATGTAATGATGTAGACTTATATGTAATGATATTGATGGATCAGAATGTTGATGCATACTTAGATTGTAATAAAGCAACAAACTTAGATGTAATGAATGCAAACTTAGAAGTCCTGATAGCGTAGAAACGCAGTTAGCATAGAATGTAGATAGCATAGAACGTAGAAGGTTGAATCCGCAATGGACAGCAAGCTGGCAGACGAAGCAGATTAAACATTTATTTTTATTTCAGTAACATGTTGTGGCCACAAACAACTTGGAAACACTACTTGTGTCTATTTCAAAATGTTTACATTTTGACAGATTGCAATAAGAAGAGAGCAATAGGCAGTAGTCCAGCTAGGCCAAAGGGTACAAAAGTGCAATTGTGTTTAGCAAGAAATCTTAACTCAGACCATGTTAGTTTTGGTTCGCAATGCTTTTTAATTGGATAATTAATACTGCTCTAAAATTTCCTCATCAGTGTTATGTAAGATCATATGACACGGATTAATCTCGAAATGACGCAGTGCAGAAAGAGATTACTATTTTCAGAAAGGAGAGGGGAGATTAATGTAAGCATTAAGAGGCTATTACTAATTTAATATATATATATATATATATATATATATATATATAATACTTTCGAAATGTTTCAATAGTTCTGGAGACGTTACGAACCGCCATCTTTGTTTTTATTTTATAAATTCGAAGTCGTAGAAACATCTGGAGATCATTAATTCGAAATAAAGCTTTATGTTGAGGAAAGGAAAGGAAAGAAATTTGTCTTCGGAATGTAAGACGGTTTCAGCGAGGTCTTCTGTTAGGAGTTAGTTTTCAGCCGGCTGTAAAAATGACGTCTCATGCGTAATAACTACATAAATATCCATACTGCGAAATTTAAGCCGCTCGAGACAACATTTTTCAGAAGAGCAGCCACAAATTACTTAAATACAAACTTTTGATTTATTATACAGCACTAATATATAATCACACGCAAAATAATCTTTCCATATTTTCATTCACTTTATAGTGAATATTTTTAAATTTTATTTCACAGCACTTTAATTTGTTCGAAATGTAGCATCTTTTTGCTTTATTTAAAAAATGTAAATCAATCTGCATCAGATAACACTTTTACATATTCATCTGATTACGGCAAAGCATTTGAGTGGTCTGCTTTCGTGGAGTATTCAGTATGAAAAACTGGCAGGATTTACGTTACACTTGGGGAAAACTCACACAGCCACGTTGTTTCGTGAATTAAACCCGAATCGATCTACTAGCGGTTTTAGCCATTCGGCCACTAGTGGGCCATAAACTTTAAAATAATTGAATTAATTCAAGATTACTTTTATTAGCTCCTGAAGTATGTATTTTCATGGCGCTGAATGACAATTATCGAAGAAAACAAGAAAATAGATAACTGAGAACAGAAATTTTGAACAATTACACAATTTAAATAATCCTTTGCTGTAAATTATGGTAATAGTTATCTCTCGTAAACAAAATTAGTTTAGAAGAAAATTCTAAACTAATTTTGTTTAATGTTTTGCTTAATGACTAATTTAGTTTGCTGTTGTTAAATGAGGTTATTTATAAAAAATTAACACGCATACTAAGATTTTTAAATCCATTAATTATAATATTTTGGAACTGAATAATTTACACACAGAGTACAGTGCAATCTATCTACGACGAACATCGACGCTTTTAAATGATGCTAGCCTTTTGTGATGGTAGTCGGCTTAGAAAGGCGTGATGTTCTACGATTTTAAGATAATGGTCTTCCAGCGAGTGATTCGTGACCTACGAATAGGTCAGGAGACAATGGTTTATGGATGGTGGGTGCTTTTGAAGCATTTTTCTTACTCAAACTCTCTTTGTAATTAAAAATGCTTATTGTTAGTTCATTACTATATTATTTTATTCTAAGAATTTTTTCCATCCCTTCTTTTTTTCCCTCAGAGTAATTATAAGCATACAGATAGAGACAAATTGCATCTATACGCAAAACATTTGCAAGACTAGAAATTTCAGAAAACATTGTTCTAGAGGTATGAAATCATCAGTGTTTTGTCTTATAAAAATGTTTCAAAGTATATGAAAAATTTCACTGCATATAAAAACTTATAATAAGCATATATTAGATTACATAAAATAAATATTGTTACGAAATTTGTACCCTGTAACATGAAAAGCCTTAAGAGTTAAGCTCTGCCAGAAAAATGAGGTTACAGGGATTACATTAACATAGAAGTAAATGACTATCTCGCTATCTTTTGGTCAAAATTTTTGTCCTCAACTCGACAAACTTTGCGACATTCTGATCCTGTCCCTATAACTGTGATTAGTACTATAATTGAATAACTGTAATTGATACTACATAAAAATACAGGGTGTCTTAGTACAGCCGTGACAAACTTTCAGAAGAGAAAGAGTACACCTAGAAGATGGGAAATCACATAGCAATGCATGGTCGGAAACGCTTTCCTGGCGCGGTAGTGACAACACAAAACGTAAAAAAGGAAGGACACAAACAGTGAGACAAAACGTGTTTTATTATGTTTAGTGCAGGAGAAACCAACAAATAACAAGAAAAACGAACAACAACTGCCATTAAAGAAGGTATCGAAATTACGACCCCGGACCGTGATGCAGGCCTCACTTATCAGATCTGCATCACGAATGAAAGATCGCACTGAAGATGCATGACGCATCTGGTCCGGGTCGTAATTTCGAACATCTTTTTGATGACGCTTGTTGTCTCTTTATGTTGCTTTTTCTTTGTTTTTGCTGTACTCTGAATAATAACCATGTTTTCTCACCCCGTTCGTGCCCTTTCTTTCTTGATTTTTGTGTCGTCACTACCGCACCAAGAAAGCGTTCCGACCATGCACTGCTATGTGATTTACTGATAGACCTGTAAGTAACTTTAATCATATATGTTCGAGAAATAGAAGGTACTAGAGATTTCTCGGCGGCCGGGGGAAAATTATATAAGACCGGCGAGAGTATCAATTCTCAGTTTTTAGTTCAGAATAGAACTTAGAGAGTTGAGAGATGTCACTGCGAGCTTCGCTAATTAGATGCGCTTTCCACTGCGTTATGTTTAACTTTTTAAGATAACTGTGCTTTGTGATATTGAGAAGAGTTGAATGAATACTTTAGTGAAAAGTTTCAAAACTGCAAAGTGTTTCTTTAGGGAAAATAAATTTCATCAAGCTATCATCAGGTCTGCGTGCATTCATTAAGAACTTGCATGCACATAACACTACGTTAATAAATTTAAACTTGTTTTTGAGATCGCAATCTTCAAAAATGTATAAATAAAATTACGAGTTTTTTTTCATTTAGAATAATGTACTATATTAACCATGAGTTGGTATTTTTCGATTACTCAATATCTCTAGATTCATCAGTCACAACACTAGACTCATTTTGTGTAAGAACATTTTATTTTAAAGCAATGTTTCCCAAATTTTATCGTTCTGAAAACTATGTGCACATAGTTGCGATCTGTCGTGACTCACATATTTATAACTGCTTTGAAAAAAAGTTTAAAATAAATTGAAATATGAAATATAAAATATATAATACTATAAAATATATATTAATAAATATAAATAGTTGCATAGAAAATGTTTCACTGCATACAAAATGTTACAATAAACATAGATCAGGTAATACAAAATAAATACGTACCTCCATTTTAATTTAAATTTCTTTACGAAACCTCCGTTTTAAGAATATATAAATAAAGTTACGAGGTTTATCGCTTCCATTTAAAAGAATATTCTACATTATTTATAACATCAAAACTTCACAGAAGAATTACATTCATCTATTTAAAATAATATACTACATTATTTATAATATTAAAGCTTCACAGAGGAATTACATTCACAAATGATCATAAACCTCAGGTATTTATTTACCTTATTGTTGACTACTAATTGTAACGGATATAAAGGAACGTAATAGTAATTATTTCTTCCATATATATCTGACAATGCACAAATAAAATGCCTAAAATACTTTGAATCTTCAGAAATAAACAGTAGTAACTTCTCACGGAACGGATGGAATTTTTTCAAGTGAATGGTCCCCAAATCGAAGAGTGTTTTCTTATTTTATTTACTTATCGAACCGATGACGACAGCATGCTTGCTCACACTCCCCTCATTGTGCGTAAGAATGGGCTTTCATCCACGGAAAGTCATGTTTGGACACGCCTCCAGTGACATATGCATTTAAACTTTGATCAACCGAGGTTTTGGGGAGGAATAAATTAGCCTAGAGTCAGGCTCATACCCGTAATTCCTAGTACAGCGATCTACTGTTTGCATACACGAAATCTATACGCGAAAAACCAATAACTAACTGTTGTTCGTGATGCCTCGTCTTTTCGTAAAATGAATATGGGAATAATACGGTTATCCATTAATTTTAATGATGTTTAAAAATACAATAAATGTTTGAGCTTCAAACAAACTCGTGTTATTGCATTTTTAAAAGCACTCCTCGATCATTATGATATAAATTTTAAAAAGGATTATAGGACAGTGCAAGTTAGAGAATACTCGTTCAACCAATATTTACGTTTAGTGGTGCAACCACTCGTTGACGGGTTGATCAGTGGCACTTGATATAGGAAAGGATCATCTTTATAGCAATCGTCTATTATTCCGCGATTTCCTGTTCATTCTCGCCAAATATAATCTCATTTTCCCTTGAAATTTAATATTCATGTTAAGTTTTCCGACAGTTAACCACTCATTAACTTCATGAGTAATGTTTCTCGTTTCATTCACATCATTCTCTTCGTAATTTTGTTCATTGCCGCCCATCAGTGGTCGAGTGGTTAAGATAGCCAAACAATAACGCTTTTTGGGTGTTTTTATGGATTTTTCCATCCGTAACATAGCTTTCACGAAATTATTTCTTCCCTTAGGCAACATGATGTGTGTTGCTTTGTTCCAATAAAAAAAATTTATTTGTTATCACACTGTGCAATTTCTTTAAAATATGTAGTCATCATGCAACATATACATCTTTTTCCGCACAGTTATTTTCTAAACACTTCTGCTTTCCTGCCTGATTTTGAAATGGGAATGTTCGTATAACTGGAAAGTTCCGTAGTCGGATATTGGTATTCTACAACAGTTTCTTTTCAGATTTGATTCTAGATACAAAAGAACTAATACTGCTTTATTAATAGCTATATTCCCGTTTATAGACTCAATAGAATGCAAAATCTAGCAAATCAAGCACTTACTTCTTACCTGCCTAAAGACACAGAACTTCCTAAAACACACTATTTCTCCCGCCTTCTTAACATGCCTTCGTGGTGTAGTGGTCAGCATGCTCTGCGCGTATTCGAGAGATCCGAGGTTCGAGTTCCGGCCAGGGCATTGCTCATTTATCACGCTTCCAACTTCAAAAAATGTCTAATGTCTCTACAATGACGCCCGAATTAAAAAAAAAAAGGTGATGGTTGATGATTCTCTACCACCATGATTTGGCGATTGGGTACCCTAATCCCAAGTCGCCCTTATAAAAGGGGGAGTATATAAGGTATTTCTCCCGCCTTCTTAGCATGCCTTCGTGGTGTAGTGGTCACCACACTCGGCGCGTATTCGAGAGGTCCGCGGTTCGAGTCCCGGCAAGGGCATTGCTCATTTATCACGCTTCCAGTTTCAAAACATACTTGATGTCTCTACAATACTACTCCGTATTTTCGTTAGACTAAAGATAAACTATGAAAATTCTAACCGCTATTCCAAATTTTTAACTAAACTAAACGACGAAAATGATGTTAACTAATCGACGAAAAGCATCATAAATACTTCAATGAGTTTAACATCTTAACAGCTTGAGAACTCACTGACTGCTCGATAAAATGATAAACAAATTACTTTATTTCAGAACAGAATAAATGTATAAAAATAATACGAGTTCCATCTCTGAATGTATAAGCACCCCTAAGAGATCATTAGTTTTTTTGTTTGTCTACTTACATATGTGATCCTGTACAAATACTATAAAGTCGAATGAAATCCTCAAGGAAAGCATTTAAGGAAACCGCTACGCCATGTCAAAATATTTTTGTTGATGTACATAGATATAGTTGGATACAGATATATGACTGTCTATATATCTTTATAGATATGTCTTGAAATATTCCATAAATAAAACTTCCCGAATGTTCGCTTGTCAAAAACAGAGCTTGACGATTTTCCGTTTCACTGGTTATTATTATTGTTATTATTATTATTATTTCCTCTTCTGTCCCTACCCTAATCTCCCACAGCCAAAAAAGGGACTATACCTGTTTCTACAAAAAAAAATACAAATCATACACATAGTCTTATACAAATAAAAAGACGAAACTCGCGAGAAAAAAATGAATTGAGATGAAAGTTTGAAAATAATAGAGTAAGGGTACCCGCGGAGTAAAATATGGAAGAAATAAATAAATAAAAAATAAAAAAGACTTCAAAAGAAAAAGATCTCTTTTTTTATTTCTCTCGCAAGGGACGAAAATGATCTTCGTTTCGCGACCGTAATCTGGAAAATATAGTGTTCCTTTTATTTATTATTATTTTTCTCTTCTTTCTCCGTGATATCTTTCACAGTGTGTTTTAGGAAGGTCACTGAATGTATTATCATAAAGCCTTTGATCTTTCGTTCGGATTAAACTCCATGGGAATATTAATTATTTATCAGCATGCGAACATTTGATGCAGAATAAACAGTTTTGTTTTCTATTTAAATCTGGGACCTGAGTAAGAAGTGAAAAGGATTTTGGTATCCTTTCTTTAGAAGTTCAAATGTTATTGCAAATGAGGAAAAAAAATTGTGAAAAATAAATTTCATACTTCGCATAAAGTTTCGCATGAACATAAATATAAAATCGAGACCTCTTGTAGTGAAATTAAATATATTTGAAGAATTCTACCTATTTTACTTACCGCACACCATGTTCTATATTATTTTAACAAACATTTTTTGCGGAAAAATATAAAGTCATATTTTTCACCTTTTATTAATTTTTAACAATATTACTTAAATCTTTCGTTTTGAAATACAGGACTAAGCAGAAATAGAGAAGCACATTACATAACAATTTCAAGAGCACCTACATAAATATCTCGCAAAATTTATGAAATGAATAGTTTTATTCCCGTGATATTTAAAAATCAAAAATTGGAAGAATAAGATACCACATACTTACAGATAACACTGATTTTATGCTACCCATTTGTAACCAAAAGAATTGTCGAAAATTATATTCGCATAATTTGAAAGAACTGACATCAAATCATCCAATCTGACAAACTGTCTACACTCCCTTTCGATAATACAACCATATCTCAGCATTAATGTACCATGACTATGTAAAACTGCGTATCCGTGTGAGGATCGAACCCCGGATCACCAGTCAATAGAGCCCGTGAACCCGAACCAGGATCAAGCCCTTTACTGACTGAGTTATCACGATCCGTTTACCAACTTGTGGTAACTTCTCAGCCATGGTTCTCAAATAAACTGACCTTACAACAGATGATCTGGTACGCCACGCTTCCACAAATAAACACACAGAAATCAGCCGCATAGAAAGATCTCCGTTCAAATCCTCATCACCTCTGAATCAATCAATTTTATGGATGCTAGACTAGTAGAATACTGTTTTCCTCTACTATCATTTGGCATATGTTAAGGGAAGTGAACTCGGAATGATCTTGAATAACATTTATCTTTTCCGCCTTGCTGTTCAATCTAGTTTGATGAGGTTGTTATGTTTTATCATAAGAAACATCCTCGAATGAAAGTGGTGAAAGTCATATACTTTCAAAAAAAAATTTTCAGCTCATGTTTTTCATATTCAGAATATACTTTTACTCTAGAAGATGTAAAACTCTAGAAGATAAGGAAAATTTTGGTTAATAGTAACGTTCAGTGGTGCATTGTTAATCATATGTAAAACAGGGCATCTATTTTACATTACGAAGGCACTATGTCTTGTTCGAGGATCCTATTTTATTCCTTCAGTTGATCAAATTATTTCACTTAAGCCAGATTGTGCTGTGAGTCTCTTGTTGCTTCCTAGAGTTAATACTGAACATAAATGTGGTTACAGATTTTTATCTATAGTTAGTTGAATACGAATTCTTGACAAGTACTCCAGTTTACAAAGCAGAAAACAAAACAACAAACAGAAATAACAATAATAAACACAAAAATTTACCAAAATATTTTCAACCCTGTCAATAGAAGATTCTGCACACAAAAAATTTAATTTTTTACCTTGAAAATTTTAATTTTTCGTCTTAAAAGAACAGTATAAAAATGTATTTTTTTATAAAATTTTTATACAGTTCTTTTACGACGAAACGTTCAACTTATAACACTTTTATTACAACTTTATGATAAAAACATATACATCTTGACTGCACAACTGACACAGATATCAGCAGTTACTAGTTTTATACGTCAGTTACAAATTTAATACCGAGACTATCTGCAATCTCCAGAGATCTAAGACTTCCCTTGCTAATTAGCAATGAAACGGTCTACATCATTAAATTCCTTCTGGAATATATATGACAAATTTTGCCGGTAAAATTCTGAAATCCTTTCTATTCAACACACAACGAATTATTATAAAACAACACATTATATATTACAACACAACGAATAATACCTTATTTATTAAAATTCCTGTTGTATTTTCGTATTTTGTATTTTGTATTCGTATTTCTTAACATATGCTTACAGCACTCGTTCTCGCATAGTGCTAAAAGTTTTTAATTAAAAAATTATATGTAATAATATTCATAACCTCTATGTAATAATATTCTGTAAAACATATATTCGACGGCTGATAAATCAAATGAATCCTGTAGCCACATTTTTCGAGTATCCTTAAAATCTTATATAAACACTTGCTTTATATTTTTATAAAGAAGACTGTACTACTGATCTGAACCATGTAAAGCTTTTCTCTCGATCCTGAAAATGTCATCGAATCGATTTATCTAATGGAAAGTTTTATTCTCTTACTTCTTTATTAGATTAACACAAGCAATAAAAATAAGGCAGACAGCTAAATTCTTCAGCTTCATGATGCCAATTCATTTACGAATGAATCATTTGGAATCACAAATTACGAAAGAAGTATGACAGGCAAAGATAATATAAATTAAATTCATTAAAATTCATTGAAAGTCTCGTCAGTATTCACTACATTATTATATCCTTTTTTCTTAGATTTCAGCGGGATCCGCAATATTGTTTAGAAAGCGCACGATGACTTTTTTCAGAAAGTTGAATATTCATGACATTGCATGTATATTCTTCATATCATACCATGTCAGCGAATCTGGTTGGGAAAGACATTAGCAGTTTTGCATATGTGCCAAATACAGAATATTTTCTGTCAGCTGTTCAGGGGGAAGAGATGCCAATAATAGCTTCACGGTCATTCAGCCGTCAGGAGAAATTCTTGATTAAAAGCCAAATATTAAAACAGGTGTTCGAAATCTTTAAGATTCATGTATTTTTGATCTGCTGAGTAGAAAATAGACAGCGCCCAGATGAAACTGTGAAGTAAGAAAAGAACTGTGAGATAAAGAATCTGATATGTGTGGCAAAAAAAATCTATTATTAAAAAGTAAAATATTTGATTCAAGTGGATTTTCTCTTCAGAGGCTAAAGGTTAATGGACGGTAACCGCAATGAAAGAGATTTAGCGCAGAAAAATCAAAATATTCATCGTTTCCAGCTAAAATATTGTAATGCGTAGATGAAAACCGTAATAAAGAAATATTAGTGATTACAAAATTAAGTATATTTGACTTCTAATATAAAAAATTACAAAATTAAATGTAACTGACATATATTTGACTCTATTCAATAAATATACTCATTCTGGAGTACGAACAGAAACCCATATTCCAGCAAAAACTAAGGCAATGTCATAATGCTTTATATATTTAATGACAAAATGAATCTTTTAGGATGTTTTGAAAGCCGAAAAATAAAACAGAGAGTTCCATACTTAATGCATTAATGCAGGAATGTCAATAACTTTACATTAAATCAATTCCTTTAATCAAAAATTTCTGATAAGAAATTCTGTGATTAAGTCCTAAATTACCAATTTGCATTATAAGGTACTTTCTCCCTCCTTTCCGCATGCCTAACTGGAAGCATACTTAAAACGTATTTGGGAGGTCCGGAGTTCGAGTCCCGGCGAGGGCATTGTATATTTTTCACGTCTCCTGCTTCAGAAAAACTAATGAATCTACTATATAAGGGATATGCGGATTTTAATACTTCAACGTAGACGGTTCGTAAAATATCATCCACATTAAGCATTGCAATAATGGTTGTAAATATATGTAATTTTCTTTTTATTTTCCATAGCGTTGTTTTATTTTTATTTACTTGTTTGATGCATTTCAATTAATAAATTTATTATGTATTTCTGCTTAACCCAGTTTACGACAATCCATATTGTTTATAAGTATTTACTTGGGTACTGTATTGTATATCTTGCGATTACAAATTGATCTATCTTTAAATAATGAAATTCAGTAGAGGCTGAATATAGTCAGAAAGTCTTTGACAGCCTTAATGGCAATTTATATTACGAAGATGGGGAATTTTGCCAACATTCTGGGAGCTTTTCTAAACACATTTTGAAATCCCTAGGAGTGAGTTTTTCCTAAGCTTTTAAAGTACTGATCATTTCTATAAATATAGCTGCTAGAGCGCGTCAGCGAATTCAGTGATTTAGTTCAGAGTCTATAACTGAATTTTAGACTTGTTTCGAGACTAATTTTCTTGAATGCGGTAATTCTTGGGTATTAGGAGAATCTGCATAATGTCTGTATTTCTCCTTAAGCTGTTTGTAGCTGTTTACATGGTGTGAGCTATTATTTATTTTAAAAGAGTGCAAATTTCTTCCTCTTAGACTGGCACAGTTATCAGAGAGATCTCTACGAAAGCGTAGTGCAGAACAATATTATGCTTCTTGAATAAAAATTAACCCTATCCATCAATCTTGAAATGGCTCTGAAAACGTAAACAGAATTATAATAATATGTTCTTTAAATAAGAATAAGCCGTACCTATCTTTTTCGAAACTGTATTATAAACAGCATTAAAAACAAAGTATCCTGCCTAATTTTAAACGTAAACCGGCGTTCGACTCATTATATAAAATAGCACTTATTTTCTAATAAAAATGGCTAAGTCATATTTTAAAAAAAATTTAGGACTCCTTTTTTATAATAAGCTAGCTAAATGAAATGATAATAATAATAAAAAAGTCTGAAAGCTTTCAGATTTTATATTACGCCCAAAGGGGCGTTTTTTAACGTCTTGTGTGTTACCTTTATTTATTAAATATCATGTTCTTCGCACTTAAACCACATAGAAATCAATTCAACAGCAATATCACAAAATATTTAAAAAGAGCATATCTTTATAATTTTCGATGTATAGTCTCGCAGGCTACAGATAATTTGTTTTCGTACAGTACTGCTCGCTTTGAAATCGTTGAGTTTATTAATACAAAATTCGTTAAGTTTCACAAAATACGAAACATATAATAAAACAAATTCCAAATTCCAAATTTGGGCTTCCAGATGGCCATATTCGAGTGGAGGACTACGTTTTTTAAAATTTGGTGTCTCTAGGTACTACAGTTTTTCCACAATGCCAGAAACATAATCATTCATGCAAATTCTTCATTATTTAATTTCTTTAAATATAATGCAGGGCTCTAATATTTGGTGGCAAGAATTTGAAAAGTGAAACGTCGTTTTATAGTGGACGACGCAAAATGCCAAAACGAAATTAATAGCCCTTCCGGACAAACTGCCCCTTTGGGGTAAAAAAAAATAAAACAGAAATATGATTAAACACATATCGGTTCACATTTGCTGCATTAAAAACGTATAACATATCACTAACTCTGTGCATGTGGTGTTAAGAATTAAAAACGGATTCCATTGTGTTATTACCAGTGTGATAAATATAATAAATTTTTCAAAAACATATTTTGTTACTAATATATTGACAAATAAAAATATGTTTTTAATCCCAAATGATTTAATTCCATAAATCTAAAAATCTGCATCTCCCTATCATTCACTTTCTCGTGCGGTATAAAGACGTTCAACAAATTACATTCATGAGTTGCAAGATGGAGCATAATTTAACTTCCTTAGCTGCAGATGGTTTGCACATCGAAACGTTTCCCTAATTATGCTGTAAAGGGTTGAATTGAAATGTAACACTCGTGAAGCAAATCATGCATAAATGCATATTCAAGAGGTTAAATTATGTATTCGAGTGTATTGTTCGGTTCCTTAAGAAGGCAACTTACGATAATGTAACACGAATGAAATATCAATAATATGCTTTGATTATGGTAAATACTACATTTATATTCCTCTGACTATTCGAATTTATTATAATTAACAATAACGTTTTACCTCTTAAATGCGCTTTTCCGATTCAACTTCTTTGTTTTTATTTTGCACAACAGTTAATCTTGCTTAACTTAAAAGATACAACACATTTTTCATAGTCAAGAAATTTTAAAATGCTACGTAACGATCATAAGTCATGCATAGCAAACCACGAAACCAACATTACCTTTACATCGTTATAATGATGGAAATGTTTTATCCGTTTTGTATGTGCTGTATATTACTTAAAAATGATATTCTAAGAAAATCAGACAACGGTATTCATAAATAGGTTTCATTATACATTACAAAATAAAAAGCGTTTTATAAAAGTTTTAATAGTTTTTTTTTAAATTCTAAATTTATCGTAGGGAACAAAATTCTATAATAACAAATATAAAAATGTTTTACATTCGATTCGATTTATTCACATTTCGTATAACGAGATATTAACTGTCGCAATCCGATAATGTTTAAACCATTTTACATCACAGTAACACACATGGTCTATGGGCAACACTCGTTACTAACAGCCCATTTCTACGTAAATTTCGTTATCTTTTAATATTTTCCATAGACAATTTTGTTTTACGATGATGGGTTGCGATGGCAATTTTTAAATCGTTTCTCAATAAAAAAAACGTTTTAGACAGGGCACGGCTAATCGGGTATTGTTCAGCACGCTCGGCGCGTATTCGAGAGTTCCGTGGTTCGAGTCCCGAAGAGGGCATTGCTCATTTTTCATTATTTCTTCTGCTTTCAAAAAATACCTAATGTCTCTACAAGTTGTATATATTTCTACTCTCAAAATACCCAAAGTGTAATTTTTATGCCTTAAATGAAGATATTCAAAACAGTTCTTAACCAGCAAAATAGTCAAAACATTATTTTTAACTTTTAAACTAACCAGATAACTAGCCACATGACAGTCTACGGGGGCAGGACAAAGAAACGAACACAAAATTACGCCCTCAAGAACAGTCTTCTGGTACCTTATGGAAAACGCTTATTATCCCTTTTAATTATTAGGAAAAATTGCTGTTCTCCGTTAGTCAAGTCTTCCGCTCAAGAAAAAAAATTTTACGTGACACATGAAAATTGTTGCTGGAAGTGATTCGAAAGTCCTATGCGAGCTGCGTTTTTTCGACAGCAGCATTTATTGATTTAATTTCATCGAAAAATGTGTTTACGGGTTTACGTTAATTGGCATTCTTTGTCTTGAATTTAACGCTATTATGAAACACGACAATTAAATTATAGCAGATAAAATGTTTAATTTATAACTTAAGTAATTCAAATATTATTAAACGCATAAACAATAATAAATCTCCTTTTCTTCGTATTACTTTATTTTTTGCTTCTTTTTCAACATAATCTAATTTCTCAATATTAACCGCAATTCTTAACGACATGAAGCGTTTCATCATCCATCACTTGACTAAAGCCATAATTTATCTAAAACGTCAATTTATTTTATTAATTTATGTTTCAATTTATGTCATGAATTAACGTTACAAAAACTACAAAAAAATAGTGAAATAACTATGAAAAAAACTAAACTACAATAATTGATTCAAATAGCAAACAACAAAAAGATATTTAACAGCAAAAAAATAGCAAACAACATAGAGATATTTAACAGCACGCAATCCAAATATGGAAGTCATAGTATTATTTGTAAAAATAAAAGCTTATGAAATATTCCTCCCGCCTTCTTATCATGCCTTCGTGGTGTAACGGTGAGTACGCTCGGCGTGTATTCCAGAGGTTCGAGTCCCGGCGAGGGCATTGTTTCTCTTTCACATCTCTTCCTTCAAAAATATCCTGATGTCTCTACAGTGGCACCCGAACTAAAAAAGTTGATGGATGATGATTCTCCACCAACAGGACTTGGCGATTGAGACCCCCAATCCCCAGTCGCCCTTCAAAAGTGGGAGTATATAAGGTATTTCTTCCGCCTTCTTAGCATGCCTTCCTGGTGTAAAGGTGAGCACGCTCGGCGCGTATTCGAGAGGTCCGAGGTTCCAGTTCCGGCGAGGGCATTGCTCAATTTTCACATCTCTTGCTTCAAAAATATTCTAACGTCTCTACAAGCTCTAATTATTTAATTAGTCAAAAATATATATTAATTTTCAGATGGGTTTGAGACCCTCAACGAAATTTTCGCATATCTTACATTTCGTAAATCTGCACTTTTTTAATAAATATAAAAAATAAATTTTGTAAAGCATAAGACTAAAGAAAAGAAATCCTTTTTACTCTTTGTAAAAAAAAAAGAAAAAGAAACTTCTAAGAAACCATACTGATATTTTTGAAAATATTTATTATCCCAGAAAATGCGAAAACAGTTTGGATAAACTGAATAGACTAGAATGTGACTCTTGTACAAAATTTGTGTCATCAAACATTTTTATAGCATTTTTAAGCACAGTCGAAACATTATAGATAATTTTCTTCGGTGATTATCCATTCTTTTTCTTGGAAAGAAACAATTTTCTACTTGAAATGACAAGAAGGATATCTAGGGTACAAGAATAAATGTACGAATAAAATATTACAGAGCATCTCACTATGACGTCAACGTCAGTACTGTATTATAGGCAATCATAACATCTTAACATTGTTTTCCATTTACGTTACTCTTGACACAAAACGAGTCGTCTGTGAACAAAATATGTATCTTAGACGTATCTAAGAAAACACATAAGTTGTTAGTTCGCCACTCCTATACTAGCAACAAAAAATGATTTTTATCCATAACTATTCAATTGTTATGAAGATAATAAAGAATGAGATAAAGGGCTTAAGCTACATTTTATTAAAAAAATAAAGAAGAAGAAGAATGGAGAACTGAACAGGCTTGCCATACTGGGGAACGATCATGTAGAATCCCACATATTATGATTTTTTTTGTCCATTATGGTTGGCGTCATTACATTCATTTGCTAATTTTACGAACTGTCTTTAATACAGCGTTTTTTGCTTCCAGTTGCTAGACAAGATAATGCCCTGATAAATTAAATGAACAGCTTTGCAGTGTTACATGCATGCAGGTTTTTAATAGATTCAACGCACATAGAAACGATGAAACTTGATATAATTTAATTTACTAGAAGAAACACTTTACAGTTTTGGAACTCTCCACAAAAATATTCGGAGAGGTCTTCTCAGTATTACAAAGCACGATCAGTAGTTATACTTCAAACTACTACGAACTTTAAACACAACGCAATGCAAAGCGTATCTAAAAGGCGAAGCGCTCACAGATATCTCAATACTCCGAATTCAATTCTGAACTAACAACTGAGAAACTGATGCTCTCTTCGGTCTCATGCGGTTTTCCCATGACGCAGAGAAATCTCTAGTACTTTTCGAAACTTCTGGAAGGGATATGAGGACTGGATACGGTTACAGCTACATAGAGGACCAATTAGAGTCATTCAGTTACACCACCTAACACAGTTATACAGAGAATGTACTAAAGTGTCGCCAGTCTGGCGACTTTTGTTGATTCTCGCCAAATTTGGTGACAAAAATTAGTCTCCAAAGCTACCGCCAGCTTCATGATATCTCGCCAATTTAGCGAGATAACCATTCAGTCAATGTTAAATAGACTTGTGTAAAAGACCTGTATTTTTATGTTTTCGGCAAAGCATCGTCTCTTTTAGATTTTCATGTTATATTATACAAAAAAAATACAGTTTTACATATAAGTTCACTAAAATTATTTACATATATACGAAATTCGTAACAGTAGTAACTGTAAAATGTTATGGAATTGGGACAGATTTTTTTTCTCATTTTTATTCTGTCTTAAATTTTTTATTTTAAAAAACATAAAAAAATTTGAAATTTATAATGGTAAAATCTTTTCTTTAAATGGTCTGACTGTAATCTAAATTTCCAAACTGCAGTTGTTTCTAAAGCAATTGTTTACAGACATAGATCCATTTTTTTCATATAGCAACGTTTTTACTATTTTAAAATAACAAATAAAAATAAAAACAGAGAGAAAATTGGAAACATTTCTATGTGCAAAATACAACATTTAAGACTTCGAACTTCTTCAGATTCCAAAACTAAATGACGTTAGAGAAATAATGGCACCAAAATCAAAAATCATATTTCTATCTCTCTAATTTCTGATGTATCTGGATGTGTTTCATAAGCATACAATTTGACAATAAACTATACAAGGACCCGTGTCTCCTTTTCTTTAGCAACTCCAATTACTCATTCCATAGATTGTCTCTTCTGTACTCTCACAATCTTTTTAGTCGAATAAAGCAAAGCATGCGAGAGTGATCTTCATTTATTGCGAAAACACGCAGTAAAGTGTATAAATCTCCGAGAATCTGGGAAAAGCTATTATTGCTTTCAAATAAATGTTGCAAAAATTTGCTTGCTTTACAGATGACAAGAAAGTTTACAGTTGAGAAGATTCATAAGCATATTGTACTAGATTCAGAGATTTGCAGCATTTGAGTAACCGATATTATGAAATTGTTTAAATTTGTTTACAATACAATGAAATTGTTTAAAATTGTTTGAATTTGTTTAAAATACCAAACTAACAAAGAAATTAAGAAACGCTCTAAAAGTACTTATTATCGATTTGTTTCATTTTTCATTAAGCACTAAAACTCAGAAATTACTGATTTGTACCCAATTGCACATAACTGCTGCATACGAAGAAACAAAAGTAAATATAAGTAATAATAAAATGGCCATGAAATGAAATGTAGCAAAGCTCCCGCAAAAAAAAGGGAACTAAAAGAATATGGCAGGCAGCACGTTTGGGTTCTACGTTTCTTGTATTTTTATATTTCATTTAGTGAAAATAAAGTAAATGACAAATTTATAAAAACACGTTGTAATTTTTTTTCCAAAACGGATTTTACTGCCAGATATATGGGTAAAATAGAGTTAGCAATAATATATCACACTGTTGGTTTTGCAAAACTATTCCTTTATAGTAAAAATACATACCAAAATGTAAGGAATAACATTTAAAATGCAGTTTCTACCGCATTCCTTATGCTGCATGAGAACACAAATTCACACCCGCTTTGAAACCGAATGCGGACTCTCCAAGAAAAACCAGATTTCGCAAAACTGCCATGAGAAAGAGGTATTTTCCTGACTTTAATGCCAAAGTGCTCCTGGTTCTTTATACTTGAATTTATATATTTTTAATATATTACCCTCATTTTTTTGACATATTTCAAGTTTCACGTATGTATACTTCCTTAAAGACGTCTCAAAAATATTCTAGGCCGTATATATAGAGTCTTGCTGGTCAGACACTTAAACATATCATTAAAGGCATACATGGTGACTAATTAAATGATAGAAAAAATAATCAAAAGTGAAATCAGGAATTTTAAACAGATAACCGAATTTTCGACGACTATCAACGTAAAAGTTTACACGTCTGTTTAAGAATGATAAATTAATAATAATAATAATACAAGACTTTTAACTTTTTTTTATCTATAATCATGATCTGTTTGATAGTTCTTCTGGCATTTTATCAATATTGTTTGCTTTCAAACTTAAATGTTAATCTCTTATTCTTGCTCAATATACCCGCATTTATGTACAAAGGTAACAAAATTAAGCGTTTTGATATTCACTCGTTTTTCTATTCTTTCCTTTCTGATTCATCCAGTTTCTCGCCCCACCTTACTTAAAAAAATTACGCTTCAATCTCTTGCGTTTGTCTTTTTAATTGGAAGGTCTGTGGAAATCCTGCATTGAACCAATCGAATGGCGCCGTACGTGAAATATGAAAGGACATATGCAAATTGTGAAGGTAAAAAAAAGTTCTCTAAAAATACAGTTGGCTACCCTAACAAATATCCATAAGATAAGAAAGAAAATAAGTCTTTCATTGCTTGACATACCACATTATTTATAACATTAACATAAGCTGGGCGAGCTACGTAAGCTGGGCGAGGGAAGAACCACGTGACTTCGTTTTACAGAAATATTCACTTTTAAATAAACTGGTACAGAACCTACAATATCTTGGAATATGGCTGCATACATTTTTCTTATATCATTTAATCAATAAAAGTAAAATTGAACTGATTTTAATTAGTTCGAAAAATGCCTCGAAATTACAATTAGTTATAAAATTTAATCATTAATATGAAAAAAAATGCAACACATAAACAGTAACAAAATAGTGACCTATTTTGAAAATATAATTGTAATAACTTTGTATTTACCGATTTCTTAAAATAAATAAAAATAGACCGACTGCAAAAAATACTTTTTTGAATGCGCTGGGAAAAAATGAACGATCATATAAAAGCCGCTCTTAAAAGATAAAACAACATGTAAAAATAATTAATCTAATTAACTGACAAAACACTTGAATTACGTCATCAATCGATGAAACCATTCTAGCTCTTTTTTAAAACTTTTCTTTTTGGAGTTGTTAATTACAGATTTTATTTACCGTAATAAAATCCAAGGCATTTATGTTTCTAAAAGTTTTACCTCATACTACGGCAATTATTTATTATTAAATTTGGCTGTTTTGCTGATATATTACTGTAAGAGATAATTTAGATCAAAGGTAAACTTGATACTTTTTGTCAACTTATTTATGCTTTTATGTTTTTTGTTGTTCTATATTGTTGAATATAATGTTGAAAATCCAAGAAATTATCTCATGTTACATCATAAACAATACGGGAAAATAATTCATCACGTTTTTCATGATGGACATGCTTTTATGGGAAAGATGAACAGTCAGCCAAATATCAGGGTAAACTAGAGTATGGAGTGGCACAATTTAAATAACGCAGTGGTGTAAAAATCTATAATTGCATGCGGGCCGAATGCTCGACCTCAAAGCAGCTGATGGGCCAGAACATTTTCTTACGAAAAACATGTAAATATTTTAGCAAATGATAAATAATAATAATAAGCTTCACCTACAAAATATTTATCAAAACATACATAAAAATATATAAAGGAAAAAATCGAATTTATATTTATTTTCTACCGGAAGTCTAAAGGTTGATACATGCTTGGCTTTTCTATTGGTTATGCTTTGTAATTCGGATGCACTGACAGCTAAATATTAATATTTTTAGAGTCTTGTTCTTTTTGGAAGCATAATAATCGAAGGCCCTACTTACTAAAGACGAGATAGCGAATTCTCGCTATGTCTTGGAAAACAGGTAACTGACGTAGCAGGTTATAACAACCCTTTTACTTGTATTTTAATTAAACTGAATAGAACATGCACACACTCGGTGCTCACAAACTAACCACCATTTGTGGCGAAGTAACGTAAAAACAAAAACATTCTGAAATAACATAGTAATTTTTTTACATATTTCGATTCTACGACTCAAATTATGCCCATATATTAAAGTTTGTAAAATTTGGCGGGAAATTTATGGAGAAATTGAAAACTTTTACTTGGCGAATTGTTTTCTTGCGCCAGGAAAAATTCACTTCGCGAACTTTTTAATACGTGGCAACCAACTTTTCTATCTCTTGCATTGTGCAGGAGCGGAAAAAAAGTCACATCTTTCCTACCTTTTTACATTGTGCATGAGTGGGAAAAAGTCACATTGTTCCTTTTAAATAATTTTAGTCAAGTGCGTAAACCACATTAGATGTTATTATCGCTTTCAACAAATAAGTCAAATTTTAAAAAGCGCCAACATATAAATGAATGTATATCTTCGAAAATTTTGAAAAAGAAAGCTGAAATTTTTTGTATGTATACTTAGAAATACATCTACTTTAAGTTGATGGTAAAAATTTTAGAGATTATAATTCAAAATTGTTTTTCAACAATTTATGAAAATTATTTAAAAATACAAATTTTAAAAGTAAATCATAAAAAATGGAACGAATTTTATTTGGAATGGACCTAAATTTTGAACTGTGAAAGAAGGAATCAAGTAAGTGTAATAATAAATACATGCCAAATTAGGAGCTAAAATTTTGAGAGCTAATTGTTGAAAAACTACTCGTGCGATTTTTACAAAACTTGGCAGTTTGGCATGCTTTGAGTTGTAGAATCGAAATATGGAAACAAATTGGCATGTAGTTTCAGAAAATGTCCGATTTTGTGTTAAAATACTATATTAGAACAGTGCTGTATATAAATATAATACATATCCTAAGTCTCGCTTTCGAGACATGGAAAGCGCAATTTCAATTTCGTCAATCGAGCCAGTAGAGCAGCAGATATAGAACTATCCCTTTTTTTCCCTCAGTGTGTAGAGACATTAGGATTTTTTGGAAGCAGGAACGATGAAAAATATGCATCGCCTTCGCCGGGGATCGAACCGCGGACCTCTGAATTACCGGCTCAGTGTGCTGACCATTACACCACGAAGGCACGCTGAGAATGTGGGAGATATACTTATATACTCCCCTTTTTAAAGGGCGACTAGGGTTTTAGGGGACCTAGTCGCCAAATCCTGGGTGTGGAGAGTCATCATCCACAACCCTTTTAGTTTGGGCGCCAGTGTAGAGACATTAGGATTTTTTGGAAGCAGGAACGATGAAAAATATGCATCGCCTTCGCCGGGGATCGAACCGCGGACCTCTGAATTACCGGCTCAGGGTGCTGACCATTACACCACGAAGGCACGCTGAGAATGTGGGAGATATACCTTATAAGTGTACAAGCACACAGTAACAAAACCTCGACCTATTCATTCCAACTTTTTTCCTGCAACAGCAGTTGCGCACATAAGCTTACTTCATATCTTTATGTCTCTAAAACTATATGAAGCGTATTTGCAACAAACACATGATTAAAATGTATTCCAGGGACGCATAAAATTGTTTCGAGGGCCAGATGCGTCTCGCGGACAGCGAGTTTGACACTACTGTTTTAACCCTGCGTTTGGCGCATATTTTTGTGTTGCACGTTTAGGCGCGTCTGTGACAGGTGTCCCCCACCTATTAAATTGTACCTAGAATAAGGAAAACCATTTTTGTGCTACTGTCGCCACAACAAGAACTAACAATTAACGTTCAGCTACTGAGACTCCACTCCAAAAACACTGTTGCAAACCTGCGGTAAACATCACTGGAGGTTAAAGTATTTTCTCCCTCCTTTCTGCATGCCTTCGTGGTGCAACAGTAGCACATTCGGCGCGAATTCAAGAGGTCATTTTAATAAACGTTACTTACTGCCTACTTACACTTTTAAAATACAGTTAAAATTAATTTTACACATGCATTCAGTAATTACGTTAATAGAAACAATTTCATATTCGTTTTAATCATAATCGAAGGCACTTAAGGTTTGGATAATTTTATCTTATAAATAAGGAATAAAGATTAAATACTTCATAGTATTCAGATTAAGGAAATGGATAAACATGCCGATTCTTGCACAGCTGTTCTATATTTGGATATATGCTGATAAGAAGTACCACAATGATAGGGCTTTAAATCCCTCTTCTGTTGCTAAGATTAGAGTGGGATGTCCGTAGGTAGGATATTCGTAAATACTTCATCAAACGTGAGACATTTTGAGAAAAGGTGATAAGACAATTGCCATATGTAAATTCGTATTCTTCAGCTACAGTGTGGCATACGCAGTTAATTGAATTTCATTTCTCGTCTTTTTTGACATCTATAAGGACCAGAAGGATAGGCTTCGAAGACCACTTGTGGTCCGTGGGACACAGATGGAGAAATGTTGATGTAAGAGATCTGATGTCAATGTAATCAGCTAGCAACAAAAATATCAATGAAACGAAAATAGTTTACGTTTCGCACATGAGTGATGAAAAATAAATTATGAATCGAATGGATGATTACGTTACTTTTCGAATCGCTTTAGTAGGTGCAAAATGATGCAAAGTGAAGTTGTAATTTCGTTTAGTTATAACGATAAATCTCAGCATTCTTGAGAACAAATAGCGGGAAAAAATAATACTTAAAGCAAAAAGATGATGGGGAGAAAGTTAATGACTCTGACTGAGAAGTTAATGATAAAAGGGTCCGGCTTTGAATCCTGTAGAAGGCATGAACGTAAATTGTCTCCGTAATAAAGGCAACGATGGCCCACTTATTAGGCGCCTCCATAATAAATTGACCACAGCTTTCGTCCTTAGCAGTAGCCAGCGCTTATAATGGCCAGTGCCCGTCAATGTTAAAATATTATGATACATTATGCATATACTAATAAATAAAAATAACGTATACGGTACAAATTCATTTCATAAAACTTACAAGAAAGCGAGCATGTTCGAAAACGTAAACAGGGTGGCAGTGTCAATGTTGTGTAGGATCAAGACGCTGTAGATTAAATTACGACACATACCGTAGAATAGATATGTAGGATTAAGGAGATTGGGTTTTCTATATACCCGCTCCAAAGATGGATGTCGAAATTTGTTGTCCAGTATGGCTTATGTTTAATACTTGAAACATGCATTTAGATAGTATCAAACAATTTAATTTAGCACTAAGAAACATAGAATGTATTTAAAAGCCTTACAGAAATAACATTTGTTCAAAATAAAATACTTATATTATTATGCAATCCCGTTAATATACACTTTTTCAGCCCCACTCAAGTAAGTTACATATTTTAAATGCAGATAAATTATAATTTAGTCCTCCTTCAAAATCCCCTTGAGAGGCCACTGAAACTGAAACTACAAAAGACATAGCAAAGAAAATTTTAGTCGCTAACTCTCAGAGGTACTAGACGACAAATTTCGAAGATAACAAATTTAAGGACTATTGGGGATTGCTTTTAATAAAAGAAATCTGTATCATGCGATATAAATAAACACAGCATTAAAAATTACCGAGGTTTATCCCTAATAAAAAGAATTCATTTTACGCAATGTAAGTAATTGCATTAAAACTTTTTATCACTACGAACTTTTGCTGTTTGGATACAAGCACTTGGAAGAGCTTTTGCTAAATTTTATTAAAACGAGAAATAATGATTATTAAGCTGACACATTTCAACTTTAAACTGGTGTTTAATAAAGTTATAAATAGAATACTAAAATTTAATCTAGTATTACCGTGCAGTTAATCTAGTATCATCGCGCACGCATTTAACGTATTAGTACAGACATTTAAATTTAATTGCTCATAAATTTAAGACGGTTCTATCGTTAAACAATAATAGACATAGTTAACTATAATTTTATGTTACGACTTTAAGTGATATTTAAAATCTACTACGAGGAAATTTCATTCGTGTATTTATGTTCTAATGTTTTTATTTTGTCAGGCCTGAGAAGTCAACTGACAAGTTGGTTTGGAATAACTAAATTCAGTAACTCGAAAAACTAACGCATAAATTATCGTCCACCACCTTTTAGTGCCGGCGCCACAGTAGATTCATCTGGTTTTCTTATTTATTTTTATTTATTTACTTATTCCTTTTTGGATGAAGCAGGAGACGTGAAAAATGTGCAATGCCCTCGCGGGGACTCGAACCCTGGACCTTTCGAATACGCGTCGAGTATGCTTCCAGTTGCAACACAAAGGCATGCGGAAAGAAGGGACATAATACCTTATAATACATATAAGATCTATAAAATTAAAATGCTGTCGAAATGTAGTTTGTTACAAAAATGAGCAAACTAACTACGCACAGTAAAAAACTCCTAAATTCAAACATGTAGAGAAATGCTCTATTTTATTCACTCTTTTTCATTCACACTTGGAGCCTTCCTAACTCAAGTCAAGCTTAAGTTCTACTTACTACAGGTTCTTCATGTTTAATCAGGCATAGCAAGTAATTTAAACTGCAACTTGACACGGCTGAATAGTTAAAATCTAAGAGCTAAATCAAACACCAATAGTGCAAGCGTAAATTCGTGTTCTTCTTTGCTATCCTTTATTACGCTAATTTACATACACATTACTTCAATAAGAGAATGACCTCGCGAGGAAAAGATTAGTTAAAAAAGAAAAACGTGATTGCGATAGTTAAAAAAATAATAATAACTTTATGGAGTTATGAAATTTACTTCGTTAATTCGTTAAGTTGGCAAACGTGTATTATGTACACTACTTCTAACACTTACTGAAACTGTACACTCTTAACGGTTGAATGAAACTGTACACTCTTACGGATTCAAAATATAACGGGAATCGCATGGGAATTTCAAAATATATTTTAGCCACTTTTCTGCAGCATCTAAAGAAACGCTATCACAATTAAATTCCCCTATGATGTTTCTGAATTGATTAATTGTCATCCATTTTTCCGACGTACATACGCGACATAATTTCTAAATTACGTCCGAAACTACTTATTACGCTGCGTATTATCATTAAAATTCCCAGGTAAACTGGAGTTCAAGACAAAATGTTTATGAACACAGAATATTCCTCAGATTATAAGGTATTTCTCCCACTTTCTTAGCATTCCTTCGAGATGTAATAGTTAGTATACTCGGCGCGTATTCAAAAGGTCGGAGGTTCGAGTCCCGGGAAGGGCACTGCTCATTTTTCATGTCACCAGCATCAAAGTCACCTAGTGTCTCTACAAGATGTAAAAAAAAGTCACAGAACCATCATATGTTTTTTTAGGCTAAAAAATGATAGCTAAACCTTCTTCACGTTAAAAGGAATTAAGCTTTGTATCCAACCAGCAATATATTTCTAGGAAACTGAACTGATAACGCAGTTTCTTTCAGCCCTCATCTATATGGAAAAATAAATTTCACAGAAATAGCAACTGGGAATCGGAAGGCAATTCTGATACTACTGGAGTTTCAATTTTGAGTGTTATCTTCTGAGCATACTAATAATTAGATAACACTTAATTAATAATTAGATAAAATCTCAGATTTGGTCTCATTTTCCTCTAATTGCTAATCAAATTATTACAGTCATCGCTGCATACATAAGTCGGGACCGGAGTAATTCAAGTAAACGGGTTAAGGTGAATTGCACTTAACACAAAGAATGCTTCATCATTAGATAAACAACTGCATTACAAAAAAAATGGAAACAACTTGAAATAAATCACTAGAAAACGAACAAACTATTAGACTGTGAAACAAGCTTCTCTGCATGAAAGCAGTGCATGCAGGTAAGCTAACGTTGTATATATGCCAGTAGCTTACAGCGAGTTGTCTTCTTGTTACCAAAATATCGAAAACCATTACTTAACAACCTTAGGAAAGTGCTAAACTTCGCTGATAACAAGAGTAGTTTTCAATTTAACACTTTCCTTTGAATGTACTATGAGGCAAAGTATTTTCCCCAAAACGCACTTCCAGATTAAAAGGCGGCTACTCCAACGTAAACTACGATTAACGATTATATATTGTACACCATATATATTATTAATCACTAGATAGATACTTAAAATAGTGAATAATCTCCTCTTCGAGTGTAAGCGCACCAACTGAGCGGTTTTAATATTGCCAGGAAAAAACTTAAAACTATGCATATAAAATTAAAAAAAGGATAAAATTATTTTCTAGTAATTATTCCTACGCCGTAATTACGTTATTTTCAGTACCACTCCAGCTGAAGGTCATGTTGAGACTTTTAAAAATCAATGATCGTAAACCATCTCCTTGATATAAATATGACGTTACAGAGTCACAATTTCATATCATTTTTTTATTATTGAATTCATTTTTAGATATTGAAGTAATGTGTATTCAAAAGGACCTATGTTGTGGTCGGAAAAAAAAAGACTATTTTTTTAGGAAAAAATTAAGACAAAGATTAATCACGAAGAAATATCAATTTTTAAAACTTGAATTATTCTCAGCTTTGGCGTGGCAAAATATTCAAGAAATATACTTCGAATATTATTTGTTAACATTTTCACACCATAACTTATATATTTCTTTGATATTGTATTTTCACTTAAATAGACAGTTTAATTATGCATTAATTATTAACTGAGTTTCGATATATGAATATATCATACACACACACACACACACACACATATATATATATATAAAATACATACCATCAAATATTATACGAAAAAACAGTGGATTTTGACGACTTAAAAATCTCACAGCCATGAACACAAGCAAAACAAACATAAATAGTAGTTAGCAATAATGTATATGCGTATTAATAAAGTGGTTACTAGCCGTCACTGCCGTTATGCTTATTCCCCTATCCAGGCGAACAATCCGAAGAAAACCTCATTAATAATAATGGGTGAGGTCGAAAATGCGCGTCCTTGGCTAAGCACCAATGATCACAGCAGGACGTTTCTCAAATATATCCTATATATACATATATATATATATATATATATGATACTCGCCCGAGGGATAGCATTTAAAGCTCTCGTTTCTTTTTTCTCTACCACCAAACTCTCAAAGTTATTTTTAGCAGGAAAAGTTTAACTGTTCTCATGAAGAAATATTATACATTTTCAAAATCCATCACTTCAAATCCGAAGCAAGGGATTAGTTTGCTCTGATAAAAAGTGTCGTTCGAAAACGCTACGACATAAAACTACTGTTTGTTAGTTTAAAATTAGCTATGACCAAAGTTTGCGACAGCTATGCGCGTAAGGAAAAGAATATCATCATGGAAACTAAGCTCCTTCTTATTCACATCCATCGTTTGAGAAATACAAAAACGCTCAGGCAGCCATCCTGTTCGGTGCAGCGCAGTTCCGACTCAGCGCTGCGTGGGTCATACCATCTTCCACTCTAGTAAGTCCATAAATATACCGAAATAATTTTACATACTTTAATATTCTCAGACTAGAGTCTTTAAACTATACTTCTTGGTGAAATCCATTTCAGCTAACAGTTTCAATTTATAATTGACGAACAGAAGATAATTTGCCAATGGATACATTACTTAAGACGATAAAAAACATAAAACTAATGCTAGTGTCGATAGAGAAACAGTATGTAAATTTCAGAAATGTTACTTCTGAGATTTTTGGAACATTATACATTTTTCAGACATACTGGGGAAAAATTTCAGATAACCTCAGCCCAAACAAAAAAGAAAACGGAATTGCACTTTACGTGACGACGTAAAACACAAAGAAGATATAATTTGAAAATTAACGTTTCCTAAATTAACATGTGAAACTTCTAATATATACCCCATTCCATATAATTTTAGTTTACAAAGAAAATATTCCGCTATAAGCGCAATGATCCACAGAATAAATTTACCTATTTGCTTCCACATTATCTCAATCATTATAATCGCTAAAGAAATTTAAAGTTTCCATTAAAGTAAATGACGAAAAAAGGACGAATATATATTTTCGGAACTTCTACTTAAGTGTATATGTATTGCACGCATATTTTCATGCGTAAATTTCTAAATATATATTTCCGAGAGGATACTTTTCTTTCTGAAGGTGACTAATGGTAGCGCAGTGAGGAAAGCTCTATAGTACTGAATAATGAATACTACGTTTGCCTACTACATCATCAACCATATTAGTAAGCCTTTAAAGTTGTCTAAAATTCTACTTAATTTAATTGTTTAATTGCATGGATTATAATCAATGGAATTACATTAAATTATGAGAGTTTCTGAAATGTTTAACATGATTTGCACATAATTCAGCTTTAAATGTACTTCATATCAGCAGAAGTTTTAGCAATCATTGATATACATATATTAATTTATTTACGTACATTTGTATACAGTCCATTAATATACGTATTAAAAGCATAATTAATTTATATATTTACACATGTTTAGCATATAATAATTACTTTCGCTTATTTAATTCTTTTTTTGTGCAAACTGGGTTCGTTAAGAAAACCTTATCCTTAGAACAGCTTCTACCAAAATGAGCTGATAGTCAAAATATTTAAAGAAACGTAATGAGTATATTCCTCTAAAATCTCTTACAGATAGGCACTATAATTCGGCACTAAATATTTCAAGTTTATATAATAATTGCACACATAACTATGTATACCAGAACACAGTTTTTGGGACCTTTATAAATTTCTTTTTAACCTCAGATACCTAAAAACAGTTTTTAAGAACTGTTGAAAATTACAACGTTCATATTTAGCTATTTGTCTTTAAAAATAAAACTCTCAGATTGCAACTTTATGAAAGCAGAGTATATGGAAAAAATGAGTATTTCATAAAAAACTGATAAATGTGTACAATAAACAGTATTGCAGAATTTATAGAAAAGCTTACGTAGAATACAAAAATGAATTAAGAGCTTTATTTTTAATATTAATTACAGATTTGCTTAGTTACAGATTGCAGTAACCATAACTGCAAAAGAAACTTATTTGATAAAACATTTATTTGGTAGATTATTGGGGATCTACTGTAGATTCATTTTCCATGCATTATTATTACTTGATATTTTTAAAGACGGTACCTAGAAATGAATGTTTAAACAAGAATTCTGTTATTTTAATCAAAATGTTTAGCACAGAATTTAAAATAACACACTTCGATACTTTCTTTCAATTAAAACATAACTAATAACATTTATGATTTTCACCCAATCAATGCCGAAAGCTCCTTTTCTTCAATATATCAGAAAAATACACTAGGGACAGGAGCTCAACATTTCTTACAGCTGTGGTGATTCAAGCTATTTTTCAATGTCTAAAAATACACTTTCACTGAGGCAATTTATTCTCATCAAAGCATGATAAATTTGTAAGACACCTTCTGCATTAAAGAAAGCATCGTTTATTTCCCTTTCCACTATTTACAAAATGGTTATTCTCCGCTTCCCTCCCCCTCTCTGAGAAGCTTTTTATGATACAGAAATTTAATGCTAACAACTGTCAGACTAGATTTGTCTGGCAGGATTAATAAATATGTTATAAACATGATTCAGAGACTGTTTAAATTACATAGTAACACATAACACAATAACACAGTAGTCGATTGAATATCCAGCAATGGTCTGGCATACATTCGGTTTGACGAGTTACGCTTGCCGGACCGAATGCTGGCCGTGCGAGAGGCTATTAAAATAAAATAAAATAAAATAATAAATACTGTCGGTATTAAAACCAAAGGTACATTATAAGTATTTTACTCACTAAACATATTATACAACAAATATTTCCTTGGGCTATTTTTTTATTTCGGATCTTTAAGCAATTTTTAAATTTGAATATCTGGCGCTCGAGATCATAAAAGACACGTCGATCTTCAAAATGTGAGTGCGGAATTAATATATCCATTGACTTCATGAATATTTCTTTTAATATTTAGTTCACTAAACTCACATAAAACATAAAAAATAATTAACAAAAACTAAATTCAGAGGTCGGGCTACAATGTGTATCCGTTAGGGTGCAAGACTACGTGAGTTTAAACTTTGATGTCTCAAGTACCACGTCTTTCCACAGTCCGATGATGTTATATATTTTTAACTTTTTAATAAAACGAAGATTGACCTATTTTTAGTTTTTAAGTCTGAACTGATCATAATCTAAATTTAACAGCAATAAAACGTTTCATTTGAAGGAAGAGTTTAACCAAATACTGTGTAAAATGAATGAATGGTCCAACACTAAATTCCGCGTAAAATTAATTCGAATCCAACAGAGACAAACATGTGTATTCTCATATATATATAAAACTATATTTAACATTACAGCTTTCACATTGAATTAAACAGCATCTTTTTTTTCTTTTTTCCATAATCAAGTATTTCTGCCATTAGAACCTGCCACACAATAGCATACGAAAACTAACTTGAATATATAACTAACTATCTTTCGCCAGTCTATACTGCAGAATCATTTTTCATCGCCGTGTGACTGCCAACTCATGGCAGCTCGAGAGTAGTCTCTTTCTTTTAAATATTTCTAAATGACTTAAATAACCATTATTTCACAAAATTAATTTTTTATAGCTTTCATTTACAACTTCACCCAAAAGTTCTTTCCCTTAAAGATGCATGTACCACAGATTGTTATACTAGACTGTTTTGCTTGAACACCCTGAAATCCGGTTTTAGGTGGGGGTAACGTTGAAGTGAGTGATTTAAATCCTGAAGCTCCAGCCACACCCATTAAATGAAAAAAAATAAAGATCAAGGGAGTGTAGACCGAAAGATCCATAAAACAAACTACACATTATAGAGCATATGCAATGGCATTCATTAAAATATAGAGAAATAACAATAATTTGATTGACTGAAAGCAAATTATATCCATTTATGACTTACTGAAAAAAATTAGGTGATTTAACAAAATTCTATTGATATCTCACTGCACATACGAAATATTGGAAATACAAAGCATGCATATAAATGTATTTCAAAAACGTGAGCAAAACATGTTGATTTTGCGTGACAGTTTTAAACTGTCATTACGATCTGGAGGGACGAAACAAGATTAATATTCATAACTCACGTAAGATCTTAAGTAAAACATCTGCAATAAACGACAGAACTTTTCAAAGAAAAAAATAACTCTTCTCTTTCAGGACATTTACAGAGAAGGTTTTTAAAATAGCACTTGAAATTACTGAATTTTCAATTTTGAGTATCTTTATCCGAACATTATTATCTGAACAAAAGTATACTGCAATGTGATCCTCCTCTCAAATTTAGATAAAAAACTACAGATAATAGAAATTTAGACATATATTCGAGAACATCTGATAAGATATAATAATATACAACTTCCAATTATTCAGTACATTCAAAAATAGGCGTAGTTCGAGAGCACAAAAATGAAAACGAAAGGTTAAAAAAAAGAAGCTTCACCGCAAATTTACGAATCATACCGCGGAAAACTGTTCGTTTTATAAACTATGAAATACGCTGGAAATACAGTTAACGAAAATACCTTTTTATTACTACTTCTCCATCGTCTTATCGATTATCCTTTCAGTGTACAACATGAATCCCTAGTCAATAGAAATCCCCTAGTCAACTAGAAACCTGGAAAAACTTTTCAAACGATTAAACAGCATAAACTAATTTGTTATTAGTAATTAGTTATTGGTACTAACACACGATTAAACAGCATAAACTAATTGGCTTGAGTTAGATAAGACTCGGTGGCACAAACGATGCTAAATACTGTCAGCATTTTATCTAGCTCTTATTACCAAGCTTGAAAACAAATGTATGATTTGAAAAGTGGGTAATACCTTTAACCAAATATCACGTGCAGTGATCTATATATGCGTCTAAACGAATCTGCTTCAATTTCCAGTGAAATTGAATATTAAATACATAATATAAATCAGGTTAATTTTTAATCATTCAACAGAATTCAAAAAGAACCTAGTCTTTGATTTTTAAGCATTATAAAAGAAACCAGTTCCTCCTTCAGCTTAACGGCAGACACTTGTTGGTGAAGCACTCATTGGGAATTCTGGCTGAATTATCTGTTATTTAGTCATCTCATCACAGAGAATACTGCCCAGAATTCATCCAATTGAGGCGGTCAATATTATATCTTCAAGAAGAGCCAGTGCAGATACAACCAAGAATTAGATAGAAATAGTACACATATCTTAAATTTCGGGGAGCAGTCAACCTCGGCTACTGCCATGTACTTTTCAAGGCGGTACTTTGGTACCAGTTACTACAGTTACGGTGGTCATATAATTAAATTTCTTTGCACATGTTCGATACATAGAGCTATACCCTGATGATCCTACTTCTGAAATTACATAAAAGTTAACAAATGGACAACTTAACTATCACGATTACTACTGCATACTTAAGACAAAACGTAAATCTCAAAACGGTAAATTGTGCTAAGTGGATAATATTCCACTACGAAAATTAATTCCTCCGAAGGACTGTTCCCATAAATGAAAATCAAAAATTAGTATTTTAGAAATTAAAACAAGTTAAGGAATCATAATATAATCCACATATTACTCACTGCTATGACTACACAAATTACAGTTAAAAACCTCTATCATACCATAGTCTTCCTACGCTACAAATATGTTTCGAGACACTAGTACTATAACAACAGTTTAATAAGTACAAAAACTTTAGAAGATAAATCCAAAAGCGTCCAAAAGCGTGTTTAATGCAGACTCAAAATCGTAAAAATTTAAATACAATATCCTATGAATGGAAACTGTAATTACTTTTACAACAAACACACAATGAGATCAAAAAGCATCTAACTTAAATCAGCTTTTAAAAATAATTAATTTAAAACAATGTAGTAGTAAGCATTCCATCACTATAGACATATCCTTAAAAAAGTTATGCAACTATTATAACCACGTACAGGATTTGGAATTTCTAAACTCATCAAGTTCACAAAATTCCACAGGAAAAAACGACCACAAATGCTTTCAGGAGAAAAATAAATTTGAAAACTATTTGAAACTGAAATTTTTCTTAGTACGCTGAGGAACAATTTGTCCCGAATTTTGAGTACGCAGTCTATTCATTAAAATTTGTCACTATCTTCCTAAAAGGATAATATTTCTCGCCAAGTCTTTAATTCAGAACGCCCAGTACAAGCGAAGGACTGTTGTTCTTTAAAGTTCCGCATGCTACCAGTTATATACATGTAACACACAATTTAAAATGGTACAGAACACTACAGAGGTCACTAGAGAACACTAATTAGGTTCAAGAAATTTCTAAAAGGATGTCCTACAGGCAACCTGAAACAGAATAACTGTGACGGAAAATAACAAGTAATACTGAGAGTCTGGACCTCTCCGAGCAACTATAGCAACGGATGCTACATGAAAAATTAGCAAATGATACGATAAAATTTCAAACAATATGGAAAACTGTCAGATGATTAGAAAGGGTACGAAAAAAGCTGCTCTTAAATTCCAGACATTTTTCTCTACATAAAACATCGCAGAGACTCAATTTTTTTAGCAAATCTTTCTAAAAAGCAAATGAAACAGCAATCGAAAATTTGCACTAGATCAACTTTGCGGGGACGGGGAGAAGAGCAGATCTGAACTTTACAACAATAAATTAGAACACCGACAAAAAATTTCGTTAATTCAGTTTCTTATCTTTCTACAGCGACCATACATAATGAAATTAAAAAAAAAGAATTAAATTTCCATTACCTTTAACATAAGTTCCAAGGATTTCAAACACGAATATTTATCAGAATATTCATCCGAAACTAATTCTATTTTGGGTCAAAAATTTACATCTGCATTTTAAAACTATTTTATTAAATACTGTGCTGTATAAATTTATTTTGAGAGAATTATCAACAGGGTAAAAAAAGTATTTCATTGATGAGTGAACGAATAAGGTGGATGGGCGATATATTCCGAAAAGCGCAATTTCTAAGATCAGCAGGCATTTAATACGATACAAATTTTGTCATGACCGAAAATAAATCCATTAACGTACATTTAATCGGGGAAAGATGTTATACATCCATTAAAAATTCAGCAGTTCGATTATTTCCAACAGAAGAACACCGCCTAGTTTAATCGAAACCGAAAGTACAAGTTTCGAAAACTTACTTACTTGGAAAACTTTTCACAGTTGCACTATCCGCTCAAGTTAGTCGTTGAGAAGAAATATAAAACCCGAACTTAATTCGAATAAAAACTTGTGCGTAGAGAAAAAGTCCGCATCGACCATCACCCGCACGGCTAGTTCGCATCCCAGTCCAGACAGCGTTAAGCCTAAATCGGGCTTGACCTTCCTTTGGAAACGGAGTTTTCCCTCAAGACACCAAAAAAGACCGTGGTCACTCTCAAAGGCTGAAGCACAAGACCTCATCCTATGCCCGTCGAAACACCTCTGCTGCTCCGGGTGCGATAGAGAATGCGGTGCAAGTGCAAGCCGCGGGTTGCCGCAATGCTCGTCGCGCCATCGCCAAAAGAGATTTCCGCGAAATGATCGCCAAGGTCGGTTCTTTACTTTCAATTATGCATTGTCAGACCTTTTTTGTTCCTTTTTCTTCACTACTCATATCAGGCATAGCGTAATGGTTTTTCCGGAATCACACAATGGTAGACTATCTGCATCAGTGCGCTTTGAAAATGTGTTATGTGCCAAGGTTAAGACAAGCAGTGAATAAAAATGCCTCAAAAGCGGCTTTGTGACGTTGAATCAAGCACTCAATGAGAAGTTTTTTAAGATATAGGCAGTCTGAAACCAGAGTAAATAGTATTGCTTTTTAATCAACGTACTATCAGTCAGTTAAAGGTATCGAGTTCTTAACTTCTATAAACCTTTCATAAATCTTTGCTTAACCCCTGAATTTTGTTTACAACATTAAGAAGCAAAATTATTGCGAATTAAAATATTTATAGATCGCTATCCGGGTTACTTTGAATACAAAATTAGATTATTTTATCGGCTTGTAACTAAACGAAAAAAATTAATCATGTTTCAAACTGAAGAGAGAAATAGCCTGGCTTCATTATCTTAGAACTGACGCCTTAATAAATTTCTTGTTTTTTAGGATAAAGGTTATTTGCTGCTCATACAGTATAGTGGTTACGGGAGCCTACTCCGATGCCGACGGGCCCGGTTTCGAATCTTCGGGATGACATGCCTGTAACTATTCGCCCTTTCATAGGAGGTAACGTTGGCCCACCTATTAGGTGCTTCCACAATAAAGTGACCACCACTTCCAGCCTTAAAGTGGACAAGCCTGAGTTGGCTAATTGCCCAGAAGTGGAAAAAACGGATAAAGATTATGCTCATATTATTTTGTTCTCAGCATTATAAAAGTGCTCTTATTCGTTTCTCAAACGTTACTTGCTAGTTAGATAAACAAAAGGCTATGGCATTTCACATTAAGTGTAACGTTTTTCTTGGTTATGGCAGAAATACCTATTTGGAAGAATCATCATACTATAAATTAAACTACAGTTGTATTTGTACCAATAATAAATAACTCAGAGTTTGAGAGATCCTATTTGAAATCTCGAACGTTTACTGAAAATGTTTTGAAATTCTATAATAGTTACTTTTTTCAACACTCTGACGAGATGAAATGTTGGAGATTTTTAATAGTTAGCTAATAGTGATAGTAAAATAAACGTCCTTTAAAGATGCACATTTTATTAATTGTAATATCATACTATGTTCTTTTATTAACTTTCCATACCCCTTTAATTGTTTTTCAGTATTCCATCATCTATTAAAATGTTTTAGATCAAGACTAACAACATAAATTTTAAACTGACAAAAGAAAAAAGCGATTTCGAAAGCACTCTCATTTTTATAACACGAGTTGATATCACGGCAACGAACCCCATTATAACACTGGTGATATTAAGTATCTTAGATTTAACGGTTAAAAGTTAAGAGTTTTTTCCTTCTTGTTTAAAGAAACGGTTTTTTGTTTAAGGGAAGAGTTAGGTCTCGTGACTATGTAATGGCAATTCTCTGATATTCCCTTTCCGTGACGCAAAAGCTGAACATGCAATCTTAACGGAAACATAATAATAATGTTACGTTATTCCCTTAATCTTAACGGAAACATAAATAATTTCACGTTATTAAATTTTTAAGGTGGCACATTTTTATTTGATGTTGTGGCCTTCGGCTCTTCCTTATTGATCTCCGTGGCCCGGAACATCAAAAGTTTAAACATTCTTGTAGAAAATCAAAAATCTCCGGGCAATTTAATAAAAACTTAATTTATCTGGTATGCTTAATAGATTAGTTAATGTATTTAGTATGTTTAATAGTCATGCTTAATAAATTGATTTATGTAAATTTACCTAATCATTCAAAACAGTGTATTTTAAATCCTCATGAGAGAAAAAATTTTAAGCTTTCGGTTTTAATGTTACTCAAAAAAATTTATACATGCTAAGTTATATGTGCTTTGGGTATAAACCCTATGAAGAACAAAAATTAGTCAGAGCTACTGAATTATTTATAATAATTTCTGGCAGATGATCAACAGATTCGAGTTTACTAATCAACTGTGCTCGCATAATAAAACTTGCTCATGGTAAGATGCTGAAAGAATCGGGAAACTTTACCAAGACTCTGAAATAAGATAACAATACAGAAATATGTTATATAATTCTTTACTATATTACATTTAATAAACTTTCAACTTAATAAATAGCATCATAAATGATAGGATGCTAAAATATAACTGACTCTCGTAATACGAAAGTTGATAGGAAATCAAAATATGTTTCTTATGGTCGAAATTGGCGAATTATTTTGGAATATCTAGTGCATAAATTGTAATAATTGTACATAATTTTTAACAAAATGGCTTGTTTTGTTGATATTCCAGTTTTTTTATTATTTGGCATTATGCATTTCGAATTTCTACAAATTAATTACAAACTGTGTTCATTTTCTTCTTCTTCATCACTTATCATAATACTGATGTATACTTTTGCATTTGAAATGTTTCTTCTCTTTGAACAAAGAATTCTTAAGTTTATCAATCACAATATTTTTTTCTGTTTTATATATATGTAGTTTTCAAACCCAAATTACAGGTAAGAAACTTCAGATTGTCTTTAGTAATTTTTTATGACAGTTATGTTTCCCGAAAGACAGATCATTTAGAAAAATAATTCGGAAATCGGAAAGCAATGGAACTTTAAAAAAGACCAGCCAGCAAAAGAAATGTAATAAAAGTAATGTTGCTATATTATGAAGAACATGCCAATGTTCCCATTTTCCATTAACGAAACTGGTTCAGGAAGGACTGTAATGTGTTCAAAATGATTGTAAATTAGTTTTCCTGCATGTTTTATTGTCTAATTGGCTAATGGTGGTGTCGAACCCGAGAAATTATTTTTGTTGGCAGAATTAGAGAGGAAGGTACTTTTCTCGGCGCGAATTTTGGATGAAATAAAAAAAAAGCTCATCCGTTCCTTTTATCTAAACTTCAGAATTACCAAAGCGTAAGTGAGAAAAGATAAATCTAAATAAATTCAGGGAACAAATTTTGGTTTTTTATATCCGATATTTGCCATTTCTTCCTTTTGTATAAACATATAATCGACCTACCTCTTAATTATATCTGAATTTCTTATACTGGAGCTGGACAAAACTATTCTTGAATCAGATTTTAACCTTTCTTCGTGGGCTACAGAGAAAACTCTTTTTACGTATTAAGGCCATTTAGTAATCTATTTTAACAAGAAGTAGAATAACAAATCCACAGGGTCTTACACTTCCTATTCTATATTTAGGAATAAATTTTAATCTGCATAGTTTACTGAAATTTCTTGAGGCACATTTAAAGTAGTGAAACTGTGATACATATATGTCCCATCCCCCATGAAAAGGTTAAGGAACTTAGTTTTTATGAAAACGCAATGAATTTAAGCTTTTACATTTCAAAAATGAATAATATTATTTATAATAAATAGAGTCATGTTACATATTTCTGTAATGAATAGCTCTTTTTCTCATCATTTGCGGAATAAACCTTGATGAAAGTAGTATACCGTGAAAGGTACTTTTATTTCATAGTTAATTCAATATGAATAAATGTTACATTCTTCCTAAACAGTCAGTGGAGCACAGTTTATTTGTTGGTCCATTTGGTTCCATCTTCTTCAAGAAGCAGAAATGAAAAGTTATTTTAAAATCGTAGCTGGAGTTTTATGTCCTTAAATATTTATATATTTACAATTGCGAAGTCTGTTATAATAAAGTAGAGAATATTAGAAAAAGAGTATGAGCCCTGGAGATTGGTGAAAGGATTCTATGAATACAGATTTTATATTTTTGCGTATTCTAGGTAGAGAAAAAAATCCTATTTGTGAAATCTTTACTTTATTTGAGCAAGTTAAAGTTTCGTAATTTCATGTAAAAATTATTAAGAAGTAAATTTTATTTGGAGCTGTTTATAAACTTAATTATTAGTTTTTTTTGTCCAATACGGAAACTTTATTTGCAAAAGGAACGACTATTCCTGTTCCTCAAATTTTTAGAACTTTTTGAGGATATTTAATTTGGACCGACATTGTGCATATAAAAAGGATCTATATATGTAACTTTGTGTTCTAATACCTTTCCAAATCATTATAAAGCTGATTTTTACTTAGTTTTGACTAGTACTGACAGGAATTTCTTTCTTCACTTTTGCTGTAAGTGCCAAAAACATAGATTGTTAGAAATATTCAATAAAAGGGTTATATCAATATCTTATTTCCTGAATGTTATTCTAATAATTTTATTTATTTAAATCAGATTCCAGTATTTAAGATCAACCCACCAGCGGTCGAGGGCTAAAGTCGCTGAACACTGGTAGTTCGGTCTGACTGAGGTTCGAATCCCGCGAACGGACTGGCTGCATGGGCATTTTTGTGGTTTGCTCCATTTGTAACGTGCATACAATCCAGTTTCCCCTGGAAAGTCCTCCACGAAAACATTCCTTCTCTTAGGCAGATAGTCCTCGAGGCTTTGCCATAATCACATAAAACCAAAATCAAACCAATATTCAAGTGAGTTTAACATTCTATTATTCTCAAAACAGCTAATACGAAATATACTTTGTTTAGAAATTATATTATTCTGCTTCAATTATTCCGCAATTTAAATAATTTGCTAAGATAGACATTCTCAATAAACACAAGACATAATTTTAAACGTATCATCTTTACGTAGACAGTTATATACGCAAAGCTTAACTTCCGATTTTGATCAAGTAGGATAAAACAAAGACATTTGTCCTTGTTATAGCAATTTCTGCTAGATAACCTTGATATATATAAGAAGATCCTTGTCTATAAGAGAATCATTTGTTCAGAAATCTTCTTGGAATATAATATACATAAATTATATTTTTAATGATACCAAAAGTAAAACAAAAGCCGTTTTTCAATGTTTCTCTGTTTCACCATTTTAACCACCATATTTATAAGAGTTATTTTTAACTATCTGATTTCCCTATTTTATATGGTTATATACTTTCGCATTTATGTGTATTGCTTTCGGAGTAGAAATGAAATTTAAATCATGTTTTGTAACATTTTATCAATCGCAAAAATTTAGATTTATTTTAAACTACCTGATTTCCATATTATGTACATTTATATGCTTCTACCTATATCTCCATTGCCATCGGAGAGGAACTGAATTTTAAATTATTTATTTTAATGAAAAATGATTTACTATCATGCATAGCAACTGCGTGATTGGGGATATTTGTATATTTTGTAAGTTCTTTTTGATAAACTATTAATACTAAAACCAAAAATATTAAAATAGAATTGATTACTATGCTAGGCCTAGTTAGCTTACTAGGCTAAGTTATTACAGTTGCTCAGTAGGATTTCAGAGATTATGAATGTACATTATAAATGAATTACTTAGCGAATTAGTAGAGAAACATGTTAGATCTAAGATATAGCAGTAAACGGTATTTCTTTGTTTAAAGCGGCCATGGCGCTTAATCGCCAAAATTAGCAAATTTAATATCCTTCTCTGCAACGTACAAATTTCAAAAATTCCCAACGGTTTACACAATGAACGCTTTAAAACGAAGCTGTAATAATAACAAATCAGGTTAAGCCTGGTTCTAGGTAGCGATCTGGAAACTGACATTTTAATGGCAAAAAATCCAAATACAAACATTTGTTTCAAAATAAGGCATCGGTGATACAATGAATGATATTTTTTAAACATTTTTCAAACAAACAAACTGCATATAATTAAAAGTAACAAAATGTTCTACTTAATTAAATTTACTATTTCCTGACGTGAAGGTTATATATTGATAGCAATTATAATTTCATAATTTCACTATATTTTGCTTTTCCAATCCCGGCTCTTTGCCCTAAAATGACCTTAATACTTAGAATATTTTGGTTTTAATTATCTTTAGGAATTAATGGACATTATTCCTACATCCATAATTGGACATTATTCCAAGATCAAGATATGCATTCGCTTTGAAAAAATAGTCTTAGTACTTCCTTGTTAAAGTGCTACGGTATACGGTTTGGTAGAAATTGCCGGACTTTGAAATTAATTTGGCCAAAATTAGCATATTCTATTACAGCCTTCAAAAAATTTTAAAAAAAAGTTGTGTTTGTGCGGGGGGGTAGAATAACGTTTTTTTACCTTTGTAGAGACGAAAGTTCGGCAGTTTTTGATGTTAAGCAAAGAAATCTTTTCTTTTGTCCTATATTCCATATCAGTTTTCCTAAATATATCCAGTGTTGGTTAAATTTTCCTCTTTGTCTTTTGTTTCGCCATCTCTCGGATTTCTGTGCGTTTGGACCAGATGTTGGATCTACTAAGTTGCATTCATGATTCACTGTGAAATGTTGAAAAACCGGCGTTTTCTTAATCCTAGCTCTAGCAAGCACATCAGCAACCGGTTTATGTTGTACTTACTTCATGTACATGTACTTTTATCATCATCTCCACTAGAGTTTTGATGCCTCTATCTAGTATTTACTTAAAGAAATATTCGCTTATTTCCTTGCAGATTCCTCCCAAAATGCATTGTTTTGGCAAATTCTTCATATTTTGCTTGATAAATAAATTTCGACGACTTTTTTCAGATGCACCAATTTTACTTTTCGAGTTTTGTTTAAACAGTAAATTCCTCTCACGTAATTATTCCAATCAATCCCCATTCTTTCACTCATATTTAACTATTGCATCATCTGATGGAAGTTACTTCTTCAGCCCATCAGTATATAAAGCACAAAATGCTAAAAAAGGGGATTCCTTGAATTAAGTACAATTTTTTTTGCAAATTTTCTCTTTGCATCTCCAAATATTTTGCTTTTCAATAAATCATTTCATTTGTTATTCTATTCTGAATTATTCTCTCAGTATGCAAAAGTTCACTCTCTTAAAAAACACTGCTTCTCTTTTATTTGAGGGAAGTTACATACAAATGACATTTTAAAAGGAAGAAAATAAATCAAGGATTAGCAAGAGAGAACTGTTTATTTTGTGATTTGATGGAAAATTAAAAAAGGTCAGCATCACACAGAGAAAATAATTAACAAAAGAATGATATCTCGCAGTAAGTAAAAACAGTAAACATTTTAAAGGGAAAAAAGGAATATGCTTAATCGATGATATCACGCGGATATCATCGTAATCAAAACAGTCTGAAAATCAAACAAAGAGCTCTAGCTTAAAAGAAATCTAGGAATTAAATTTCCCAAGTTTGGTGCCTAATCTTCCGATTCTGGAGACGACTGAGATTGCCGCCTTAACAAGGCAGTACCAAAATATTTTGTTGAAAATTTCCCACCGAATATTTTGAAGTGTAAAATAAAAAACTGTCCAAAATGCACAACGGGTCTAGAGAAATAATACGCATTTCTTTAATGTTTTTTCAGTAAATATTAAAATGCAAATTACAGATGTTTCATGAGTTTGTTAATAAGCATTCTTATCGTCATTTGTTTGTATAAAAGACAAAGTTAAGAACCGGCGACACTATTTTTTATGATAAATGACCAATTCTATAACGATAAGATTGCTTACAATAAACTGTTTATCCAACTTGAGCAATTAAAGGAAAAAAAGAGACTGCAGAAAATAATAAATGTATTATTTCGAAAATCCTTTCCTGATTATAAAAAAATAAAAAAGAAACTAAACTTTAACAGCCGTTTATATATTTTCAGCAGTGGATCTCTTTGCTAATATTTAAATAGTATGCTAGATTTTTATTCTAGAAGTCAGATTTAAGATTAAAGATAGTTAATTCAAAAATATCATGAAACAGTTTCCAGAGAATATACTTGAAAAGCAACACAGAATTCTCAAATTCTGGGCGGATCTACTTTAGAATTCCAAAGCTGCAAATAGTCGTTTCAGGCACAGGTACAACATTCTGCCATTAAATGGCTCAATTTAAAATAATTTATTCTGCTTTTAACATACAATGCGGTAAGTATATATCCCCGACTAAGGTTACTAGGAGAGGGCAATTGTTCTCGGTGGATGACTTAGAGTACATGTTCTTCCTCTATTCAGACAATTTTAGGCTTGAACTATCTTGTACATGGATTCCAGGTTTATTTCATTGACATAAATGTTAGTTAATGAAATATTCGAGTTTCTGATGAAGTGATTTTATTTTAATATTACTTTCATTTTATTTGACTTTAAGAGTAATAACGCAGAACCATTTGATTATTTTCAAAGTCAGCCATTTTTCAAAGAAGGAATAAAACTAGCACGCTGTTATCTGGCACACAGTGAATAACATCTAGGATAGAATCTGATCATTCAAGCTTTGTTGGACCATACTAAAGCAGAAAACTAAACTGGAATTTTCGATTTAAGGTGTTCTTAACGTCATGTTGGTTGCAGAGTTCAAAACTAGTTTTGAACTAAGTTTATACTCAAAGAAAGCACATTAAGACAATCTGCTTAAGGCAGGGATGCCTTTGTAAAGGAACTGAAAAGAAAAAAAAATACCTCGAACTCATGTCCAAGCTGCAACTATTGTATATAACTAATATAGTCTGCGATTAAATTATTATTAACTAATATTTAATTACTGCAGCTTGATATACAGTGCAATGGTTACAATTTGATTACAATTTCCTGCTATTAGATTCTATTCATAAGAAGCAGTTTAATGGATAATCTTCTGCTAACATATTGACATTAGAAGCGTCCTTAATGGAGATTTTACAGAGTATTTTACTGCTGCGGTATGTTATGCAGCTGTGCATTTATCATTTATCCTCTACGAGACTTGATAAATTTTGTCATTGGGCAGAATATAAGGTCTCTGATTTATTTTCCTATATACCTAAGCCTTGCGCATAACCGGTTCTTTAAATGCTGCCATTCGATAACGCTTAACATTTTAAATTAGAATTCAGATTTATTGAGTGTTTAGTTACTTAATAATATGAACAAGTCTAAAACTATAAGCGTATTTCTTAATAATTTAAGTTTTTATTTTATTTTTAATCAATGCATCTAATTCACATTCAACAGATAATTTTAGGTGCATTTTCAATGTTATTATAATTCATAAAAAGAAGTTTCTAAACACTCTACATTATGTTCTTGTTACAGAATCGTTTACTCATAGTGTACTTCACAAATATAATTTATAATTCAAAGGACGAAAAGTCAGCTCATCATTTAAAAAATGAAATAATAATTTAATTATTTAATAAAAATTTAATTACTTAATCATCTTTTTAACATTGTAATATAAACAGCTTGGAGATTCCTTTAACGTAAAATGAAACATAACATTTTTAAGATGATCCCCGTTTTCCCTTTCACCAAGGCGAGATCCTTCTTTGGCACTCTCCATAACTGTTTGCAAAGTGACTCTATACCTCAGCTCCCTCAGCTCAGCTTCAGTCTCGAAATCTTGTTGAAATGAAGGACAATACTCATCAGTAAACTCGAATGATAAACAGAATCACTTTGCAAGCAGCTATGGAGAGTGCCAAAGAAACAGCCAGCTTTTATAAAGGGGAAAACGGGGCCATTTAAAAGGTGTTATCATTCATGCTAAAGTTGAACAAATTTCCAAGGATTTTACATTATAACGTTAAAAATATAATTATTAAATACTTAAAAAAGTTATTTCATTTTTAAATGGTAAAGGCTTTTTGGCCTACCCAGTATATCCAATTAATAATTCATGGAATTTACGCAAAATAGGTGTCTAGAAAGAGAGTTATTGTATTACAAATGCTTAATCAATTATGATAAGACACGTGGTTCTGTGTTTAGAATTAGGAAAGCATAAAAAGGTAAAGAACGCTCCAAGGAAACATTAGCTCATATTATCGATGTGCACGAGGAAAGCTACGGTGTACCTTTGCAACCAGACCTTTTGCAATGAATTTTTAACATTTTTGAATTACTGGTTTTTGCTTCATCTGCCATGTTGAGCCTCCAACAAAAAGGGAGCACGAGATTAATTTCAAGAACAGTTTCTTAACCAACAGAAGCTTCTTATAAGAAGTTTATATGCACAGTGTTCGAATGAAGCAGATAATTGCAGCTTTTTCAGAAGGTGTCAAATCTATCAAAGTGTTTTCATTTTCAGTCATGTTTTACTTTAAAAATCTTATATTTTCATTTCTGAAACTGAAGTAGGAAATGAAGAATATTTTACAAGTTAAACAAATGTTGCATGTATTTGTCAGGAATGAAAAACATGCAACATTTATTTCACTATTTTTATATTTATTTCACTATTTTTCATATTTATTTCACTATTTTCTAAAAATATTTCATAATTCTGTATTTGAGAAAGGTTTTAGGAAAAACATTTCTTTCTAAAACATCTGTGTATCAAAAATCTCTTAAATTTCTAGAAAGAAATATGTTCTTTTTTATTCTTGATGCTTCCCACTGAAACGTAGGCAAGATGTTACATTCTGCAAACGCAGTAAATAATATTTTTTATCTCTGGTTTAGATTACTGAATTACATTTTACAAGTTTAGATAATAAACAAATTCTGTCCTTAAATAAACTGCTATGGGTACATATAATTTACAACTGCCATTTGCTAACTTCGTAGAGACATTAGGTTATTTCAACGCAGGAGAGATGAAAAATGAGCAGTGCCCGCGCCCGGGACTCGAACCACGGACCTCTCGAATACAGGTCGAGCGTACTGACCACTACACCACGAAAACATGCGAAAAAGGCGGGAGAAATACCTTATAACTTAAAATTCACAAGAAAAAAAGATCTAGTAAATGAGAGCTAACCCTATTATTCCCACTTATTGTATCATAGCGCTAATAGATTGTACGTAACCGACAAAAAACATGATATATGGATGACCGTTATTCCACCAAGTCACGAATACGTTAAAAGTAATTTAGATTAAAGAACACATGGCATTTCTTATTGCTATAGCTGTTTTAAAATTAAGGTACAATTAATTAATTTGAAAATTCTCATATATTAATGTCGAAGTATATTACTGTAAATGAGAAAATGATTTATTTTAGCAAACGTGTTCTTTCAGATACACTTTTACATCATGGATAATTAAGATTTCTCCCTTTTTACGAGGCTCTGTTAATAACAACTCCAAAATGGTGGGATTTCACAAGGTCTATATGAAATATGTATTATGTAAATCGATCAAAAAATTTTCTGTTTAAATCAGTCCCTCGCGTAATATTTAGATTAAATCGAATACATAAGGGAATTATGTCTAATAATATAAATATCACTACCTTCCACAGCAACAAGAATTTCAGGAGTAAATACAGCCAATGTCAAGCTGGAGGTTTCAAATGATTACGAGCGGGCTATTCTTCCAAGTGACATCTCTGCATTGTAAAGCAATATCATAATATAATTGTAAAGCAGTAGCAATACAAAGTTTTCTTTTTCTATCATAAACACATTTACAAATTTTAACATGGGATTCTATCGCGGAATTATATTTAAGTTTAAAAAAGTCGTCAAAAGAACGATAAATCGCCAAAACCTGATGTCGATAAGCGAATAGATTGGCAGGTGTCGGGCGAGAGAAGCGCCATTCTGGCGCGACTGGGATCGCCCGCTACAACGTGGGACCTACTGAACACTCTTGGCCTTTTCATTTAAGGGTGGAACTTCAACTCACGGTAATAACTCTCCCCTTTCTCTTTCGATCACTTATAAAGGGCAAAGGGGTAGATAAAAAAGTGAAGCGATTATTTAGAGTCTTCAAGAGCAGTTGAGCCTGCTTTCTTTCTTGCTTTCATTCTTTATTACTTCGCATGCGCGAAAAGTTTCATATAAACAGAACACTGTTGAATCGCAGATTCGAACGTTACTTCGAACTCTTAAGGGTTATTACATTGTTCTGAAATACCGAAACGAAGCTACTTCAGTTTCTGTTTCATTTGAATTATTATAAACTATATTATTTGATTTGAAAAATTCTCTCGTTACATGAGTTACAGTTACGTAATGACAGTAAAGAGCAAATTTGAAATTTGGATACGAATTGCGTCACTAATATTAACCGAATATATTTTACTGGTTTGAACCTTAAGCAATTTTATTTTTGTGAGTTTATTATAATACATGGCTCTTTATACTTCTCTTCTAGCCTGTATGACAGATTATATTACGTATGGTCAAATAGTTTCATTTTACTGATTTTTTCGACTCCGACAGAATTAATTATTGAAATTTATAGCAATGATGTTAGAATTCCACAAAATGATTATAAATGCTACATTGCACAATTTCTTAGTTTTCGTATTTCTATATTTTTTTTCTTCATAAAAATCCTAAATGGCTAACTTTCCTGCAGGATACCTGATTTGCCGGCAATACCGCTGTACAGGAAAGTTTTGTTGATAAATTTTCTATACAACTAAACCAATTTCGTAGTGTATAATTGCTCCCTGAAATGTAGATTTCCTCAAATTAAAATTCAGTAATGTTATTTTTTTTCAATTTCGGTATTGTTAGAAATTTTTACATTCATTACTCTGTAAAGTATAATGTATTGTTTCGAAATTTTTAAAGTGTTTTTTAAAGGAACTTCTTTTTTAAAGGATTCTTCAGTACTGCTAATTTGATTTGCAGGGACATTTATGATTTGATGGAAAAGTAGGCATTTTCGTGTTTCAGTTTGAGATCACAGAAAACACCCCACTTCACATCAAAACCTGCAAAAATGTTTCTTTATTGTCCAGATTTGGCTTACCAACGGAAAACTACGCTATACATTTCATAGGAAAAAAAGTACATTATTTGAGAATTTTGTATTGGAGAGTGAAGAACAGTTTACAAATTGGAATGACTGCATTGTTTTAACAAATTGGAATGTCTAAATTATTTACCAACGTAAAACAGCGCTATACACTTCATATAAAAAAGTGCATTCTTTCAAAATTTTGTTTTGGAGAATGAAGGAAAGTTTAAAAATTGGAATGACTGCATTATTTTTTCTAGTAATATGCTCTATGTCTACTTTTTGCCACCAATAGCAAGGCATTATTCTGACGCTGCCAAAATAATATCCTAGAAATTTCTGTAAAGTCATATGCACGTTTCCCTTTATTTATCAATTCTACAGCGAATTTTAGAACCTACTCTTATTGCACTGCCAATTATTTATTTTACGTTTTATAATAATTTTTTCTAAGTATCGTTCTGCTAATTAATATAATCTCTCTGTTCTTTACGTTTCACACTGCTGTGAACTAGTAATTTATCTCGTTACATTACTTTTACATATTTTAAAACATCTTATCGTTTGTCTTGATGGTGTAACTGGAAAGTACTTCCTGCTAGCAATTGGAAGGCTCGGAGTTCGAATCGTGGTGATGTCTCCTGCTCCGAAATGAAATGTCTAATGGTTTTTATAATCTTACCTCGCAAGAGTTATAGCACTACAAATTTCAACTTTAGAACAAGCAGGCATAAAAATAATAAAATAGCGAAGTAATATATGCTTATACAATAAGATACTAATAGTTAATCTTCATCCTCTCTCCGCTTCATGGTACACTTTGCTTCTCTCACGGTAATAAATTACCGTGTAATTTACCGTGTACCGGCAATAAATAACCGTATCTTCAACCGTACAATGCATCTGCATCATTGTCATTACTTTTTAAAACTTTCAGTGTTCTCGCTTAATTTTTAGTATTGGTTAAATTACATACGAATTTTAACAACTAATTTGATTTTAGCCTTTATCTTTCCTATTTTTCTTCACGGGCTCGCTCGACCCTGATATTATTACGCAAAAGCAGTTTAATATAAAATTGCAGGAATAGCTTGAAACTACATGAGAGTTGGATTAAAGTTGGCTACTCGCCGTACAGTTTATCATTTTGCTAACAGCTGCTGTTCCGCGCAAGATCAGAAGCTTAAATCATAATTTGTAGGTACGTTAAGACTTCGAGTAGCTATAAATGTCGGTTAATTTTTTAAATTGTTGCTACCAAATATTAGAACCCTGTATTATATTTAAAGAAATTAAATAATGAAGAATCTGCATAAATGTATATATGTTTCTTCCATTTTGATGTAACTAGAGACATCAAATTTTGAATAACATAGTTAGTTCTCCACGTAATATGGGCATCTGGAAGCCAAAATCTGGAATTTGGAATTTGTTTTATTATCTATTTCTATTTTGTAAAACTTTAACGATTTTTGATTAACAAACTCAAAGATTTCAAAGCAAGCAATAGCAACACTGCACAAGAAAAAACAATCTTTTATCTCCAGCGGACGAGACTGTACATCGGAAATTCTAAAAACATGCTAATTTTCAAATTATTTTGCGATATTGATGTTGAACTGAATTTTGTGGTTTAAGTGCAAGAACATGATATTTAATAAATGAAGGTAACACACAAAACGTTAAAAAATGTCCCTTTGGCCGTAATGTAAAATCTGAAAGCTTTCGGACTTTTATATTTTTTATTTACTTTTCAATAATTTTGAACATTTAAAATTAATTTTGTATTACATCTACTTGGCATAAGCATAATAGTTCCTCAAAATTAATGCATTTATATTATGTAGTAATATTTATAATACACTGTATCTATTTTAATGTTATAAAATAGTATTTCATTATTGAGTTAAAATATAATTATCTTATATATTTAGAAGCTATTTCCTCATCACATAATAACTAATATTAACACATAAGAAACTATTGTTCCTCCGTTGAAAGCTTAAATTAAAGATATAACTCAATTAATATCACATGCGACAAAAATATTTAAAAATATATAATGAGTTTTTTTTTACAAATTTCCATTGTGAAAGAGACGATAATGTCCAACAGCTAATCGAAATTGTTCTGAAGTCATCAATAAAATGAAACTGATATTCGAAGTAAAAAAGAACGCTTTGTTGCCATAGAGAGCTCTCTATTCTTTGAGGATGAAGAGATTACTCGATGGCTTTCCTAAGAAGCCTTTGGAAGCGAGATATATCAACTAAAACAAGATCAACGACTTATAAGAAAGCTATCCTATTCTATAGATACAGAAAAATTCTTTGCCTTTCTCATCACTTGTTTCCTTCTGTGCCCGAAGAAATAAATGAAAAAAAGTATATATGAAATAGAAAGGATTTATCTTTTTTTGTCGGACACTACTAAACATGCTACAAAAAAGTGCACTTCCCATCTTTCAATTACTGATAATATCCCTCTAAGATGGAGATGTACAAGACTCTTATGACTAAGACACTGGAATTACAAAAAAAGGAGGGGGAAGTGGCTTTATTGCAGAAACTACCAGAATTTTATTTGGTAATTTTTGGGCCTTTTTTGTGGTTTTAAACAACCCTCAAATAGATTGCCTAGTTTCAAGTTGGACCGATGTGGGTATAATGCTCCGGAACTGAGGATTGATACCCCAGATGTTGGGATTGAGAGTATGGGTAGAGATTTAAGCTGCCTGATTGATGGATTGCTGCCCTCGTAATGCTTAAAGACAAGTTCAGAGGTTTAGTGGAGAACCCAACACTCTTCCCTACAAGAGAGGAAGGGAGGATTTTCTGCCAGTGGAGTTACTAACAGTAGTAGAAAATGTCTTGCGGGCTCAGTTTGCCTTAGCATGTCTGAACCTAAGAATTCATGAAGTTCATAAATGGCATTTCCAAAGACATTTAAAATTAATAAAAGAGCTTCTATAATCTGATAAAATTTTTACATTCTTAAGTTTTTCCTCTCATTACTTTTCATAAAGAATAGTTTTTTCATTCCAAAATAAATGAATAGTTTTTTACAGACTCTGTGCTAGGACACAAGTCTGTTATTTCCTGTTTCAAACTATTTTCACCAGAAATTTAATAGTTTCTTTCGCCTTTTTAAATAATTTATTAATTAAATATCAATTAAACAACAGATGTTGTATTGATTTTCATTATGTGCTATTTTATCCTATAAAACTTTGCATCTAAAAATCTGAAACTAAGTAGAATTTTAAAATCAATTATGCTCCGCTAATGTATTTTATAGGATATGTATTATAATTACTTATCAATAAAAATCAGCAAGTCAAATTATTGTAAAATAATATAAGTACCATAAAAAAATTGCACAAAATTAGTAAGATGTTATAAGCTGCTTAAATTTATGCTTATTACCTAACTATTAGTTATTTACAGTTAAGAAAGTCTGATCTGAATTCTTTCATTTCTTTAAAAAATTACAGAGCTTTCCTGTGAGGCATGATGGTAATGCCATAGCGGTGAGCCACAATTTGATTCTCTTTGAAGATATAGGTTTTTGTGAACGTATAGTCTTTTTTCGGCGTCGGGGCATCTAATGTCTTGTCGACCCTAAAATCATCTTGAAAGGTTGTTGCCAGGAAAAGAAGGGTAGCATATCCTTGGATCCGATCCTCTCGGCGCTCTCCCTGAAAATTGGACTGAGCTAGATAAACATGTACTATCACTCTGTAAAGATATTATGTATTTTGAAGCTGGGAGACATAAAATATCAGCAATGCCCTCGCCGGGCCTCGAACCACGTACCTCTCGATTACGCGCCGATTCTGCTGACCACTACTCCACGAGCGTAGGCTAAGAAGGCGGGAGAAATACCTTATATACTCCTCCTTTTAAAGGGCGACTGAGGATTAGGGGACCATAGTGGCCAAATCCTGGTGGTGGAGAATCATCATTCAACACCATTTTTAGTTCGGACTCCACTGTAGAGACATTAGGTAGTTTGAAGCTGACAGGCGTGAAAAATGAGTAATGCCCTGCCGGAACCCGAACCACGGACCTCTCGAATACGCGCCGAGAGGGCTGACCACGTAGACATGCGAAGAAGGAACGATAAATACCTTATACCCCATGCTCCAACGACAGGCGCAACTCCTTCTTTCTTAGCCGCGAATAACTTTTGGATCTAGTTTAGACTGTGTTAAGATCAAGAGGATTACTCACAATAACACTTCAAAAAATTATGCTTACAGGTAGGATGATCAATGAAAAAACGTTATCCTTACAGGTAAGATAATCAATGAATATAGATCAATCTTTTTAATCAATCACCTAATATTTTTCGCCTTCAACTGCCTAGAAATGTGTTTGCTTCTGAAGAAGGACCTGTATCTGATTGTCCTCAAAATCGATAGAGATATTCAAAATTTATGCGATTTTAGTTTGCTTTCTTGAATGGTTGACTAAAATCGAAACCAAAATGTTTGGCTGTTTAATCCCTTACTTGGAACATTTCTCTGTCCCTTCGCAATTTTTATAATCGAATTTTACATTATTTGGCGATTTCATCTTTCATTTGACTACTTTATTTTAGTTTAAATAACTTTATTCTATAATATTTTGATAATATTAATCAAATTATTGATTAAATAAGCGATGTACTTTCCATGTTTTCGTATACAAACGGCGGGACTTTGGATATCATTATCCAAATGATGACATTAACCGCGATCTCACTAAGCGGCGTCTATTGGTTAATAAATATAAATGAAAAACCAATTAGCTACAATATATAATTTTACTTTTCGTTGTTTACTGCACGAGTGACTGTTTAAGACAACCACTTTTGCTTTCCAAACATTTTTCTTTCCAAATGAAAAAATACTCTACCTTCTTTCATCAGTTATTTGGTCCCGCAAGAAGGTTTTGTCATATAATATGCTGGGTAGCGGCAATTAGTTAATTAAAATTAGCTTTATCGTATACGTAACAATATACGAGTTTAGAAAAAAATATTATTTCGAAATTTAATATTCAATGTCAATATGAATTAAGTTATTTCAGTATTTTTGTTGGTTGTCGTAGTTCACTCTAGCAATGTAATCGTTGCTAAAATGAAGTGCGAGAAACAACGCGGGAAACCTCTTTCTTACAGTAAATACATATTTGGAGTATAAACGGAAAAAATTACGTTATCCTGATTTTTTGAATATACGAATTTTTCAAATATCCGGACAGGATGTGATTCCTGAAACAATAAATGTTTAGCGTTCTACGATATTATCTGCATCAACTCTGTGCATTAACGTAGAATAGAACAGATATGAGTTACAACTGACAAAATTAAATATTCTACTTGAATTTATCCACTTATTTTCTTTTCTTTTCATTCACAGAGCATTAAACAACTCTAAAAGAATATATTTTCGTTTCTACTCAAACCAGAAATCAGTTTTGTCAGTTTGCAAAAGTGTGTTTTAACTTAAATAAAATTCAAATTAAAAGATATTTTGAACTATGGATGGTGCCTGAAATTTGTAGAATTACATTTAAACTAAATTTAAAGAAACGAAATGGTATGATTACACCTGATGTGGGGAAATGTCTTCAAAAGTCTAAAACTCCGTTTAAAGAAAAAAAAAAGATACACTATGATGGAAACATATATCAGTTTTTCCAACACTTTTTGGGTTAACGTTTCATAAGATATACAGTCTCATAAAACTCTACTGGCAGCTAATATAAAATATTTTAATATTCAGGCAGTCCAATGTAAACAAATGCCTTCTGACTGCCCCCATTTCATTTTAAAGAACTGAATTTTATTCGAAATATTTTCCAAAGCGTCAGACATTGCGAGAACTTGATTTAAATGGGACGGTTTATGCATATCTTCATAGCAGTAGCATCAGAACATTTCATTCAGGAAGTCTAGCAAACATTGTCTGGATACAAGCTTAATCTTGCAGGGAAATACGATTTTTCTCCTGCGCCAGGTTCTTCGGATCTTTTGCTGGGAACTTCTGCTCCAGGCTGGAAAAAAGAGGGAAGAATTCAAGGGAAAAGATTTACGGAGTCCCATTGGTCGGTACATGCCATTTCCCCTCTCGCACCCAAGGCACTAATAAATCCGATCGTAAACTAAAAAATGAACCTGAAGGAAAATTCTCTGCAAAGAAAAACACAGAAAAAATAACGTAGCTTGCAAAACGTAAAATGAAAAGCAAAGAGCTCTTCGGGATTTTTTGATTTACAGCCGAAAGGGGCCTGTTATTGTCGGGGCGGCACAAGCAATTCTGTTGTTTATATTCAGTCAACAAAATCCACTGATCAAAGAAAAAGTAAGAAGAGAAAAACGAGAGGAAAAAATTTGGGATACAGAGACAGGCGCCGGACGAACAAAGTTCTACATACTTCCTCAGAGCTATGAGAGTTGATGGCAATTGCTCCAGGATCCTAGATTCCGGACACGTCTTGGCGAGTCCTATTGCTGTCGACCTACTTTCCCCCTTTCCTTCTCCTCCACCTTCTTTTTCTCAAAGCCTTGTTCTTTTTCCCACATTTTTTTTATTCTTCGTTCTGATGAATCCTGAATTTCGAGGGTGGATTCATTTCCATCTTACCATCTAATTCCATTCAGGAAATTTGACGGGAGCCCATTTTTCCCGTTTTTCCTTGGCGCCTTTTTTAAAAAAAAATTCTTAGTGCCGTCCCAGAGAGAAGGTAGAATGAAAGAAAGAGGGAGGGGGTCGAATAAACGAAAGGAAAAAAAGGGCGCGAGTGTAATAGGATCGGATTCTCTGGGATACCCAAAGGTCCTTCCCCCCACTGCGACGAGTTCTGGTGATATTGGAATCTTCTGCAGCCAAAATCCCGACTTCGAAATGCGCCGGCCTTTTTTCCGAATTTGTTTCTCTTTCACTTATTCATTTCTAGAAAGCGATAGAAGCGTTTTATCGGAATTTTCCCGAGAATTTAAAGTTTTCTGTAAACACGCGCACCTGTACTGCTGAAGCTGTTCTACTATTGAAGATGCATACTCGACTTCCATTAGGCCTTCTTTTCTTCAAGCTTGTCTTCCTCCTCCGGAATTTCCATACAAGCCCGTCTAAATTTAGAAGTAGAAATTCTTTCATTTTCGGGATATCATTCTTTGACTGAAGAGAATTAAATTTTCAAAATAATTTGACTTAATTAATTAAATTATCTTTCATCATAAATGCATCGCACTTTAAGCACAAGAAAAGCTGCTTCTAAAAACTTTAACTATGTTTTATGCACAAGACTGGAAACGCATTTATTCCTGATACAGATATTATTGTTCTTGTATTTTATTAAATTATATAAATAACACTAAAGGAATTTTTATAATGGGTATTTTCAGTATATCGAGCAGTCTAGTCTAGCTCTTAGATTTGAAGAAATATTTGTATCTGTAGGATTATTTTACTTCACAAATTTATATTTAGGTCTCTATTTACATAAAGGTTAATACTATAGTAGTATCTCAGTTGATTGTTATTATTTAAATAAATTATTAAGATTTTCAAATTTATTTATTTAATGGGAAACATCTTTAACATGTATTTTATCTTTGCCTTTTTGTCGCTATAGTTTTTGCAATTTAAAAGTTTTAATGTACACAGCGGAAAAAAAAGGACCGTTCTATATCTCCGGTTCTACTGGGCCGATTGCTGAAATTCAAATTGCGTGTTACATGTCTCGAAAGCTCGACTTAGGATATATATTAGATTTATATATAGCATCATTCTAACATAAGTATTTTGACACAAAATCGGAAATTTCCTGAAATAACATAGCAATTTTTTCCATATTTCGATTCTACGACTCAAATTATGCCTAAATATTAAATTTTTTAAAATTTGGTGCGAAACTTACGAAGAAATTCATAAATTTAACTTAGCGAATTTTTTTTCAGTTTGAGCCAAGAATAATTCACTTGGCGAACTTCTTAATATGTGAAAACCTATTTTCTTTCCTTTCCATGGTGCAGCGGACGAAAAAAAGTCACATCGTTCCTGCCTTTTTACATTGTGGATAAGAGGAAAAAAAGCCACATCGTTATACTTTCAAATAATTTTAACAAAGTCCGTAAACCACATTTCCGTTATTATCACTTTCAACAAATATGCCAAATTTCAAAACGCGCCAATATATAAATTCACGTATATCTTCGGAAATTTTGAATAAAAAGCTCTAATTTTTTGCAGGTATGCTTAGAAATAAATCTACTTTATGATGATTGTAAAAATTGTATAGGTTACAATTAAAAATTTTTTTCGAAAAATTAAAAAAAAATATTTAAAAAATACAAATTTTTAAAATAAATTATAAAAAAATGGACGAATTTTGTTTGGAATGAACCTAAATTTCGAACTGTGTAAGAAGGAATCAAATAAGTTTCATAAAAAAAGAGTTATTAATAAATATATATCAAATTCAACTAACATTGAGGAGTTAAAATTTTGAGAGCTAATTTTTGAAAAACTACCCGTGCGATTTTTACAAAACTTGGCAGTTTGGTATAATTTGAGTCGTAAAATCGAAATATGGAAAAAATGGGCATGTCATTTTAGAAAAAGTTCCGATTTTGTGTCAAAAATATCGATATTTGAAGAACGTTATACATAAATCTAATACATATCCTAAGTCGCGCTTTCGAGACATGAACAACGCAGTTTGAATTTCGTCAGTCGGCCCAGTAGAAAGGGAGATATAGAACTGTCCCATTTGTTTTTGCGCAGGGTACTTGTTTGGGTACTAATAGAATTAAGAAACGGAAAACATTTCAATAAAATTTGCGTATATTTTGATATTTTCATCATATGACAAACATTTATAAATGATTCAGTTCTGGATGAACAGAATTTCGTGCCCAGGTAGAAGGCGCTATCGACTTTCTCTTATTTAATATTACCACTGAAACTAAAGTTTAATTTTTGAATATTTAATATAACAACAGAAATTAAAGTTTGGAAGCATTTAGAGCTTCATGTAACTAGTGTCCTCTGTGGCTGCCCCATATAGATCGCCTCTTAATCTGATTCTGAAATGAGTCACTGACAAAGCAATTTAATCCGACAAAAAAAATTCTATTTGAGTTAACGTTAATTAACAATGAGTAAAATGTCTAAACAGGTAATGCACAATTTCGTATCCAAGAGCAATGTATTCGTTTAAGCGAAATCACAATTTGGCAAAACCGAAACATATCGGCAAGAATACCGACTACGATCTCATCAAGATTGGATTACCGAATCCTTCAATGTTAGTTGGACGTGCTACCACTTACAACGCGATAGAAAACATAGGGAACTGCAATAATTCCTTACGCAATTAGTCGCTTGTCAGTGTAATATAATGTTTAGCATTATAGTAGAGCAGAAAAATACAATGTTTGTTGACCAGTGTTGTCTGTTTAATGCACAGTTTTAGATGCATTTGCGCATATCTCCACAACATCGATCTGATATCATAGTTTGATTTATGAGCAGGATAATCAACAGCTCGGTTACCATATGGCGAGTGTTCATTTTTTAATATAAAATGCTTCGAGATATTTCCTGAAACTTCCTGTATGCCCCAGGTACAGAAATGAGTGTCTGCCGCTTTCATATAAGATCCGCTTTTAGGTAAGGTAAAATATTTCTGAGTTGTCTTGCATCCGCGATTGAATTTGTCTCAATGATTTTATTTATTGCCGTTTTCTGAAGACGTTACTTTTATAACAACATCACTGAAGCATGTACGGCCTTCTATTGTCAGAAATTGCACAAAACAATTTTCGGTTCCAACTAAACGGATACAATTTGTAGCAGCTTTCATCGGATGTTTCACTTATAATAGCGTAACAGTTTAAAAGACATATATAAATGTAACTTTTCGCAACGAAATCATCCCACGTAATAACAATTATCAAGTATTCAAAGTAATTAAAATATTTTTGTTCTCTTGCTATGGAACTAGAAACTCCTAGAAATGAATTGATTCACATAATACACATCGAAGGATTTATTGGAAAAAATTGTATTACTTTCTAATCAAATACTACACATGCTTTATTAAAGGTTATCATAATTACAATAATCTGAATATCAACAGGAAAATAAACTGGGCATGGTAATTAGTTAAATATTAAATATCTTTTCTTTCAGTTTTAAAGGCTTTTATAACTGTAACCATATACTCCCTTATATTCTTTATATTTCGTTCTTTGTACTATGGTTCATTAGATTTATGCCTTCTTTACTGTAGAAATATAAAAAAGGAGTGTCATAACAATTCAGATATCTTTTTCATTTTTTTACGTAAATTAAGATAAAACTCTCGAAAACTTCTATGTTTCATCATCGTTAGTTTTTCTTTATGGCCGAATCTCTAGATTTTAGTTCACATTCGCTTTGTTGATTAATGCAGTGAAAAAATAGTTTTTAACTTTAGTACATTTTTATATAGCACGGTGATAGCAAGCAATAAATATTGTATGACTTATATGCAATTATACCTCACAATATTAATATCCAGAATATCAGAAAACTAGATCATAGGATAAGTAAGTAGTCTTACTTCATAAATTTGAATCGTTTAAATTTATTTACCATTTTTTATACAAGGACGCTGTCGTCGTCGTATTTAAGTCATGCCATGAAATGTTAATAGTGATTTTTGGCTTATCTAATACTTGTAAATTCATGTCAAAAGTTAATAAAGCATAGCAGGCAAAAACAATCTGTTGACAGGTAATGACCATAATTTGCTGATCTTTCGGGTCTTGTCAAATTTCAAATAATCAGTCATATGTGACAAATAGGCCGATTCAAACACACTTTCTTGCAATATTATTTTTTAAATATACTGCTCAGGAAAAGGAAATTTACAAATTTCTTTCTTTCTCACGCACGAAGTTTTCTTTTTTTAGTTTTAAATCAAGTTGCAAATTCTAAGACATATGCAAAGAAATAACTTGACTACCTGTTTTCCTGTACGTTTCTTTGCAGTTTTTACAGATAAATATGCTATTGCTGATCTATTATGGTATGATCGCAAACGTTTTGTGATATTTTATAAAGCGTTCAGGGTAAAAATATCATTTTATGAAACTAAGATTTTAAAAATTAACGTAAGAACTTGTAGAATTAAATTGAATGATTTTGTATATTTCACTATTCCCCTAGTTTCATGAAGACTATATGATTTCAAATGTTAATATGAATAAAAATTTCTGGGAAATTTATGCATCATCCGAAGGCATTAAGAAGTCAAAGATTTTACATTAGTTCATTTCGAACTCGTAAATTCTGCCTTTTGCGCCATATACTTGCTGTATCTATGATTTCTAAGGCGAATGTAAATAAATAGCATTTAACTTGAGCTTCAGTTAAAATTTTACCTATATTAGTCAATATAGCTGTATATATCTGAGCCTGGGTTGTTTTTGAATTTATTTGTTTTGGACTGCGAAAGTATACGGTTTTGAACAACAGATATTAAATCTCACTTCCTAAATAGTTTGTCGTTTCATGATAACACTTTATTTTCTCTGCAGTTTGTCCTTTATAGAGTACGTTTCGTAAGTAAGAATGCGTATCCATATGCAATTTTATTTCTATCTGTCTATTTTTTTGGCTGAAAATATGTTTTTTTCTTTTAGATATAGGAATCTGGTTTCTGTTTAAATTTGGATTTACATTTCTGATTTTTATGTTCATATTTTTATGCATTTCATTCTCGCTTTCTTTCTTTCACTTTTCACTGATCTCTCCATTTCGAATTTCTCTCACATTTCATTTTGTAAATACGCATCTGTTTCCTCTCAGTTTATTCCTATCCTTTCTTTGTATTCGTTTTTTATTTACAATTAAGTATTCCTAGTTCATAGTCCATGCGGATGTTTCAAAAATCTAGATTAAAGAAACTGAAGTATCTGTTCCATAGATTGGATAATTTACTGCAGTGTAAGTGAGGCTATTAAAGGTTTTTCTTTAACGTATGTTTATTTAGCAGAGTTACGCAATTAAAAAAGTATTTTTATTTCCTTAAACATTCAAAAGACATTTTTCGTAAGTAAATTGAAAGCAGAAATTACATTTATTTGCCTAAACGTGCAATTAATTTTTATTCCAAATAAATTAATGAAATTAATTTCTATTTACAGCGACCTACAAGTAAACGTGTAATCTTGTTTTTGATGTACTAAAATTAATAAAACAACTATTTGTTACTTGCATTAAACTAAACGCAGGGCTCATTTATATTCAACTAAAATTAAACTAAGTCATTCTTTACATGATATAAAAAAAGAGTAGTTAAGTTAACAGATTAATGGATTATTCATTTTTAAATTTACAGTTTATGTTTAAATTAAACAAATTAGAAAAACGCAAATAAATTAGCCAAAAACATAATTCTTATTGCTTAGAAAAACGAATCAAGCAACTTCGATAACTGGGGCTTTACTATGACGATATACACCTTTTATATATTTATCTTTCTATTTGTTGCTAATATGTTCTTATATTTTGCTTTTTATTAATTAAATTTAATTATTTATTAATTACATTTAATTTAAATTAATTTTTCCCATTAAAACTACGATGTGAAAAATGCTTGTTTTCCGTGTATCGTTTCATTGTCTTCTTAAATAGATTTATAACATTTATCCATGTAGTATAAAATGCAGTAAAAGTTGGTGGCCGCCAATTTTCTAGCCGCCATCTGTGGCTTTTTTACACCATTAAGTAATATACATGTATTTTTTTACTCTGTACCAATAAGAGAAAAATATAAATACTTATATAAATAGCAATGAAATCGCTGCATGGCGGAAATCACTTTTCAAACAGTAGATCTTTTATTAATGATATTGCTACCATTAAGAAGAATCAAAATGTCATTAAGAAGGACATGGCTTCACTCTGTTGCACTGGTAATCAATATGCTGTTATAGTGTGGAAGATACATTGAAAATGTCTCACGGTGGGTAATGGTCACATGTTCTCGCTTTTTAAATTTCGTTTTCTGTCAGCCTAAATATATGATTGTCAAAAGAATAACGTATTATACCTTTCCAACCTTAATCTTTTTTCCCTTTTTTACATATTAGTACGAAATATTGTCATTTTCTTGTTTGTAGGTTATTATAATAGGTGTAAAATTAGAGTATAGCGTAAATAATGATAGTCATTCCGAATACAAAGGTCATTTCAGCATTTGCGTGAGACACATTTGACCGATAACATTATGCTGCATGCTTTGCATAATAATTAGAAATTTGTTGGGATGTTATACTATTTTTTATGAAATTATTCCCAAAGTAGATGATTTTTGTCTTTTAATGATTTGCTGGTCATTCAGAATTCAATACACATACTTTTAAGTGCACCATTTTATTAAAGTAGTACTATATTTATGATATGCAGCTATATATCAGAAAATCTCCTGAACCGTATCGTGCACTTAAAATGCGAGTACTGTATTTAAAGACTGATTGATGTGCTTTTATGTATTAATATTCTGTTCTTAAGAATAGGCACTACAAATGAAATATTTATAAAGCAGTCCGATTTTTAAATGCCACCTCTCATTGAAACACGTATGAAGAGATCATGCATAAATAAAAGAAGACACTAATGTAGTTTTAAATAAAAGTAGCAGAAAAGTAATGGATTAATGATTGTAAGAAACTAACAAAATTTTTTAAAACATAAAATAATGGAAATCCAAGATTATACGTTCCGGGAGCTCAGAAATGGGTGAAGACACTGCAACGGAATTAGTGAAACAAAGTGAGGATAATGAAAGGAATAATAGTAAAAATGAGCTCTCATTTCATCAGAGTAGTTCACTAAATGCAATCCTTTCGTATGTTTTTCGACCTGAATTCAAATTTTAGCATCCGTTAGGGCTGTTTTCTGCATGTGTAACATGAATACGAGCCAATGTTTCTTCAGTTGTTCTCCACGAAAGCACTCCTTTCTTGGCAAATAGTAGTTCTTTGCCGCACGTCTTTCTTGGCAATAGTGTTCTTTGCCGTAATCCTAATTATACATATTGTTTGACAAAACACGTATAATTATAGGAAATGGTAAATGTGCTGGAAGTGGACACGGATCCAGAATAGTTTAATAGTATAGGCAATGAAAACTTTTCCAGGTGTTAGAACTGTCAAGGTAGTTTAAAAAATTTAGAAAGATTCTATATATTAACTTAACCATTTTAAGTTCATTACAATCTGATCGGAGCACGTTTCTGTTCCATTTTTTAAAGAAATAATTTTATTCAAAATCAAAGGTAATAAGAATTTTGATTCAGTAAGCAGCACCAGGAAATTTGTAAAGACTAATAAATGTAGGCTCGAACAGCGTAGATTTAGATTTCCGTAATTCATTATTATAATAATCTCGAAATATTATTTATCAATGATTTAAACCTTTGTTTTTCTCTTTATTCCTTTATTACATATTCGTCATCTTTTTTTCAGATCCAAAGTTTTAATTAAAGTTTTAATTAAAAAAAGTAGTTAAGTTAACAAACTAATGTATTACTTATTTTTAAATTTACAGTTTATGTTTAAATTAACAAACAAATTAGAAAAACGCAAATAAATTAGCTAAAAACCAAATTCTAATTGCTTAGAAAAACGAATCAAGCAACTCCGATAACTGGGGCTTTACTATGACGATACATACCTTTTATATATTTATCTTGCTATTTGTTACTAATATGTTCTTATATAAGCAACTTCTTTAAGATAAAGCAATTAATACGCTGAATGATTTCCAAAAAATAAATATAATACGATTTGATATAGCATTTGTTGAAAGCAAATAAAGCAATTTAAAATCGCTGATTGTAACTGTGAGTCTTTAACTCTTGTTTTGTTTTATTTCACTGTCATCAGACTAATGAAACTATGCAGATACTAATATGAAGAAGTGCTTCTAGCATATATATACTTATCACCGTAATATGCTTAATTCTGTGATAGGGTATACATTCTGTACACTAGAATAATTATTCAAACCATAATAAAGACTATTCAGGCAATAACATTTCCTCGAGTGTAATAAATCAATTCTGGAACTACACCTGAAAATTGTAGCAGAAAAAATACTTTCAAAGTCTTCATTAAACTCCTGTAGACATATAATTAATGTTCTTCACGCTTGAAGGATAAGAATTCCGAACGAATATTCGATTAGAAATTTTTCAAGTATGGTTAGCACAAATTATGGCTTCTTCAATATTTCAAGAAATTATTGACTAAGAAATTATTTCCTGTGCATTTATTTCTTCGGTTCTTTTGCTTGTGTTGAAAATAAAAATTTTGGAATTTATTTTTGACCAACGTAATTAATTTCGAATTAGAATTTACTAATGATCCTATTCTGTATAATTACCGAGAAGCCAATACGTTGTTATCATTGTTTTTTGGAAGATCTCGGGAATTTTGATAAATACTATAAATTTGATATATTGATGAATAATAATAATTCGTAATTTGTTTTAAAATATTCGTAAGAATATGTATAAAAAATGACTACTTAAGGAGAACTGTCATATTTTAAAAGATTATTTTGAAGCCTTTTTTCATCTGATTTCCGATTTGACTTGATTTATCCATTTTAGGAGCTATTAATTACGTTCAGATTCCATGCTGGTTAACATAAAGCTCTATTGACTCAATGTGCTTGTAATAAGGTTAGTTGATTTATAATTATGGCCAACCAATATAGTTTAACAGAATAAGAGACTACAGCAATTAATTATTTGAGACTCAAATATTCCTATGAATAGCTGCAATCATATTTCATAAAAAAGTACGGTTGTTTCCAAGTTCAGATCAAATGATACATTAAAATAATAATTTTAAAGTAATGAATGCAGTTATCTTAGATCAGCATTTATAATGAAAGCAACGTGATTAATGCTATCTGGAATCTATACGACTAACCAGTATGCAAGAATTGTTCAGATTGACTACTTTCTTGGAATATAATTTCTTCAAAGTGGATCATTTATTTTACGACACAAATCCTCTGCCAGTCAATATCAAACGTCACGAAGGCCTATCGGCACTGTATTGGCATTGTATTTCCCGATTTCTGCTGTTAGAATTTCTCCTCCAGATACTCCACAAGAAAATATGGCAGAGATTAAATATCGGTTTTCTATAGCAGCAAAATAGTAGTTCTTCGGACATGTTCTTAGTACCAATGGCACATCAGACCAAGCTCTGTGTGACCTGTATGAAAATTTTGAACTTAACCCGATAGAGCACACCTTATATACGGGTTAGCAGATCCTGCGTATTAGTTACATTTTAAATAGTATATTCCATACAGAATTTTAATTCTTTTCTACTATTTTATACAAAAAAATTCGGCTTTTATCATACAAATGGTTGCAGAAAAGATTTTTCCCACTTTAAAATTATTAAATATATTTACAGTCTTTTCTGCAACATTTTAGTATTTAAAAGACCGCTTTAAAGTAAATATTGAGTTATGAAACTGTAACAAAATATTTAAACAAATTGTTGCAATATTATGTTGCGTATTTATGCTAAATACATAATTAGTTTGAAAACTGTTTTCTTCTTTCCTTCTCACTTTTTTGATTCTGGAATGGCTTTTGAGGGCTTATAACGTTCACTTTCTTCTGATTTTTCAGAACAGTTATGTTTCCATTAAAAAAGAGAAAGCGGAAATTTATGTGCAAATTCTTTTTTACGATAATGCTGCTTTCGAATATTTCCAACAAAAAAAAAGCCAGCCACTAAACTTTCAACTTAAAATTTTTATTTTCATTCAACATAAAGAAATAATACGGTAATCACAAAATAAGTGTAGAATTGTTTTTTATTTCTACAATGATTATATTTAAATTACTTCAGTCTTATAAGTAATAGTGAAGAAACTCATGATGAGATTAGTGTCATTGTAATTTAAACGCGTGTACATCACCGAATTCATCGACTGAATATTATTTTATTATCCTATTTTAGTCAGAGTTTTACCTAAGCGAGGCTCGATTAATGGATGTTTTACATCAATTTAATTGTAAACGTTGTTGTTGTTACTTATGCCCATTTGTCTGACAGCAACATCAGCGCAAATGCACGAAATATTATAATAAATTGAATTATAACTTCATCACAGGGATAGCAAGCGTTTATTAGAAGAATGGATAGGTACGCATTCATACAAAAACGATCAACATTACAACGACTATATAACTAAAGTTCGGAGCTTAAAGTTGGCAGATTGCTCAAAAACATAGATTACGTCATTTAACGCTCTAAGAGGAGAATACAAGCTAATAAAGGAAAAGAAATCACATTAATTACTGCATCTCGGAACACTCGGAGGTATAAAATAACAACACGAAATTCCTCGTTGGAAGGAACGCTCAAGATACGCCTGTCATTGGCCACAGCCTTGAGCACCTTACAAGTGACAGTACGATTTTGATCAGTTCAGCCCCCAATTTTGATGGAGAGCACCCCGGCGGAGACCCATCCGAGGGTCTCACACCTCTTATCCTTCCACCAAGCCACACGAGAAGACTTCCGGCTCGCCGCATATTTGGAGTGCCGCCATGCTGCACTGACATTATAAATTTACATATAAAAACATCCATGCCCGTTCGAACGAACGCGCGGGATACGAACACGGTCCCTTCGGCACGGCAGTCAGCAACGCTAACCACTATACCGGTTGGGCGGCAATTTTAAACGTAGTAATATCAAGTTTGAGTACCTATATAGAACTAGGAGAGATCTAATACAATGATAAAGATTTCTAACTTAACATCGAGAAATATTCTTTTCTGTATTTTATTTATATTTGGAGTTTTATGATATTTAAGTTTGAAGCATTTCTTATTATTATCCCCAATGAATGAGTATATTAGGATATCTGCCTTAAGGTTTTAAAATTGGAAAGCTGCAATTTTTTTAAATTTAAAATTATTTTATCTTTTAATCTGGCTTGTTTCAAAATTTTGATTCTATTTATCTTTTTTACATATTACACTTTTCTTTCAGCTTTTATTTCTTCCCAATTTTATTTTTGCAAAACAATCAAATCTTTGTTTGTCAAATTCTATAAATAATTTTTTTTAAGCATGCAGTTTTAATCGAATGAAGGGGAAAAAGTTCATTTAATATAAGTGCTCCTATATTTTTCAAAGCACAGGAAATATTTACACCTTTATTACAAAGTTTCTATTAATTTTGTTATACTCTGGGAAGTATAAAATAATAAAACTGAATGTAGAACTAACTGGTTTGAGTGTTGAAGATTTCAATAAATTAATGGTAAAGTTTTCTAATTGACTTTTGATTATTTTTATATTTCCATGCATGCGTTTTTAATTTTTAGGCAAACAAACGACTTTTAACTTGGTAGTAATTTAAATCGTATAAAAAGTTGCACTTCCTGCGTAATTATCTTTATTCTTTTTTATCTCTTTTTTTTCCCTGGTTATGTGTGTGTGGTGTGTGTGTGCTTGCGCGCGCGCGTGTGTGGGTATGTGCTTACGTTTTTACTGCGCGAAAAGTACTAGCAACATTTAAGTACCAGCTATAAATACATCCTCTCCACCCACAATCCAGTCTGAATCAAAATGGAGTGATTTAAAATTAGCTTAATCTAATACACAAACAAAATAAAAAATGTCCTGTTTGTATAAACATGTAATTAATATAAATTGTACTATTTTTAGGTAAATATTGATATGCTAGTTTTACTATCTGTAGACAAATGCATCGATATTATGTTAAATGTTGCCTAATCCTGGAATTTCTCTTTCAGAAAGACAAATTTGCAATACAATGTTATCACAAATTTTACAAACAAAATACTACAAATTTAAAGCTATGCAAAAAAGACTGATGCCCGATCGCCTTTGATACTGATAGAATTTTATGTAAAATCTATGTTAAACTAAGGTTAACTTGATGATTAATTTTGACTTTTTTCTCAAGAATATTATTCGGTCATCCCCTCTGGTACACCATGGGCAAACCTGCCGATGAGTATTGGCCTGTTTCGACGAAGGCATTAAGTTGCTGTCAAACCATTTGTAACAACAACAGCAACGTAAACATTTAAATAGGTACCTTTTACTTTGCTTCGAAAACTCACAAACATGCTGAAGTTTAATTTCAGAAAGCATGCATAATAGTGTTTAATGTTTAAAATTCAAAGAACTGTTAAATTCGTACATGGATATATTATATACATATACTTGCAAATTCTAATTTTTCATTCTTTGCAGGAAGCAGTAATACATTTTACCTGCATGGAAACAAATCATCCGAGGATGCAATTTTGTTGTGAAAGGAGAAGAAAATTTAGGTTTTCGATTTTTCACCTTTATCTGACAAATTTCATTATGTAGCTCTGATGGAAAATAAAATGCAGAATACTACTCCAGATAGTTATTAAATCCACAGATGGAAAAAAAGTGTAAATTCTGCTCCAAGAAATAATTTATTTATTTTCTCTAGTCGATTACGTTTTCCTTTCTTAGCGATGTGGTTATTGTTTCTAAGAACACTGGTTTAGGATTTTTTTTATTTTAACTACACTAAAGATAGATATAACTTTAAGCTTTCACACAACTTTAATTACCAATGTACACACTTGTACCACATTTAGAGAATTTCTTATAATATTTCCATGCAATTTAGATACCCATTAGATTTATTAACTGTGATAGAAATTCGTTAATTTCTTTTCTTTTCTACCTTTTCCCCCAGCAAGATAAAATTGTTCAAAAGTTTTGAATATGCTGAAATAGGGGAAGAATGCCTTCATGAATGACTTTCAAAAAGAAACACCCTTCCCATTAGGTTTACGCAACACTTGAAGAAACTATGAGAATTTGATGCAGCTAGTTTATTTAGACACGAATAGAGTTTAATGTAAACCATCAGTGTTCAGCTGCTTCAACCACCCCACTGCTGGTTAACGATGCATAAAAGGAAATATCTTAAAATGTGTTTCCACTTTTTTAGATTTATTCCAGTTAAAAATGTTCAGTCGTCTAAAACAAAGATAAACATTTTGCATGATGCAAGTTAAAATAAAGGGCTTTAATTTAAACATGAAAAAAGTTTCGATTAAGTCATACGGGAGTTTTTATGCACGGATTGGTTAAAAAATACAGATCATGCACTTACGTTTTTGATATATGACGATTAAAATATCAGTCTAGAAACAAGAAAATACCCCATACTGGGGGAACTTTTAAACGAAAATTTACTATATTTATTATTTTGCAAGTTACTTTTCCACAACGTATAATTACTTTTTATAATTTACCGACGCTTTTATACATTGATTAAGTAATTTCACTTCTTCTTCTAATAAATCTTCAGAATGATTCAAACAAAATCTGCACATGTTCGATGAAGAACATAACAGTTTTGAGAGCTAGGAAATAAAGGAAACACATTTTAATACTTACAGAAGCAAATGCATATTATATTATGTCATTTGTTCTAAAGGTGCTTCATTCCATTCATTCCGTCCATTCCATTAGCAAGCTTGCGTGCAAATATGTCTAACGAAATCAATGCTCCCACTATATAGCAATTTTCATCTTGTTATTGCACTTCTAAATGCCGAGAGTTAAAATGTAGCTGAAATTCATCAATGTACGTGTTCATCTCTATACGAAAAAAAGCAATGTGAGTGATAATTCTAGGAGAATTAGTAGCATAAATCTAAAGAAAGAAGAATAATTCATATCAGAAATGAAGAATATACATATCAGAAAAATCTCAAAAAGGTGAGTAACCCAGATATTTATATTCCTGATTACGAAGCTGCTGACCCTGTAAACTTTGTACGACCAATGTCAATTCTTTACCTGGCACCTGTTTAAGCATTATAAACATTGTACATTCTGGATTTAATTAGAAATGTTCTAAGTTATCATTTGTGTGTAATATTTTTCTCTTATTTTTCTATTATTATTTTTCTTAGAGTTATTATGTTATTCAATTTTGTTTTTCTAACATACCAAAAGATTCGTACTTTTTATTCTCTTGTCATTTCTAATATGTTATCTCACCAGCTCGACAACTTCTGTGCATATCTTTATACTTTTCCTTTAGAGTTTCCCACAGTTAAAAAAAAACTTATGTAGTTAGGTACTCACCTTTCAATTCACTCAGTTTATTTAACGATATGATTAGGAAATTATATACGTTTGCAGTAGGGGTAAGGCTCATTAGCCTAGGCACCCTCGCGATGCGTCTCAACCGATGCTTCAACGTATATGCTGACTAAATTTTTTTGCGTTTATGTGGATGGTTCAGATGTAAACAAAAGGTTTTTGTAATAAACACATACAACAAATAATAGCTCCTTATGGCGACGTTTCGAAATAAATAAAATTTATACAGAATATTTATATGGCGGATTGATCTTGCTTCAGCGACAACCCTGAATATCATTATGAGATAATTTCTTTTAATTATCCTCTACGACAGCATGCTACCTGGTGAGACGCATCTCAAGGAAATTTCGATTTTTCTAGCATAGTAGTCAATCAATATTATCAAAATAATTATCTTTTCAAATAAATTTGCTTTTTCAGTGCCTATAAAAGGAATGATAACTTAAAAATGCGCTTATATATGTAAGATAACTGTGAGTTAATGTATTCTAATATGTGTCCAGGTTACTTAAAACATATTATATATGTGCGATAAATTTTAATTTTAATTCGTAATAATTATTAAAGCCTTCTTTTTAATACGGTTATTTACACTTTCTATTATCAAAACAGTCAAATAGTTAAAATAAATATTTTCCAAATGCGTCATTCCAGAATATGCCAATTGTATGAATCTTATAAAGGCAGGTGACGCACATAGTTACATAGCGAGAATAAAATCATTTATCTAATAGTATTCAAAACAAAATATTTATTAACCATTAATAAAAAAGCAAAAATATGTTTCTATTATTGAGAAATAAAGCAACTTCACTACTTCTTATTCCATCATAATAATATGACATGTTTACTAATACTTGCCATTACCAATCAGCTAACACCTTTTTATTTTATCACTAACCAATTTCACAACCTCTCCTTATTCTACATTGTTGTTAACATAATTGTAATAATGTTAACTAAATTGCTGTTTATATCTGAAAAGTATGCATGAAGCTGTTGAATCTCTCGAATGTTTGTTTTGTTTCAGTACATTCATTTATTTCTGAATTATGCACTGTAAATAAAGACTGATGATCTAAAACTCCACGAATGTTTACTAATGAAGAAGAATGTTACAAATTTCAGCACCATCATTTTCTAGGTTAGATGCAATATTTTATTATATATGTATAAAACTGGTTTGCAGATACTGAAATTTCTCCACATCAGATAACTGTTAGTAAGGTTTAAAATTTGCACAGCCCCCAAATATATTCAATTTTTACCTTTTTCTGATTTTCATAAACTGCTTCTAAATTTTAATATATATATTCCTCTAGGACAGAAATTTCTAAAGGTGTGCAAGAGATGAAACAATTCTTTGAGTCAATGATGTCATTGAAAGCCATTAAAAGAATGTGAGTAAATTATATATCAGTTCTTATAGCTTCGAAATCATATTACTTTCATCTCATGGTCTTTCAGAGAAACTCATGTTATAAAGCTGCCGCTTTAGAAGGCAGTTTACGTCAATACGTGGGAATCGTGTTCATGAATTTATTCTTCCTGAGGTCAAGAAAATGTTTCATTGCACGGAGAAGAGTTGTTATAAGTTGCACAAATATAACAGATGCAAATAGGATTTAAAAAAAAATTAACACTTTTCAGCTCAATAAATTTCAGAAAACTCTCTAAAAATTGTCTAAATTTTTTTTTTTCAAAATTTGAATTAGAATCGTATTTTTAGATGAATTATTTGTGAAAATCATTTATATTTAAAAAATAAAGCATATATAGAGATAAAAATTGCAATTGTAATCGTTTATTACAATTGTTAATATTGGCGTATTATATTTATTATTATTATGGCATATTATATTTATTACAATTAATAATGTTGGCATTAATAAAATTAAAGTTGATAATATTGGCATTATGTGTACACATTAGTATGAGTAATCATCTATTTTCCATAAATTACCTCTATAATAGTGGCTTTTTTGACAGATGTACGAAGGAATAAACTTATTCTACGTAGCTTTACATTGTGTATTTGTCTCACATCTGAAATGTTTCGATACAACTCAATATTCCAACTCAGAATGGTACATTTAAAAACAAGGAAAGGCGTAGGAAGGATATTTTTCGATATATTTTAAAACAAGAAACGAACTGAAATTGAAACTTCCAAATTACAATAATGTATGTTAAAAGCGCTTTTATACGCTTTTAATAATAAGATTATAAAAGTTTCATAAATTGTATTAAAACTTTGCTAAACGAAAAGTGTAGCAAATACAGCAGAATATATTCAGAACAAAGAGCAGATGTTTCAAAAAGAATTTGAAGGGGGAAAAAACTACAGAATACGCCATTTAGAAAGAAAAGTAAGTCAAGCGTAAATAAATAATACGGGATATTCAAGAACTGTAACTTTGAAAATGAGATGTTCGTACCACACATAGGCAAATTATGTTGCGCTGAAAAGATGAATTACCCGCATGATGTACGGAGAAAACTCTTAAGCGACTAATGAAAATATCCTACTGA
>KK116358.1:489841-518243 GCA_000611955.2 Stegodyphus mimosarum
GAGAAAAGAAAACTTCACTCGACGTGCCGAAAGCGGCTGTTTGCTATTTTATAAAGATTATTACATTACAATTTACAGGCCTTTTGCCCTCCTGAACTCTTTATTTATTGTTTGAGTTTGTTCTTGTTGTAAGAAGTGAACAAAATTTAAATGTCGTCGAATTACATCATTACGAAGCTCTGCAATTGTTGGTCTGAGCCCAAGACCACTAAGGTGCAGAGGCAGTCGGTTAGAGGTGCCTATTTTATCATCATTAAGAATGAAATTCGGAATTTTGAAAATGCGATCTGTTAAGACTTTAATTGCTTAACCTGAAATGATGCATCTTATCCAACTTTACTTTATAAAAAGGAAAGCAGCTCAGCTAGATGTCTCGAAGATGGTAGTAGTCTTCAAAAGATTCGAGGTCATTATTCAAGCTCTAATACACTCATGTCGATAAATTAAGGATAATTCGGAGTCACGCGGAAATCGAACTCTAAAATAAATATATCACATGTAAAATCACTACACACATCTTCAAGAATCCTATGCAAATTTCAGGAAGTAACCAGATGACACCGATGGTACGTCGCAATGACGAGAGTGTAAGAGAGTGATATATAAGGAATACAGGCAAAGAAGTAAAATTGTTCGCAGGCGCTTTATAAGCATTACAGTGCAATAACCGAATAGTTATGACACAAAGGACGCATTTGGATGATTTTTTACGTGGTAGAATTATCGGCCATTTGGAATGTGGCGTACTCAACTGGAAGTATCAGACGAACTTGGAATTGTCCAGAGTGTCATCTCCAGGCTTTGGCAACGATTCCAAGACGATGGTAATGTGAGTAGACGTTACAGCACAGGTCGTCCCAGAGTTACAACGCCAAATGAGGACCGGTATTTGACAGTTACCCCAAAAGAAACAGGGGGAGCACAGCCTCAGACCTGTCTCGTCAGTTCTCTTCAGCCACTGGTACGACAATTTCAAGGCAGACCGTGTACAGACGCTTAGGGCGGATTGGTCTATATGCTCGTAGACCTGTCAGATGCCTTCCGCTTACTGCAACTCACTGTCGCCGGCGGTTAGCCTGGAGTAGAGAGTATGCATTGTGGACACCGCAACAGTGGGCTTGTGTGATGTTTTTCGACGAGTCCAGGTTTAGCTTGCAGTTTGATTCTCGCCGGACTTTCATATGGAGAGTACCAGGTACCCGTTACTACCAAGAAAACATCATTGAACGACACCGTTACGGTGGTGCAGGAGTGCTCGTTTGGGGTGGAATTATTCTGGGTTCCAGAACTGACTTGCATGTTCAAATTGGAGCCATGACAGGCCAAATCTATCGGGACGTCATTCTGGAACAACATGTGCGTTTGTTTCGGGGCGTCATGGGCGCACAATTTGTGTTTATGGATGACAGCGCCCGTCCTCACCGTGCAAACACCGTAAGCGAATGCCTTCAATCGGAGGATATCACCCGTATGGACTGGCCAGCATTCTCACCGGACTTGAATTCAGTAGAGCACGTGTGGGACATGCTTGGCCGACGAGTTGCAGCCCGTCAACCTCCTCCTACATGTCTACCGGAACTCCGGAGAGCATTGCTTTTTGAGTGGTGTAATATCCTCCATGATCAGATCGATAATTTGATACTCAGCATGCCTAGGCGTTGTACGGACTGTATTGCATCGTCTGAGAGACATATAATGTATTAACAATCATACCAACCATATAATATTGGTTTTTTGTAAATAGGTTTTTTTGTAAATAGGTTTTTTTGTAATTTGCTCCAGGGAAAATATCAAACTATAGCATCTTTTTTTGCTCTTTACTTTTTGTTTAATAAATAAGCTTTACAAATAAGTCAAATTTGTTTTGCTTCTAACTCTTCCTTTGCCTGATTTTGCATTATCCTTAATTTATAGACATGAGTGTAGTTAAGGCCTGGGATCTTCTGAAGATCTGAGGTAAGGATCCAAACATGACTGAACCAGGATTTGATTTGAGTACCTCTGCAGGTATGTAATTTAATAAAGTGGATCTTTACAGTATATCAATTTATTTCTTATTTATTTATTTATTTATCGTGTAAAAGCAGGAAGAACGACACTTTTAGATAACGAAGGACTTTAAATTAAAACTATGCTGCTTTCTACTGAACTAACATAAGTTTCTTTTGTTCTAGAGCGAAATAATAGTTAAACAAATTCAGGAAAATATATTTTGCTCTTAAATAAAATGAATTGTCTGTGGCGTTAATTAAAATCATTTCTAAACTCTTTTTCTTTTGTTTAATTTTACATTTTTACATTGGCGTGTGTCTCTTCTATATAGGTGTATTTTTATCTTTTTGTGACTCAGAAGCAATTCCTTAAATGCAAAAGGTGCAACGAACATGTTTTGTAACTTTCTTTTTAAATTTACAAAATTTCTATGTTAACAATTGATGATGATTGAGATTTTTATTTATACTTTCTGTCCCTTTATAAAATTTGGTTTTAATTTTATAGCAATTTTGTTTTATTACGCTTTTGATTAATATATTTTGCTACAGTTTTCCTTAGCTGTTTTTAAAGTCTTGGATAATAGTTATTTTTAGCCATTAGTGTGTATTCTAATGATTTACTTCCAATGGATCCAGCGCATCAAGTAACGCCATAGACATATTAAAATTGAATCACATATGTAGATACATTTGCATCTATACTTTTATCATGATGCACTCGAGTTACATAGGTTAGATAAATATACTCCACGTCATTTTATTCTGATAGATATACTACATAAATAAAAATAATATGCCTTAACAAAAATATTACATCTAGTCAGATAAATATACTACATCTGGACTAGTACGTATAAGCTAGGATTTGCTTGCGTGCTTCAATTCATTATAGCTCTCTGGAACGTTTTTAGAAATCGGCGTGATGTTATTGAAAATGAACATCATAATCAATCTCGGTCATACTGAAAAAGAACATCATAAACATTCTTTGCCAACTATGATGAAGTGAAGACACTTTAGGGAAATTAATATTATTAATTATACAACTAAACGATTGCCCTACATTGGGACGATAAAACGTTCAATATCACTTCCTTAAACAAAGCAAATTTGGTAATAATAGTTTATTTCACCTTCATTTGTTTATTGTGTTTTGGCTTTTTTAATGTAAATGTAGAAAAACATTATTAATGCCTTTTAAGACAGTGAAATGATGAATATTAAAATATTTATCATATAAAATTACAAATCTCAAAACAAACGAACGGAATACAAATGAATAAAAATTTGTGGCTGTAACATTTTCTCTGTTATACATGTTGATGAAAACTTTCAAAGTTATACCATTCATTTCGATCGACTGAAACACGTCCTTAAAAAAAAGGTAGATAAAAAAAGTAATAAAAAAAGTGGAAAAAATTCTTTTCAAGAACATTTAAACGAATGTATTTTTTCATCAATTTTTTTCCAGAGCCATTTTTACTACTTTTCTTTCAGTTGATCCGTTTCCTCGCATTAATCTGGATGTTGCTGACAATTAGCATCCTCTTAAAAAGGAAAACAACAACTTTAATTACAAAACACCAGAGATTAGCACAAACACTTAAGAAGGTTGCGCAATTAGTGACGAAAAAAAGGTCTTATTCACGAGCGTAATTTTTTCCCGTGCTACCAGGAATTAAAAAAATTGAAGACGAAAGAGAGCTGTAATAAAATAATTACAGAACATTTGCATATTTTTCTGATCAAGAAATTTTAGTTTATTTTCTTTTTCGCATGTAAAATTTATTTTGTCGATTCTATGGACTTATTGCTGTATAAATGTGATTTTTTTGTTTAAAAAAGTTTCAGTTACAGTAATAAAAAAAGCATCTTAAAGACAGAGAAGTTTTCAATTCAGACCATTCATATGAATTTAATGAAGGAGTCTATACTACACTAAATAATACGTAATCTATAATAATCTGAAATCTGTAAATCAGTGGTTTCCAAACATTTTGAATCAATTTTTTCAGAATTAACTCCTTTAGCGTAACTCCTTTATGTCTTACAAGCTAATGATACTGAAATTATATTTAAAAGTTTTAAATTTACGATTTGTCAATTTACTCAAAAACGGTATGTTCTTAAAAAGTATCCATACATAAAGGTACTTCCAAATTTCAATAAACCAAACCAGTTTGTTTTACAGCATATAATGTATGATGTAAATTTCTTTTATACTAGGCATCAGTAAAAGTAGTTATTCTAAAGTTTTGGGACAAAATGTTTAACGATTTCTTAGGTTAGGATTGAAAGATTCGAATGATTTCAGTATGTTGGTTTATATGTTAATTGTGTGGAGAAACAAAATTATGTTTTAAGCAAAAGCCTAAACAAGTTAATAGCTTATTTTTCAATAAATATTAGTTCTCGTATAACAGTTTCTCTGCAGTGCGCGTTGATATATATCATTCAATTTACCCCTTCTTAAGACTGCTCATGAGTTAAAATAGAACACTCAATTTTCTTTTAAATAATGATTTGTAATTTACTCAAATAAAATTTTTTATGTAATTGTAGACCAATGAATATGCTTCCGATTCACTTTACTTCTAATAAAATTAAAAAACAATAATTATAAACGGAGAGATATAAAAGAAATCAGAAGAAAACATTTAGTTTCTCTAAATGAAGAAAAAACGCTAAGTTGCCCAACACAAGAGCTACAAATTTTTATTTTCTTGGAACTTCAACTTTTCTGAACACAAAATAGTAGATATAAGATGTATTTATTCATATTTATATGTAATCATGTTAATCACATATTTATTAATTTACTTCAGAAGTTTCTTTATATTCAAAACCTGTTTCTTTATTTTTGAAACAATATAAATTTGGACTTGCGGCCCTCGAACGTTCATAAAACCTATCATGCGGCTCCCCTCGTCTTGAAGTTTGGTCATCTCTGGCATATATTTTACATTATTGACGAAAGTAAACTCATAGTGGTTTCAATAAACCCGGTTCCTGCAAGTTAATCCTTATACTTAATTCAATTCAAATACATAGTGTTCATTGTTCGTTATTAGAAATTTTTTTTGCACGGATTCTATGCTTTGTTTTGGTATCGATATAGGAGGAGAATCTTGATTTACAGGGATAAATGAGAAAGACACTAATTTTGCTTTTTTAGACGACATTTTGAATTCATCTTGTACGCAACCCAAACTTTGGTAGACCTGCGTTTTGAAACGAGATTTTTAGTTTGTTGTGACATGTCAGATCTATGAGACGTTATTTGACGTATGAGACGTATACGTTTTTATTCAGGAGGGACAATTTAACGGCCATTTTAAATCATTCAAGCACATTCCTTAGAGCTGTGGAAAAACGAAGTTCAAACTAGTCTTTCAAAGCTTCGAGATGCGTTTGAACATTTTCTTTGTATTTTCTTCTTCTACCTGATGTTGTTTTCTTCTAAGAAGGTTTGTGTAAGAGGAACTGAGTCAGTATCTAAATTGTTTAAGCACTCAAATTTGCTCTTAAAAAAAGGCACTTTGCAGTTTTCATCAAAAACTGTGGCATATTTCCCCAACAATGATAAATTTCATTCACTTCCTTCATTCGTTTACGGAGTATATGGTATATTACACACCGAGTGTTTCTCATTTTAAACCTTCATCAATACAGAGTTAATGGTCCACTGAAAAATGCTATTTCCTGAGCATGCAGTATCATCAAATATGTCAATGCGTTTCCTAAAAGAAATTACCAATTTCAGTGTGCAGCAGCAGAGACTTATGCATATTCTTTACACACTAGTATACAGAGTATAATTTTCAGATATCGCGGTTTTGGGCAGTTTGTTATTACTTTTATTAAGGAACAATTACTAGCTACACAAGGAACTGTTAATCACTCAAAGAAATTAAACGCACAGAAAATTCACGGAAAATTCTCTTAGATAACATAATATTATTGCTATGAATATTCATTGCGAAGTGACTCCAAATCGACTAGTTCTTTGTATTAGTCCTTTGTACGAGGCACGTCCAGAAAGTAAGTTCCGTTTCAATTTATCTCCGCTGCAGCTCTGCGATCGCAGTTCCGCACATGCGCAGTAGACGCTCTGTATCAAGGAGAAGAAACGCGCGCCATTTGGAGATCGCTGTCAGTCACGTACGCTTTGTTGTGCTTGTTTACAATGTCGGTGTTGATTGAAAATCCCGCCGCTTGTGAAATCAGATCTGTGATTCGTTTTCTGAATGCGAGGAAAGTGAAACCTAGTGAAATTTATCGGCAAATTTGCGATGTTTACGGACCAAAAGCGATGAGTGATTCAATTGTGAGAAGATGGGTCCGAAAGTTCAATGACGGACGTAGTGATGCGCACGATGAAGAACGAAGTGGGCGTCCATCTTTGGTTACAGAAGAACTGGTTCACGCGATTGATGACAAGATCCATGAAAACCGAAGGTTTACAATTAGTGCTCTCGCTATGGAATTTCCCCAAATTTCACGATCACTAATGCATGAAATTGTTACCGAAAAACTGAAATTTCGTAAACTTTGCTCACGTTGGGTACCAAAGATTCTTACTGAGCAACACAAAACAAAACGGATGGGTAGTGCACTTCAGTTTTTGACCCGTTATGCTGAAAGCGGTGAAGAATTTCTGACACAGATAGTCACAGGAGATGAAACTTGGGTTTCTTACGACACCCCTGAAAGTAAGCGGCAATCAATGGAATGGAGGCACACTTCATCCCCAGCAAAGGTTAAGCCGAAGCAAATCTTGACACCTCGAAAAATGATGTGCACAGTGTTCTGGGACTGGAAAGGCATCTTACTCATTAATTTCTTACCGCGTGGTCAAACAATCAGAGCAGATGCTTATTGCGAGACACTTCGGAAATTGCGCCGTGCAATTCAGAATAAGCGCCGAGGATTGCTGTCAAAAGGTGTTGTTTTTCTTCACGACAACGCACGACCACACACTGCAAATGTGACGAAAAACCTCCTACAGGGATTTGGCTGGGACGTGTTTGACCATCCTCCGTACAGCCCTGACCTCGCTCCTAGCGACTTTCATCTGTTCTTACATCTTAAGTCTTTCCTTGGCGGTCAACACTTTAACAATGACGACGAGCTGAAAGAAACTGTTTCCAACTGGTTGAAGACACAGGCGGCAAAAATTTCTATAGAAGGTATACAAAAACTTGTGCCACGCTATGACAAATGCCTGCAATATTTCGGCAGTTATGTGGAAAAGTAGTTTAAGAGTTGTTGAATTTTGTGCAATAAATAACTTTTCTGTAGCTGTACACAATTTACTTTTATTACCAAACGGAACTTACTTTCTGGACGTACATTGTATATAGGACTAAGTTTCCAGATGTGATTTTCATTTGACTTTGCTTAGCTCCAGTGATGTAAAAGATATATATGGCAAATTTCTGGAAGAATGGACAATATTTAGGGGTTGTACACATTGTTCACTTTTATCTCAAAACAATGAAATTTGTTATAGTGAAGTGTTGTGTATTAATGGGATTTTCATGCATTCCTTTCACATTCTGCAGGTAACTGAATTTTGGAATGGAAAAGATGAATTTGGCTGCTGAAAAAAATGCCTTGTGGTAAGTTTATATGAGTTTGGTTTCCTTCAAAGTGGTCCTGACATTCAAATTTTTCGGAAGTTCTAAAGGTCTGTGTGCTTCACTTGATAAGAAGTCATACACGACAGTGATGGATGAAAAACACCACATTCAAGGCTTTCTAGAAGAACAACGCTTCAAAATGGTTAACTACATCCAAAATTTCCTAAAAGTTATTTCGTTACTAAGTCATCCAAGCGGAGACTATAAAGAGCTATTACAACTCTCACTCCTGTACCTAGGAGGTTGGTCTCAAACTGACTTCAATTTCAGAATTTCAGAGCCTCCGCATCAGGTAAGGTGGATGACAAAGGTAATATATGTACTTAAAACAGTTCTTTTCACTCAACAGTTAAATATTCCTCAACGAAAACTGAAAGGAATGAAACAGGTTGCCCATTTTCTTAACCTCATTTATATTCGGTTTTGGCACGAGGCAACTATAAGTCGATTGGGTCAAAAGAAGGATTTAGATATGTTACAGCTTTTGAGCACTTATCCAGATGTAGACATCAAAAAACGTGCTCTCACAACTGCTCTGAGATACCTTTTAGATCTGTCAGAAAAAAAATGCAAGATTAACTTCTTTGGATGAATGTATAGCTCAGGCGAATAAAAATATGACTAAAAAGTTAGAAGCGAAATTTGCAAAGAAAAAGGAAACAAAAGGTAAAATACCTATTTTTGAATAAACAGACCTGAGCCATTTCCTTACTAATAAAACGAAGACGTTCTTTGAATTGTTTGGGATACACGACAGTGACAGAATACTGCAGTGATTCTCTAAGAAGCCCTGTGAACTTACTTAAGGTGGTTCAGTCATATCGCAGGAAAAGGAGTTGCTCTGATAAAAAGTTTAACGAATCAGTCAGGAACTAACAACAAAAACAATTCTTGTTGACGGTAGTCGAGCATCACAGAAAAGTTTTCGCCAACCGAACGAAAGAAAAGATTGCATAGTACAAAGTCGATTAATGTAACAAATGTTTTGCCTATTATACTACCTAGTAAAATCTGTGTCTAGTTTTAATATTATTTAAAGTTTGTAACTTCTAGCTTTCCCAATAACAGTAATTAACGCTGAAAAATCGTACTTTTTGCCTACTTTCACAAAATTGATCGAAGTGTGCAACCTCTAAATATTTTCCAACCTCCTTTAAATTTGGCATACATACGTCATTGAAATTCGGGCAGTAAGCAAAGACTGAAAAAATTTTATATTTTACTTTTTGCCTTACAAAATGAAACCACCTAATATATATATATATATAGAGAGAGAGAGAGAGAGTGTACAGATACTTTTATAGCATACACATAAGGTAATAGTATCTACACTTTTAATTTATATCAAACCGATTTAAAGCTGTATACGTACAATTATACCTATACTTTGCACTAGTCACCATTATAGATAATACCTAGTCTATTTTGTAATGAACCTATTTTTCTATACAATTTAGAATTCATATATTCCTAAAGAAATCTTAACTAAATCTATATACAATCTGTATCTAATCTAAACAATCTGTATATCTACAGTGTTAGTTTTAATATAAATCCGTAATAACAAACGATTTTAAATAATTATGTGGTCTATATAGTATTACATGTTTAGTCTGTTACAACACTTATTATTCATATAAGTTCTTCTGCGTTTTGTCTTGTTAAACATGAATATTTAAAATTATTTAATAAACAGCATTTTGACTCATTACTGAGGAATTTGTTTTGAATGAAATGTTGTTAGAGTCATAAAAAATTATGAGGTATGCAATATAAATAACTGCTTTATATTGAATGAGATTGTATATGTTTATTTAAATAGCCGTTCCCCTAAATTTCCCGCTTCATTTCCATATATACAAAAAGATAAAATTTAATTTTAGAAAGAAGGAAGAAAAAATAATGCAGAATTAATTTCTACATTATTCCTCCTAAGAATACAATCTAATCTGCATATTAACAAGTTTGTGGCTTGTGCTTATTGCATTAAATTTTATTTTGCGTTCTCTCATTTCATAGCGATCGAAGGCTGTTACAGAATTGTTATTTCGAACGCATAGTTCATTTGTGTCTTATGACATCAATATGCTGTGTGTTATGACGTCATTATGCGCCAAAACTGAAAGAATATACTGATTGAATTACCGTTTAATTTTTTACGTATATTACATTCTCAAAATCGAGATAACACAAATGAAATAATTTATATTACAAGACTGTACTTGTAAACTTTCTTATCCAAGTTAAGTTAAATAGCAATTTCTATTCATATTTTAGCATTTTATGTAATGCACTATTTATACCGATAATTTGTTTCTCATCCCGGAGGTACATTGATTAAATTTTTTTTCCTGCACATGTGAAGATGTTTTGTTATAATTTCTTTTAAAAATGATTTTTGCAGTAAATAAAACAGCTTTTTTTTATTCTAACTGAATGAAGATTTTAGGTATCGTTTCCTAACATTTTTTTTTCAATGAAATGTGGAATTTTCTTGTTTGATCTACAAACAGATAAATACCATTGCAACGAGAAGTAGTTTGAATTTAAGCTTTTGTTCATGAAAATGTTTAAATACTTTCTTGGCGCTATTTTTGTATTGAATTGGATTATTTCATAGATGACCACAAAGCCTTTGGTGGGCTAGCTGCCTACGGGAAGGAATTTCTGCGAAGAAGACTTTAAAACCGAAACTTATTCCTATTTACTTACAGACGGAGAAGTCTAGGAAAACTCTTATGCAGCCAGGCATTCGTCGAGATTTGACCTCGAAAGAAAGAGTAGAAATAAAAAACAATTGAATAAAAAAATTCTGAAGCGTTTCAGATTTTAAATTATGTCCAAAGGGGCATTCTTTTAACGTTTTGTGTATGACCTTTATTTATTAAATATCATAATTATTTTACTCAAACCATAAAATTCAGTTCAACAGCAATATCGCAAAATAATTTTAAAATGAGCGTATCTTTAGAATTTCCGATATAGAGTCTCTCGCGCTGGAGATAAAAATATTTTTTTCTTTTTCGTAGTGTTGCCATTGCCCGTTTTGAAATCGTTCAGTTTTTTAATCAAAATTCGTTGAAGTGTTAAAAACAACGAAACCGGTAATGAAACAAATTTCAAATTCAAATTAGGGCTTCCATATGGCCGTATTGTATGAAAGATTACGTTATTGAAATTTCGATGGCTCTAGGTACCCTTGTTTTATCAGAATGCGAGAAACATATATACATTTATACAAATTCCTCATTATTTAATTTCTTTAAATATAATACAGGGCTCTAATATTTGGTATTAGCGAACTCATCCAGTTTTGAACATTTCTAGTAATAAAAACACTAGAATAAAAATCGTATATGATCATCATTATAAGCCGCTTCATAAAATTAGAATACTATGTTTTTTATGTTATTTTAATAACAAAGTCCGTGCGCATTTCTCATACAGAAAAAAGCATGATAACCTTAAAATTAGGTAACCTGTATTCGAACTTTAAAGAGGAACTGGTGAGAGTTTTGCTTTGGTAAAACTAAGAAATCTAGATTATCCTCACTAATTTTTAGAAATTAGTTAATCAAGTTTTCTTTATTCGGCAAAAACGCTGAAAATAAGTATTAATAACTCATACTATAATAATAAAAGAAATAAAATTATTTTCATAAAACAAATATTGCACGACGCAGTAAATGCTTTGAAAGTCGAATATAAAATTTAAACTCGTTCGAAAGAAACGTTCGATCAAAAGAATTTTAAAACGAATTAATTATCCCTTTAATAATCAATTCAAATGTTGTTCTTATTTAAGAGAAACTCAAACGATCATTAAAACAAAATCTGAAAATATCTAGTTGTAAATCGAAGTTCTAATTTTTTCTATAGAAAATTATTATAAAAATGTTACATTTGCTAAACTTTCTCTCAGTCCTTTACAACTGCATTTAAAATAACAACTCTGAGAAAAACGTTTTGTGGCACTAATTGTAAAATATTATTTAGACCTTTATTAAGATGTATAGATGTTTCAGTGATATCTTCATGATAAAAATGTTCCTTTAGATATAATCATTGCAAAAGAATTGAAGTTATTGCCAGCCCAGTAAATAAGCACGTACTTGAACTGTGTATTCGAATATGACCTTTACGAAAGAATAGAAATGGCTTGTTAGTGTAATTGCTTTTGGAAAGAATGTTCTTCCAGTTTAACTGTACCTGTGCCTTCCTGGATGAAATAAAATCTCTCTGTGAGGTACCCAGTTATATTGTTAAATGAGCTCACATCTCGTTATACGTGTGAGTTATATATATTGCTTACGAAGAACGAAGACTTTTATCGCAAAAAGCGGTACATAAACTGCAATTGAACTAGATATTTGTTGTAGGTGTTACCATAGCAACACGATTTGATTATAGAGAAGTTTTTCTTTGTACTGTTAAAATATTAAAAATGACATTAAAAATAAACATTTCATAGAGATATTTAGTTCAAATCATATGATAACAGTATTGTCGTTAAGACAATCTAGAAAAATTCGGAGAGTACAGGGTTTTTAAATTCACTTTTTGAGCACCCGGATATTAGAACCCGGATAAGATTCAAAGGCTACTGAATGTTAAAAAGAAACCATATACTGTGTTAATACATTTTTTTCCGAGCATGAAATTTTCGCTTAGTTAGTTTTTCTGTCTACGTGGTGCAACTGCATGGTACCAGCAATACTTGCTTCGAAGATTTGTAACAGTTTCGTAAGTTTTAAATATATGTATATAAAAATTCCTTTTAAAAATTTAATTTTCTTCGAAGATGAAAATTCTTTTAAGGTGCAGATTGATCATCGAATCTCTTACCGACTATTTACTGATCTATTCAAACATATAATGTTGTGTAAAGTCTCTAGTCGCATGAACGTAAAATTTCACCTTCTTTTTAGCTGATATAAGCGACACAACCAGAACAGAAATATATTTGCTACGTCCTTTAACTATAGTCTGTTACTTAACAATAGACATTTCCAGTCATTACTTCATCCCAAAGCATGACTCATAATCATGTCAACAACTGTTGCGGAAAACAACTGTAAAAGACTATCTTTCAGAAACAGTTTAAATCGATCAATTTCAGATTTGTAGACAATGGTACATTTTTTGTAGAGCTTCTATTTCAGTTGAGTAACATTCTTTCTGTACGCAATATATCCAATATTCTTTTACCTTTTCCAGTTCAGCTGCAGGGCGATCAAAGGATGGACTTAGCTGAGATTTACAGTTGTGAATGAAACGGAATATCCAGGCTATACGGATTAGTTTTAAATAATCATTGAATCGAGCAACATCTATGAGAGTATTAAACATAGCCGTACACAGAAACTGAAATTCTGTTTTCCTTGTCCGATGGAGGTGGTTTATTCATACAGGTTTCCTAGCCAAAGCATCTTAAGGTTGCGTTAGCCGCGGTGGTCCTTCCCACCACAAAGTTGAGATCTCTGCTGATGAAATCTTACGTGAACGACGATGTGCTGGATTTTCATTGCCTGGTCAATGACGCCAATGTGCTGAAGAAATTGGAAATATAACTGGAATTCAGTAATTTGATTGCAGATAAACGTTTCTTAACGGTTGGAATACTCTCGAATCCAACTTAGAGCTACCTTGGAATCACTCCAGAGTATTGCTACAGTACGGTCTAAACCATATTCCTCACAGAAGTAATGGAGCAAAGGAGCTCAGATCACAGTTGCCTACAGTTCTATTGAGGAAGAGTCCTGGTCTTATTTTTTCGAGAGAAAAAAGTCTGCTACATTTGCTTACTAATCGAGCCTTTGTACAATAACATTTAGTTTTGTAAAACGTACGTACAGCATTACTCCTTATGCTCGTTCGGAATAATTGCAAAATGTATGAATATTTACCTGAGAAGAAGATAAACTCCAATCCATTTTGGAATATATATGGTGTTTAAACGTGGTAGCTCAGTGGTCCACCTGTACCATTGTGCAGCAATAGCCTGGGGGGGATCTCATCCCACAGCGATCCGCAGAACCAGGTATATTGAAAAGGAATTGTCTCTACAGCTGTTGATGGGGTAAGAAAGCCTATCGGATCGTAAAATTTAGAAACTGCTCTCAAAATTAAACGTTTCGTTGTGAGCTTTTCTGTCAAGTTAAAAACACTTTTTTGAAAATCTTGATAAAATGTGTCTTCATCAGTACTCCAGTTGATACCTAAAACTTGTGCCTCAATTTTAATTTTAACAACGTTTGTTTTCATATAATTTTTAAGTATTTGTGAATTCGCGGTCCACTCTGTAAACGGTAAACTAACAAGAGATATTAAACCTTGCACTTCATGATAAGGATTCGTGGTCTTGTGTTTAGAATCAACTCCCATTATGAAGTGATACGTAAATGTGTTCTTTTGAAGTTGTTTTGCTGCTATAGGATAAGCGTCTAAATGAATAGCAGCCAATTCGCGTAGAGTAGCAGACAGCAAAAAGGGGCTTAAAGATTATGCAAAAGGTAAAAATGAAAACCTACAAGAAAGAATTCCTTCTTTGAGAGCTATTTTGTTGTCAGCGTCCTGTTCTGCTCTAAACCATAAAAATAGAGTTTCGCATCTGTTTTTCTCAGATGAGGTCAACTACAATAAATCTTGACTTCCTTCACATGTGACTGCTTGTTTGTGAAGTTGAAATTATAGTAACGTAGATCTAGAAATATCTGGGAATAATCTGAAAGAAAATTAGAACCTTGTTGAAGGGCTTCATTTATAGAAGGATTTCCTTGTGTGTCAGAATAGTCATCGAATAATATCTGCCATTTTATTTCTTCACCTTTTTGCTTACGAAATGCATGATGAGGAAAATTGTAATATTTAGAATCTCGGATGTAAGTATAACAGAATAATTAGGCTTGATTCTTATCAATATAATCTTGCATGCATTCCATATAAACATGCTCTAAATCTAGACTAACATATAATTTTCTGCGTAAAATGCGCAAACGTGACTGGTGTGACGAGCAGCACTGTCTGTAGAGAGACCGGGATACAATATAATCTATTCCTTCTAATTTATCAGTATTAAGTTTGGATATATATATGTAACCAAAACTTTAGAACTAGATATACCTATTTCATTTGCCTCATTTCTGGCTGTAAAGTGAATTTACATCGACTAGGTGGGCCGGGCTGCGCCCCAGATTCTAACTAACTAACTAACAAACCATATATATGTAACTCCTATCTAGCAAACAAAATTCTTATTAGTCTTTAATATTTATTTGAGATATCTTATCATGATCTTTTCAGTGGGTAGATTATAAGCCCCAAACAGCGTTAGCCCAGAAAGGCTATTAGTCGTTGAGTCACTTTTCAAATTGTTGCCACTAAACATATCTCCCTTCATTATATTTATATATATTATAGAATGAAGAATTTGTATGAAATATGCATGTTTCTCGCATTGTGAAAAAACAGCGTTACCTAGAACCATCAAATTTTGAACGACGTAAATCTTCACCTGAATATGGACATCTGGAAGCCAGAAATTTGAATTTGTTTTGTTTTATTGCGTACTTCATATTTTGTAAAATTTTAACGAATTTGTGATTAACAAGCTGAATGATTTCAAAGCGAGGAATGGCAGTATTGCACGGAAAAAAAAAGCTTGTCTCCAGTGCATGAGACTGCCTATCGGAAATTCTAAAGATATGCTGTTCTTAAATATTCTACTGTGTATTTCAAATTTTGTAAAACGTTAACGAATTTTTGATTAGCATACTCAACGATTTCAAAGCGAGCGATGGCAACACACTGTACAGGGAAACATTTATCTGCAGCGTATCGGAAATTCTAAAGATAGGCTGTTTTCAAATATTGTTAGCCCTAAGGAACATTAGTCTAAATGCCCTCGGAACGTGTATGTGTATGTAAAACAAAAAAAAAAGTCCCTTTGGGCGTAATATAAAATCCTAAAGCTTTCAGATTTTTTTTCTCTTTTTTACAAATTTACTTTTTAATCGCTCTGTTTACGAGTTTACGATTATAGATTGATGTGAATGGTAATATTTCGAAATTTTGTTTAATTTCGAATTTTGATCTTTTCCTGGGATGGCAGCTAGAAATCCAGTAGGATATGCACAGTGTATTACTCAACTGATAGCAGATCCAGAATGTCCTGGCATTTCAGAAATATGTACAATGAAAGGTCAAACAAATTTTACAGTCAAAATATCATATCTTCCTGAAACACAATGCTAAACCCTCACCAAGTCTCAGTGATCTTACAGACTGTAGCTGTAAACCAAGCTGTAAACCTGTAAACTTTAGCCGTAAACCAAGATGGAGAAATAGATAAACGTGCTATTTTACCCTCCTTACGACGTAATAATAAGTTGTAGTTTCATATCTAATACGCTTTTTAAGATCCAGCTGATTTTCAGTTGAACCCATAAATCGTAATTCTCAAATTGCTTTTCATTTTCAGTGCAATATTTGATAATATACCAGATATATCAATACTTGGTTCCAATTTGTTTACATATTTTGACCAAGTATAGAAAAACATACGACTTTTAAAAATTCTTAAAGTAAGTCAGGCAAAATTGTGATTTTCGGCAGATAAGGTATATCAAGTACGATTTCGCCTTTCCACTCCGCTCCGCCACCAACCGAAATAATTTTACAAGCTTTTGGTTCTAACTGTGATAGGATTTTTGATGATTTTGTAATTATACTATGACCATTAATGTAAAATGCTCTGAGTTCAGCAATGTAGAAGTAAACGGTACTTGCTGCTTAGTAGATTTCAATAATAAGTGAGTACTTTCATGCTTTTCCATATATATATTTTAGGGACACATTCTAGAAAACATATTCAGTTAAGTTTCCATTTATCGAGTAAAAGTCTACCAACTTCACCAATAAACCGAGTTGTTTGCGGTGATGTGGCCAGTCTGCAAAGGCCATACAAGATTAGCCTTATAATGTCATTGAACGTTTATCGGAGATTTTAAAATGAGCTCTCCGATACCATTTACCATTTCCAAGGAATAAGGATGGATTGATTTAATTTATGTCAGACAAGTAATCTTTTGCCTTCCTGGTGAGTTTGAGATATTGGCAAAATCTTTTGTCAAAGAATACAGGCCGTATTAGAACGGACCCTTCACAATTGACCAGTGCAATTTTAATAAAACAATGCAAGAGGTTACACATTTTGGTCCCATTTTCTGTGTTGCTGTTCTGGTTTCTATGTTTACTAGAATTCATAAAAAGGAAAAAAAATGTCTTCATTTAGCTGCCACAGAAAATTTCTATTTTGTTATTGATGTCATTGTAATTCATTGATGTTAAAGTCAAAGTTAGTAAAAACCTTCTTATCAATTTGAAATAAATATAGAGCATTAACATTAATTTAAAGTACTCTTATTACAACAATTTAAGTAATATTTTATACTCCATATACCATTTCCTTAGACGAAATTTAAAAAAACAGCACTTTTAATTATTAATTAAAAACAGTTAATTCAGTCATTGCTTTTTTTCTCTTTTCAATAAATAAATAAATATGGAAACAAGAGCAAGATACAAGCTATAAAGTAAAGTACCTAACAGGCAAATAGTTCCTTGTAATATTTATATTTATTCCTTTACGCTCTTATAATCTCATAGAATACTGTAATTTTAAAGCGATAAATGCTAGAAATTTGCTTTAGAAATTCTACTTTTTATGCTTTAGTAAGATAAAATAGCTAGTGGCGAATGTGCATAATCATTATGTAGCATCTGCTACTGAAAGCAGAAGGAGAGTGAGATTAATTTAATATCACTAGCATTCATGCTAATGGCTTTGTGTTAAAAACGCTTAGGATAAACTGTGTTGTAATCACTATTAAGAATTAAAAGGATTAATTGCAAAAGCACATCAGAGTTCTTCGAAATCTAGCGCAGATTTTTCAGTAACTGAAATTAAATACGCAACTAAAAATCTACAACAAGCGAATACAGTCGTTAACATTCAACACGAATTTGAATCAGTTTTGAGATTCTACCTCTCTCTTCTGAAAAAAAAAAAGAAAGCCATCGAAGTAATTAATAAATTGAATGATAAAATGAAAAAAATCGTTTTAGTGAAAACATAATAAAACTTCGTAAACTACAGTAAGAATTTACATCTCAAGTAATGTATATATGGCTTAAATTTGGTCGAGCCTGCGGCGCCATGGCTTTGGTGCGTCACGGTTTTTTAAGGAAATCATTATTCTTCTTGGAGCGCCAATAAAATGAACTCCACTAGTTTTCTGTACGCAACTGAATCGAAGTAAAACCGAGAAAGGTCTACTAATAATGCAGGATTTTCTATAGTAGTTAATAAAATTGACAGTGATAGTAGCTATTGAATGTATGTAAGACTCTTTCCGTAAGACTCCCGTTCCGAAATGCTATATCGTCAGAAAGATATGTATGGGTTTTATCCCATCTGGTCAAGAAGCTTTTAATCCAATTAGAAAGAGAAATAAGGAAATGATTTCTTCTGATAGAGTAGAATGATGCTTGAAAAACGTTTTAAACCTAAGTGTTCAAGCATTGTTGTCATTGGTTTAAAGTCATTTCTTTCTTTTATTTAAAAAATGACTTTAAATTTTTTAGGTACACTGTTTTAGGTTAAGTTATTATTTCTTTAGTTATCATGAATTTATATTAATTTGTAGTTTTTTATTTGCCTTTTTATATTTTATTTGATTTTATTAATTGTTTATTGTTTTATTTGTCACCCTGCTACTTATTTCTTGTTCCCGTTGCTAAGGCCTTTCTGTATTGCTCTAAGATTTGAAATTAAGCCTTTAATGTATTGTTACATTTCTATAAAAATTGAGCTTGTCGTTTGTCTCAGATGTACAGTGACACTGATAATTATTCGACTTAATTATTAACTTAGCTTAGGTCAGATCTTAATTGAAACATTTCGAGGGATTGAATCCAAAGGCGTCGTGCTCTTGCTTATTCTTTCAGGAAGTTCTAGAGAAGTGTGGTTCATATTTTAGACTGTGTAGCCAAATCTGTGCATTTGCTATATCTTGAAAGCAAGTCCAAAAATTCATATGATTCCAGATATTTTTTTTAACATAAGAGATTTACATAATACGAAGGAAACGTTAGTAAAGCTGTACAAGTTTTAGAATCGAATTATACGGGGAAACACCTTGTATAATTCATAGTAACTTTCAAGAACGTAAATATTTTTCTTGAATCCATAGAATAGTTTAGTTTAATAAATTTAAGTCATTTTGACATTCGATTTAGTAAATAAAATCCTTTAGAGAGTAAAATACATAACCTTTTCACATTGCAAATTAAGTAATGAAAGTAAAATACGAAATATTTTTAACATTGAGAAGTTAAGTCTAAAAGGTCATATATAGGTTTTATTTGAACTTTAAGGTACATAGTGAAATAAGTGTCCTTCAGTTTTGATTAAATGTGCATCTCATTTATTAAAAACGATGTAAACCATAAAGTACATAAATATTCCTACAAAGCGTATAATAGAAGATCAATAACATTTGAAATGAAAGAATTTTATTTAGCTGGCTAATATTTAATATTCCTCTTTTTAAAATATGAAACGACTGCATTTCATGTATCAACATCAGAAAAGTCTTTACTCTCTGATTTAAAAAATAGAGCTGGGAAGGAATAAATTGAAAATGAAAGACCTCATAAAATTGTCTCCAGAATGTTGCAGAGATTTTGTTATTCGTCGTTGAGACTGCAATACAAAAGTGATTTCGCTACCGAAGGCGGGAAATGGATAAAAAGTAATGAAGCTGAACAAGAAAACATTTTGCGCAAAACCGTTGAAATGGAGGTTGAGGCCATTGTGCCGTAGAAAAAAAAAGAGATATATATTTATGCATGAAAATTTTCTGGGCATTATGTTGAAAAGCTGGGAATGAATAACATTGTTAAAATGCCTGAAGCACTTGCGTATTGAAGGGGTTGAGTTATCTGTAAAAGAAGGTAAATAGCGCAAGAAAAAGACGTGCTTAAGCCATTCAAAAGAAAGTTTATTTTTAGTCTCCATCTGCAGTTTAACTGAAGGAACATAGCATTCATAACAATGCAAAACTGATAGCCATAAAATCTTGAAGACTTTCCGTGGAAGTCTCGTGTAGTATGGGAAGCATGCGAAACTTGCAAATATAATTGCACTCAACAGATGAAATGTGGTACTAAATGAAGAAAAGTTTTGAAACTTTAAAGAAATATGGGAATTGGGATAAAAATATTTATTTAAAAATTATTTAAAAAATTTTCTCCTGTTTAACAAAAGTAAAACTTGAAAAATAGAATGACCGCATAGCATGAAAAGCTATCTTAAATAGCTTTAATGATTTTATACTTTTTGTGTTAACTGTGTTCGTAACTGCACCATATTGACTCATGAAATCGTTAATTGTTGCGTTCAAATATGTAAACTCAATTTAATATAATTATATATTGTTTAAAATTGCATATATTAGTTTTATACGAAATTTGTTTTTAAATAAAATTCAGATTTGAATTTATGCGAACTAATAAAGGCAATTTTTATGTAAAACTAAGTCATTAAGAAAAATGGGAATAAAACTAAGTCATTAAGTAAAATGGGAATAAAACTAAGTCATTAAGAAAAATGGGAATAAGGAATTTAATAACGTTTCAAAACATGAATTATATTTTCGCAATTTGATTCCTGTGGACAATGTCGTAGACATTTCGGACGGTTACAAAATTGCTCCTGCATGTTTTTGTTTTTCATTTCAGAAGAATATTTTAAAAAGTGTGTATAAAATTCAAGGAGTTGATCTCAAAAAATAAATTTTAAAAATTTGTTAAAATTTTGTTTTTCAGAAAATTTTAATTACACAGCATAAATTTCAACTATCTTATTGCTTTTCCTCTTGTTGTTGTGACTAATTCCACTTTTCTGTCATAGCCAGAAGAAGCCCACGGATATAGTATTGTGGCTTGGTTTGGTTGCCTAGGGAGAGGGATGCCTTCCTGGAGGACTTTTTAAGTGAAACGGATTCGTTTACATATCACATATAAGAAAAACTGCGAAAATGGACATGCAGCCAGCCCGTTTTGATGTAAAAGCAGTGTATTATGCCTTTCATTTTGTACGGCTTCGGTACTTAGGAACCTTAAACTACGAGGTTACTTTGTTCTTGCAGGGGTTGATTTCAAAATTGAATGTAAGAATAATATTTTCGAGGCATTGACAGCTAATACTTTGGAAGATTTCATAAAAGGAAATGCCCTCTTCCCGATATTTCTCATCCAGCTACTTCAGAGTCCATAAATTTCTGAGATTTTAAAGAGCCTATTGAAATGTGTTTTCATATGGTTGTCTTTACAGATGGCAGAAAAAGGAACAATAAGGTTAGCCTTGTATTAGTTCTTTTTGAAGACCAATCTGAGGTCTGTTATTTTGAACACCGTAAAACGAATAAAAGCACAGTTTTCCAAGCAGAATTTTGAAGGATAGCATTATAACTCTGCAAGGGATGGCTGCCGACTCTATTCACTTAGAAAAGCCTTACAGCATTATTGCCTTCCCTACAGCAACCTTCGACTATTCGCTACTCCTTGCCGTAGGACCTTCTTAAGGGTCTCCCATTCTGTTCCCTTACAAGCAACCTCTTGAGTGATGTTTTGGCTCTCAGTATATTTTCAATGCCTCCATGACGCTCAGACGCTATACATTTACAAACATTCATGCCTTTTCCGAGATTCGAACCCGGCCTTTCGGTACGGCAGTCAGCGTTTTCCCGTCTGGAAGGCATTACGTTTCTTGTTATCTGCTTTAAAACAGATATGTGACTTAATGTAAATGCAGCTTGTACAGTCATCAACGAAAGTTAAACAGACTCTATATTGAATTAAATAAACTCTGTGTTATATTAAGCCGAAAGATTTTCCAACTGCTTTCAGATCGATTTTATAGATTTGTTTTTAGGAGAAATAATTAATAGAAAACTGCATCATAATGCATATATTTAGAAGAAATGTTGAACTGCGGGAGAATTCGTTCATTTCGTACTTATTTTTACTCGACTAAAAAAAAGAAATTATAATTCTTCGAAATTTCGGTAACATTGCCGAAACATTGAGTCTGAAAACACACAAGCAAAAGCCTTAATTGACACTATCCTTTTCCTAAAACCTCCCCTTTATTTCACAGTATGGCGACTTGCAGATGCTTAGGAATGATTAAAATTCGTTTATAATTAAACATAAAACACATTTAAAACTTATCCCTTAGAGCTTCAAGGAAAACGAAGTAACGTGAAGTTTAATTTCGTCTACAATGTGTAAAATATTACTATTTAAAAATACATATACATATGAGAGGCACATAATGACAAATAATTGATACTTATACATTTAAATAAAATATTAAAAAAATATCGAATGGCTAAGTCATGATATTAACCTTTTTGAGAATATGTAACAAAATATTCGAATGTAAAATTTCGTTATATTAAATGGCAGTTTAAGATGCCATTAATAGCAATTTTAAATTTTTATTTCCTTGTGCGAAGCAAAGGATGTATTGTAACCGTGAAAAATTTACAGTATCATATTTCCACGAAAATATCCATTTTGGCCGGCTACGGGACTTCGGACAACTGTCTGTGTGGTTTGGAATTGTTTCCCTAAACGTGAAATTACAGAATGATGAACGCCGAAGAAAAGAGTAACATCTGTGATCGACTGTCCGGCTTCAGTGCGCCCCACAACACGCCAGCGCTCAAAATCCTCCATTCGTCTTCTGGAAGTCATAGAAACACGTATGTCTTGAAAATAAATTGTACGAAAGTTTTAAACACCTTCTATTAGCACTTACAATCATTTTGTGTAGCCCTTCATAAAACAGGCTTTTTATAAGACTGAGTTTTTTCCATATTTCTTGACATGAAAGCGCGATTGGCTGTTACCTAACATATTTGCATACTTCCATCTACCTCTGCAGCGAATTGTATCCTCTTTAATTTTGATTGGCTTCCGGAAATTAGCATTTTCCTCTCCGTTTTTAACTTTTGGAAGTGAGTGTATATTATAAATGAAGGTGTGTTCAGACAGAAACAAAGCAAAGAAGGGGGAATTAGAACCATTTTTCTTCATGTACAATGTTAGAAATAGAATGACTTTGGCTAAATTACTATCGGAGGAGCATTCTAGGCCCAATAGCTAAATATTTATTAAAAGTTCTCTTACCATTAAACAAGTATAAATTGCCGAACTGTCATAAATAAATTCATGTGTATGCAATGACCATATCGAATACTCTGAATGCGAAGTGAAACGCATGAGGTTTGCATCCGTGTCCACTATCTACCGCGGTGATCCATATATGTTATATATTATAGAGATATATAAATGTGTGTATTCTTAGATATCAGAAAGAAAAGTTGCCGTAGTGAAGATATGTTGCTGGAAAGAGAAAGCACCAGTTTAAAGCAATAACATAGAAGAAATATTATATATTTCCAGTTTTTGAAATAAATTCAGATATTTTGAGGAAATTGTGCAGAGGCGAAGTAATAAACAGAATATGGTATGTTTCAGACAATTATGAATATAATATTTCAAAAACAGTGATGCGCCTGAAAAATTTAAATATTATGTATAAAACATATTCCCGTAAAAGTCAAGGACAGCAATGCAGCTTGACATTTTATGTTTGAAATCAAAGACGTGCATATTTGCAAACACAATTTAATGTTAATTTTCAATGATCATTTAATGTATATTTAAAAAGATGCACTTTGAAAGCAAAAGTTTTCAAACTTATTGTTGATTTAACTTGTTGTAGATTTATTTCGGTAACTATTTCGGTTATCAATTACATTCTATCTTATCAAATATCTCACTAATTTTTAAAATATGCATGTCTGTGCATTTATTTTCCTATTTAATTCTTGCGAATAATGAATTTATTCCAATGAAATGAACTTCGATGGGTGATTAGATTTGATTTTGAGAACTGAGATTAAACGAAGATGATTCTTAATGAAGGAAGGCTTCTGCCGAGAAGTAACACGTTATTTATAGACCTCTCTTTGGCAAAAGATAAAAATACAACACATTTAAACTAAATAAATTAATAGAAATATAAACATAGTACTTCAGCTAATAAGAATAGATTTTGAAGACAAACTTTGAGTTAAAGTTAAACCTACACGTTTTTCCGAATTAAACACAGATATAAAAATAGATGAAAACTGAAATATTTGGGTGACGTATAAAAACGTACAACGAATATTTCAAAAATGCCTCAATGACTTGTTTATAATAGATAAATAAAGAAATCAAAATGCGTACCATTAAGCAAAACCACTGAAGCCAAATACCATACTGAAAGCGTTGATTAAGAAATTAATTAAGTAGTTATCAATAGTGATGTAATTATTGCACTTATTAGAGAAATACATTTTCTTTGTAGCGAACGCGAGCTATGATAATAATTACAGTCGCTTTCGTATGTGTTTTTTAAATATGAAAGCATTAATTAAAATTGTTTTAAAAAATTTAACAGGTGATATAAATGAGGATATTTCCTGGTTTTAGTACCAAATTTATTTTTATGTTCAAATGTTACACTGACCGGAACAGTCAAAAGAACAACTATGAAAACTTATAATTTAAACTGTACAGGCTACAACACATTAAGGTGTAGAGTCACTCCTGAACGAAATGCAAGCTTTGCAGCGATTTTCTATGCTGTCTCTCAGATTGTTCATGAGTTCCCTGATAACAAAATGCATTCGAGAAGAATAGCACATTAAATCTCCTAGAGAGTGCTAGACAGGCGTGGGAGTGATGCAAGTCAGTGCCCTAGTGCGTCCCATATATGTTCTACCAGATTTAAATCCAGATAATATAAGAGACACTCAATCCACAGGATTCTTTCAGCCTGAAGATAATCGGTCACTAGCGCAGCTCGACAGGAACACGCATTTTTAGGAGGAAATTATTACAGGTTACACTGCCATGAACAACTTGCGCACATTTTTAGATTCATTGCGTGTATTTTGCTTCCTTCGGATTATAATACGTCTGGAATCACTCTCCAAACAAAGACGATACCCATCAATAAAGCTCCAGTCCGTGGTAATCCAGTTACGATGATTTCTGCAACATTGTAACTAAAATTATTTCACTGTTTGAGTTAATGAGACGCAAAATATGGATTTCCTTGCATACAACTCTCTTTCATGCAGCCTGTAATCACAGTATATCGGGATAGTGGAGTTCCTGTAATTGTAGTGCTGCTGCAATCTGAGCTGATGTCAGTTGTTTTTTTCTTTTAAGCAATCGTTTCCAAATAGCAGTCCTGAAAATCTGTTGTTGAACATTTTCGATGATGATTTGGTTATCTGCACATATCACTAATATCTTTAAACCCTATTCAGATTCTTGACTTGACAAAGTCTTTACAGCTCTGTGCCAATGTCTCTCTTACTTTCATTCCTCCGATCACATTTCGTTTCTCACAATCCTTCAAATGCCTTCGTAATGGAATATCCTACAGTCCACACTCGACACTTTTATTTAACTGTTCGTACAGTAAATAAGATTAGAATATGAAGAAAGCGTCTGACCGGGACAGTGATTGGCGACGTTGACTGCTTTACCGAAGGGCCGGGGTTCGAATTCGAGAGAAGGCATGAATGTTTAAAACATACCGTGTTTGTGCGGCATGAGGGTACTCAAAATATGCAGCAAGCCAAAAGTCCTCTCGAGAGGTTGCTTGTAGAGGAAGAAAAGTAGGAGACCCTCGGACTCATCCTCTCCCCGAAGTACTCTCCATAAAAATTGGGGGCGGAACTGAGAAAAATCGGACTGCCACCTGTATGGTGTTCAAAGCTCTTGCCAACAATAGGCTTGCAGTAATTGCCACGGTGAATTTCGTGGGCTTGTTTTGATGTTACCGTCAGAAAAGTGAGATAAGTCACAACAACAGAATACGAAGCACCGCCTTTCCACATGTACCAAAATTAAGAGCTTAAAAATATGCCTATTTCTGCGTAGGAAACTGAATCCTATTGGACTACGTGATAACACTGACCTTGAGATGCTAATTAATTACTTTCATTGGCCTCCACTTAACAGAATTACCACAAAGCAACATTTTATAGAAGCTCCTTTAATTTTGCTCTCCAAAGTATAACAGTTAATGGTCATACGGATTAAAAGTCAGTAAAAGCTACGAGTCACGTAGAAAATAATTTATCAGAAAATGATATACGACAGTAAAATGAGGGCTTGTAATTTAAAGCACTTAGAAATTGGTATATTTATTAAACAGTTTTCTACTTTAAAATATAAAGTATGTTTAAAACTATTTGCACTCTCTGTGTTAATAAGACGCTAAATGTATATTTATGAAATCTGTGAAAAATCTGTCTTCTGTTGTAAAATTTTATAATTAAAATATTTTTGAAATCTTTTGTAAACGTATGAATTCACATATTTACATACAAAATATGACATACAACTCTCTTTAATGCCTTCTGTAATTCTTTGTACGTCTGAATACTGCAGTTCCTGTAGCTGCCGTGAAATCCCTTGCAATGTACGTAGGTTAATGACAGTTGTCCACTGGTCTCAAAATGGCTAAGTAGTGTCCCCTGTGAGAGAAGTATGTGGAAATCACGCAATTATTCTTATTTTAAAGTGACTGATCTAATATACGTTCAAATTTCAGGTTTATAGATATAAGTAATAATTAACTATTTAGAAGATAATAAAAATCTGTGAGTGTACTTTGTGTAAAGCAAATGCTAATTGACATTTTAATAGCGTGTTAGTATCAACTTTTATGCAAAAAACGAAATAAACGCTATTGAAACGTTAATATCATTGAATGTGGCACATGTTGGTGATGCCACAAAAATGTTGAGTGGATCTGAGGATATAAGAAATACAAAATGAACGAGAAGCTGTAGCTGCTGATCCTAAAAACGAACATGCAAGAACACTACTGATGGACATTAATATTTAAGAGGCTGAAACATGTGATCCGGTCCGATAAGGATTAAATGTAAGAAATTAAAAGTTAATAGAAAAAGAGAATGGCAATAAGATTGGAAATGAACATAAGAAAAATTTCTACAGAGGTTGTGCCTCACAAAATACAATAGGTGTCTTGTAAGAGACTTTCTGGCCACACTCGTGATTGCTGTCTAAAAAGAAGTATACCGGCCTAAAATTTATATGATCGTGTCTAAAAACATGAATTAGATTAACATGGTTTCTGACTATATTCAAAATTAGAAGCTGCGTTGAAAATACGAGGGTTTTTTATTGTAAGTGATATGCAGCATAGTATCAGTCAGGTACTTAACAGTATTCTATAAAATGAATTCCGGCATTGCTTTTGAATATCGCCAAGTTCTTTTATAAATGCATTGTGGGAATATGTAAAATGCTAGAGTATGCATTACTACAGGGTGTTCCAGCAAAGGAGTAACAAACGGTATATTTCTTGTGAAAGGTACATTAGTCGAACAGTTTTTGAAATCCAGTAAAAACATGTTAGAATGTAAATTAAAAACTTAACAACCTCTCAATGTTTTGCTTTTGTTTTCATTTTGTTGATGTTTACATCACAATTGAAAAATATAATATTAGATAGATAAAATATTTACATTTGTTTAAAGAATAATAAAGCGATTTTTACTCTATCCTAATATTTCAGGTAAGATTTTTGATTTAAAAATTTTACAAATATGTAATGTTAACAAAACAATATTTTAGCAATTTTGTAACTGTCCACTTTATGAAAAGTGGAGGATCTATCTCACTTTCTAATGAAATAAGTTTAATGAAGTGCGACAAATAATGTGTATAATTGAATAGGCTATGAAGAAGTCATTTTATGTCCACATGAGATTTTTGTTCCCTAAATTTTAAATTCTTCGCTAGCTTATTTTCCTTTTAATTAGATTTGGATGAAATATTTTTATACTGAAGTAGATGTAGTACTTCTCTTAAAACATTGAGTGCTTTTATTGAATGTGAATAATAATGCATGACATTTAAAATAAATAAATAATATTTCTTTGCAAAAGCTTTAAAAGAAAAATTATCTAAATCTTCAAGGATATTATTTTAAAATGATATACGTACTTCCTACGCAATTCGCACTATCCGTATTTAATTATCATCAGTATAACTGAATATATAAATAAAGTATCATTTATCAATTGTTAACGCAAACTGCGTGTAAGAATAAAATTTATGGATACCATTTTAATCTTAAATTGACTCCTACGCTTTGATCCCTGTAATAAATGCTTTCTTTTCGTTAGGTTTTCCTGTTTTTTGCTAAGTGTTTATGTGTCTGTTTTCCATTTTGGGACTAGAAAACATTGTATAGGGTCGAAAAAAATGAAAATTCTCTATCAGTGCAATAAAAGGGAAATTTTGATAGCTATGTTTAATATCATCAATTCAGCCTCATTATCTTTAACGGTTACAAATAAAAGCGTGGAGAGTGCAATGCATTTCAGCCTATCAGCGGCAATGTTTTTATAACATTTACTTTTCAGGAGAAAACTGAAAATTTGCTGGTCTTTTATATCGATGATGTAGTCAAGCGTGATCTGTTTTACAACCATTCGATAACTTATCATTAGAAAACAGTTCTATTTTATCGTTTCTAAAGAAGTAAACATTTTTTTTCTTTTCTATTCTTTCTTTCTTTCTTTTTTTTTTTTT
>KK116358.1:529644-643406 GCA_000611955.2 Stegodyphus mimosarum
TGTCCGAGAAGCCAGTTTTCCAGGTAAGATCGCATTAATTGTATGATAAGCAAAGAAGGTAAGATCTTATATATGGTGGAACAAATATGACAAGAATTTGATTATCATCTTGATAGTATAAACTATATGGAATTGAATAAAATTATAACTAAAGAATAAAACCATAATAAAAGGATAATGTATATTAAAGAACTATAATTTATTAAATCAAAGGAACCACTGAGCTATGAAATTAAAATTATTGAAACTTTTCTGAGATAAGAATAACTCATGTAATTAGAACTGCGACAGTGAATTATCCAAAATGTTTAGCCCCACACGACAACTACAAAAAGGAAATACAATTCTGCATAATAAGGCGTTTCTTACAACAATTTAATGTGTTTAAGTGGGGTAAATTATTCGGCACCTATGCTTTTTTTTCCAGTTTTGGTAAAAGCTGAAATTAAAATTTAATTCAATATAAATTCCAAAATTAAAGTCTATACTTTTCCCTTTTATTAAATCTAGTACATACCATTATATAAAAATTGCACATATTCACTAGAAAGGTACCTGGCTTCCAAAAATTAGGTATGCGACAGTGAAATCAACAAAAATGTAAAATTAACGCTTTGATTACCACCGAATTGCACATGGAGATAGTAAAAGTACTTATGAATTATCTGAAAAGATGGAAACAATATTTAATTTTCATAAATAATATGATGATGTCACCTTTAGATTACTATCAAACTGATGTTTATGGCTAAAAACGAAGAAAATGTAAAGAAAAAAAAGATATAAAGAAGATTACGGCCCCCAAACTTTCACACAAACTTTATAGTGATTGTCTATGCTTCCAATGAGGTGATTAACCGTTACAGATGTTACAACCGTTAGAGTGGCCATTCCAGTAGCCAATTTTCAACTGTCTGACACTAGCTGGAGAAGGTAAATATGCAGAGACATCATGCCCGATCACATTGCAAAGATTTCAATGGGACTAAGGTGGGAAGTATACAGCGATCACTCGCTATGAGAAATACACTCACTGTCTAGATATTCATTATCTATGTTGGCTCCACAGGGACGGACATTATCACCCATAAGTAGGAAAGCACGTCAACTGAAGCGTAAAGTCCTACAATGAGATGTAGGACATCACTCCGACATCGCGCAGGTATAACAGATTCGTTTGTAAAGATGTGCAGCTGGGTGCAATGTTCAGTTGAAATTCTATCCCCCACGATGCCACCTCTGAATGCGCGATTTTCGATTTCTGGACCTGATTCAGTGTGCCGCGTTCTTTCCCAGACCCTTACATGCTTACCATCTGATTCTAGGGTTAATCTGAACTTGTCCGTTAACAAGACGTTGCGCTAACCTAAAATAGTCCAACTGAGACACTGACAATACTACTTAATCTTGCTCCTCAATTAGCGCAACAAATACTTGGTATTCTGATAAATACATATTATTAGTTAATTGCTTGCCATTAGACAAACATTCATGCAAATTAGCAATAATTACATTCTACAGCTAAATATGAAATCTAAAGTAAGAAAGGGATATTTGAAAAAAAAAACAACTGTCGTTCAGATACATTACTTATTTAGTTTAAAATGCCTAGCGTACAGCATTTCTTACCATGCTTATCTACAAAATAACAATACCCTTACCTCTGGAAGAGATACTGTAAGATTATCTTCTCCCTTGATACCGTGTGCCTTCATGGCGTAATTTTTGGCATGTTCGGATAGGAATCGAAAGGTCTGAAGTTCGAATCTAGGCAAGCGCATCGTTGATTTTTTATGTCTCTCACCGCGAAAGAAACGTAGTGCCACTTAATGCGTAATCAAGTGTAGTCAAAAGTAAAATGAGGTAGATTATAATTCGTCCCCACCAGGATTTGGCGACTACATCCGGTCTCCGCCGTCGCTCTTTAAGTTGGTAGAATGTAAGGCATTTTATTCCTTTCTCCCACGTGTATCTGTGATGCAATTGGAATCATATTTCGCCGGCAATAGGAAAGTCTAGACTTCGAAATCTGGTAAGGGCATCCATAATTTTTCATGTTTCGAAGTTCGAAATAAACCGAATACTTTACAATATCATCTAGAATCACAAGAGGTACTGGAAAGTATACTTATGGAAACGGAATTCAAAATATAATATTAACTTATTTTGCTTTATGAGAAATATTACAAATGACCGTTTGATGTCCATTTGTTTGAGAAAAACAATAATCCGAGAACTCTTTCACCCGTACTATATGATGACACTACTGTCATTTCATTTGGCAACATTCTGAAAACTTTCGCAGTTGATTTGCTTTTTTTTTATTTTCCGATAATCTTTTGTTTAAACCTCGGCATTTATATACCACATTCTAAAGAATTTTATTCAGAATGTTTTCAAAAGATTAAATGTTAAAATGATGCTCAAATCTCCGACTTTAACAATCCGGTAAAAGATGAGTCAAAATATCCAACTTATCTAGAAGCTTTTATAAACATTAAAGGTAAACATAAAAATTCATTTAAGCAAAATTTATTGTACTTTGTCTTAAACATGCAATTTTTAAGGTTTTCATTACTTGTAAATATGTAAACAATATAATATTAGAAAAACATAGTGAAGATAGTGCCAGAACGTCATGAAAGAAAATTCTGTTCAAAATTACAGTTAATCTAGTGTCCAGACACTTTGAATTATTTAAAACGGTTGAAAATCGTTTTTCAGATTAATGAATAATCCAAAAATGAAATTAATTAATGGATCGGAAGGAATAAAAATAGATCATTTGTATTATTTTTTTGTATCTGCATTGTTTCTGTATTGTTTCTGTAACATTTGTATCTGTATTGTTTACATTTGCCGAACTTTTAGCTCTTAGACCATCAGCTCTATTGTAAAAGAGGTAATTGACAGCATGGTATTTCACAATGTATTGAATCCACACGTAGCAAAAAGAAACCAAAATTGACGAAAAACGGAGATTCAACCAGGATCAATTGATTTGAAGATGGCTCAGCATTAAACACATTTGCGAAATACACCGAAATATATATAAACGTTAAAAAAAAATCTGAAAGCTTTCAGATCTTATATTACGCCCAAAGGGACTTTTTTAACGTTTTATTGGTTACCTTTATTTATTATATATCATGTTCTTCGCGTTTAAACAATAAAATTCAGTTCAACAGCAATATCGCAATATAATTTTAAAATGAGCATATCTTTAGAATTTCCGATACACAGCTCGCGCGCTGGAGATAAAAATGTTACAGTGTTGCCATTGCTCACTTTGAAATCGTTAAGTTTGTTACTCAAAAATTCGATAAAGATTTACAAAATATGAAATAGATAATAAAACAAATTCCAAATTTGGGTTTCCAGATGCCCATATTCGTCTGGAATTGTACGTTATTAAAAATTGGATGGCTCTAGGTACCGTTGTTTTATCACAATGCGAGAAACAAGCTTTCAGATCTTGCATATATTTATGCAGATTTTTCATTATTTAATTTCTTCAAATTAAATAATGAAATAAATCTAATTATTTAATTTCTTTATATAATACAGGGCTCTAATATTTGATGGCAACAATTTGAAAAGTGAACCGGCATTTATAGTGAACCAACACAAAATGCCAAAACGAAATTAATAGCTCTTCAAGGCAAATTGCACCTTTGGACTATTAATGGATAAATAATGAATATTCATATTCTAAGGAATAATTTTTTAAAAGAACAGAACTTATGTGGAAACTCGAATTTTACTGGGGAAGAATTTATATGTTGATGACTTAGTATCAAAACCTCATTATACATAAAGTATAAAAAAATTTACTTACTAAAACGTTTTACTTAGGAAATACATTTGTAAAGTTATAAGAGTTGTGCCGGAAGAAAACGTCGTCACGCACTTACACGCAGCAGGACACACAGACGCAAACAAACAGATATCATTTTAAAAAATAGTAAAAAACGTGTTGTGATGACGCTATTTCTTGCCTATTCATTGAAAATTTACTATCAGATTTTTGGACCGAAACATTACCTCTCTTGCCCATGTAATATATGTTGTTGAGAGAAAAAAAAAAACTAGAAAAACTTGTAGAAATCTGCGCGTAGTGCTGCAGGATTTTTTTACCGTCTAATATGGGAAATGAAATATATGAGAGAATAATTTAAGAATTGTAAGAACCATGATTCCCTACCTATTTTCATTTTTTTTAATTTGCAAATTTTATAATATACATATGGAACAGAAAAAGTAAAGGTTGAAAAAACAAAAACAGTGAAAACCAAAGTTAATCCTTTTTTATTTAAAGCTCCAAACAGAACTTGTTAAGGGAAAAGTGTTTTGAAGCTTTAAACAAAGTCAATTAACTGAACAACAAGAATATATATATATATAAGCTGCCAGAAGGTAATAAAAAATTAAGAGTGATTTGACAATGAAATCTCATCAGTTGGATGTTTTAAAGGACAAATTTTTATGGGAAAAGTGACATTATATAAATCATGGAACATATAAATTTATAAAGACCAGTCATAATTTCATGTATTGTATTCAAAGAATAAATTCTAGAATTTATCCTAATCTCCACTTTTACCAGGGTGTTTTACCAATTTTGTTTTCCGGAAGTTAGATGATAAAAATCCTGGTTAATTGTTAAATTTCGACTTTATAACTGAATTCTAAACTGGAAAGCGCACTATTTCGCATTACTTCCAGATTGCAAATTTCAGACAGGAGCTACTGCTATGTCGCATATTAACTTCTGTAAACATGTTTGCCTGAAACAAAAGGAGAAAAACTCACCAACTTTTCTCTTTCAATCGCCGTCATAAACACTAAGAATAAAGAAAAACTGCGCGTTGCTAGGCGACGCTAGTCGCAAAGGAGACCGTTCTTAGCTTCATGGAATTGATGCTTTTATGACATATCGTATGAGAGGCAGTTTTCGCTTTTCCTATAAAAGTCTAATTCAATGTTGAAAGCGCTTGTGTCCAAGGGGGTCTTGCTTCTCTCTCTGCACTTAATGGGAAGTCCCTGTTCGATCCACTCTTGCCTTTAGTCGAGTCGATCGGAACAACTTCAGCTCTTTAGCTAGGAGAATCTTGAAAACAAAAGCTACCATTTTTGAAACTCGGAGGAGATAAGGCACGAATACTTCTTTCTTAATATAAAAATTGTTAACCTCATCATGAAAGCCAAGATGGCGTACGGAAATATTTGCATTATAAATTAATTTTGAAAGATTTCTAATTTAATCAATTTGTTTTAGTTAACGCGATAAATTAATGTAAAAAGTTGCATGCATCCTTTATGTTTATTTTAAAATGCGTTCATTAAGAACAATAAAATTTAAAGTAATAAAAGGTTTAAAAAGTTTAAATGGTAAATTTAATATATTTGCTAAAAGGATTGAAAAAATGCATTGCTACCAATAAAAAGAGAAAAATTTGGTTAAAATACCATTTATCACGAAAAACTGCTACTAATGAAATGTATATTTCAGATTTATGTAATACGAATACTGAATATGTTTATTTTAATGCCAGAATTGGAAGTCATTTTCGCATTATAGTTAGTTCATCATTGAATGAATAACTTTGGTTTGAATCACAGGATTTCACTTAGATGAAGTTCCATTTCAATAAATATTGTTGTGTACGTACGGATTCGTAATGGATTTAATGTACACAGAACCGACGATAGCTTGATAAAATTTATTTTATTGAAAGAAATATTTTGCAGTTCTGGAACTTTCCACAAAATACTTGTATAGCCTTTCTCTGTATCACAGAGCACAATCAGTAGTTAACTTCAAACTACTAAGAACATTTAGCACAACGCAACGTAAACTGCATCTAAATGGCGATGTGTTCATGGACATCTCAATAGTCCGAATTCAGCTCAACTAACAACTGAGAAACTGATATTCTGTTCGGTCTTATATAGTTTTCCCCGGCTAGTGAGAAATCTTTAGTATCTTCCACTTCTCGAAATTACTGGAAGCACATGGGGGCCGGATACCGCTTCAGTTACATACAGGGATCAATTACAGTTATACTTTTACAACACCAATTAAAGGAAATGAACCAAAATATCGCCAAATGGTCCTCAAACTTGGCGATATTTCAACAATTTAGGGAGCCATTTACTCAATGTTTAATAGGTTCGCACCTTTATTCTTATTTGTCTGGCATAGCTTCGTCTCTTTTAAGCATTTCATGTTATATTATGTAAAAGATGCTATAATTTTACTAAAATTAATTACATATATTACGGATAACATTTCGTAGCAATATATATTTAGAAACACTTTTTAGTCTGTGGTATTAAAGACCTGGAAAGGAACAGGACCTTCAAATTTTTATTCACAGTCATCTCTTCACAATATTTAAATGCTTTGAAAAATGCGAGAGTGTGCTGAAGTTTAAACTTTCTAGGTATAAGGAAGTTTAAATTACAAAAAGTACTTTTATTTCTTTTAATAAATTCTTCGCACACTTTAGTTCTGATACTCCACTTCAGGGTTTCGATTCATTTTAATCACAAGCAAAACTAGTGCCTTAGTCACTCTTGTGAACAGTAATGTTTTTGGAGTACTTCTGTGCACACGCTCCTGCAGCCCCGAAAAAATAAGTATTGCATTTGAAAATAATACAGTAACAAATCTGCTGCACAAACGTGTTTCAAAAAATTCTATCCTGATGACAAATTTCTAATGATGTACTCTAGATTTGAACGTCTGTCATAAATGATGCGAATTGGCGCAGTGCTGCCGATGAAGATTTCTTTCAGATATTTCTAAGACTTTTGAAAGATTTCAGAATAACCGCTGAAACCATTATTGCATTTGTGCTACCTGGAGAAATCGAAAAATTTAAGTGCTTAAAACTGGCAATAGGTATCAGAGGAGTTGATTGAGAGCAAGAAGATTCAGAAGCTCTTCCGTTGTCCTTCTCTCCTGTTCCGAAATTAAAAAAGGTATTCCTGAGTTTCTTGTTAACGAATGATGAGAAACGAATCCAGTGATAATAACACAGTTATACTAGTGGCTATTAGACGGATCCCATTCTCCTCACTGCAAAGTCTGAACTTCATCCCAAGAAGTTATATCACGGACAATGATTGGTATCGCGCATCACAAGTTAATTCCGTGAAGCCAAATTAGAGGTATAACAAATGAAATCTACCCTCAGCAACTCGGATGCGTACTGCTTTCCTTGCATCAGAAATAGGCAGCTCTAGCGAATAATAATAAAAGAATAGTTCTCACAAGACAATTCCAAACCCTTAAAAATGGCCTTTGATGCAATTATGTCTTTGAAATGTGAACTACTGCTCCATGAATCTTATTACGCAGATATGCAGAGGTATTATTGTTTGTTTGCTCTTTGGGAAGCAATGTGTGTACGATATTGTCCCGTGATTATGCTTGATTAAAATTAGAATAATTGGATTTACTCTTAGTTACTCTTCTCACATAAGACATTTTATGGATGTAACACATTTAGGTTTGCATCACGTTGAAAAGAACTTATAAATTCAAAAACAGCTATTTTAGTGAAGAAATATGTTTCTGCCATATATTTACCGTGTCTTGAAGTTTCATCCGGAAAACGGACATAATACTTTTAGTTATCTAATAACACGCGCTGCAAACACCAAATATATAAACATACTTCAAAAAATTAATTTTGCGGGAAAACTTTAAGTGGAAACTGTCATAAAATTACTTTTTGGAAATAATTATTTTAATAATGATAAAACAAAAGTTCATTTTTGATTTGAAAACAGTTCACTGCACTATGCAAATAAAAGCAGATTTTGTTTCTGAGAAACTGTTTAAGTGAGGAGAGCATTTATACTTAGAATTTAAATGTTTTACTGTATAGCAAAAACAGTAGGAAACAAATACTCTGAAAACATTATGTCTTTTCAACTTTTGCATTTCTTCTTTTTTTTGTTATTGTCGTTGTCCTGTAACATTTATATACTCTTATTATAAAACAATAATTTATTTTCAAAACAAGCGTAATGTTAAAAACTTCTACTTTATAAAAAATATGCCCTTTAACTCTCGGCATATTTTCCGAGTTTTATATCAAAATTGTCTTCATCTGTCTAATTTAAACGCATGATAACAATTACATCTCGAAAAAATAACGAATGAATATAATTTCTTTCTAATTCTGCATGAAAGAATTCTTTGGAATTAATGACAAAAGCGTTTAAAAACAATTTCTTTTCATTTTCAGAGAGTTTATTGTCTTTTCATATATGTTTTAACACCAAGATGGTTTCCAGATTTAATTTTTAATCTCTGCTTTTTACAAAGCATTTTTTTAAACTATAACTTCTGTTCTCGTTTTTTTTTTTATAAATTTTTCCCCCGTCTAGGAATTCCGTATAAACTCTACCGAACAAAGATTAATTACCTAGTCGTAATACAAACGTTCTGTCTGCAAAAAGAATGAAAAAAATATAGGGAAGTAGAAAAAGAGAGAAGGGAAAAAAATCAGCCTAAAATTCTTTATTCATTCCAAAGTTAAAAAATAAAACAAAATTAAAATAAAAAAATTCAATATCTTCGTTTCCCGCCTCGAAACATTTTCTTTCCAGAGATAGGAGTTTTTGCATCGCTGATGTATAGTGATTAAAGTATTCTACAAGCAACGGAAGTTTATTTAAATGAACGCAGCCTAAATTCTTTCTCGTCTGCGTTTTTATTTTGCTCTTTCAAACCGCGAGAAATATTTTGAGTCAGCGCCATCTACAGGCGATAAATCTCTGAAAGTTAACCGTCAGCTTTTTCTGAGGAAGCTGCAGTTTATTACTACAGGAAATGGCGAATTGTACGTTGAAAACACATTTTCCCAATTTTTAAGCTATTCGTTTCCAATTTTAAACCCAAGAGGAAAATGCATATTTTCTAAATTGGAAAGATACTGTTTTGGTTTCCGTCTTCAGGAACTTACGGCCAAAGTAAATTAAGAAATTGAAATTAATGAACTGGGAAAAATAAAGTAAAATGAAACTTAAATACAGAGAATTGCAAAATAAAATATTCTTAGTGCAAACTGTTGTATCTGCAAATTTATCTGCCTATAAATAATGTATCGTTTTCGTAGCGAGCTGGAATAAAAACGAAGCATTTCTGAAATGCGGTAATTAGATTAAGCAAATCAAACGGCGGATTTTAATTCAGCATAAGAAGAACAAGATTTTTCTCTTTACAATCAAAACCTAAAATCCAGATTTATCTAGAGAAACTTAATAATATCAGTTACTACGTAGAATTCATATTAAAAGTTTCATTAATCCATTTGAAATATTAAGTTGCTCGAATGCCCAATCTAATTTGATTCAAATGAGTCATTCCAGAAAGCCCGTACAGAACAATGCAGTTAATGTTAAGATAGCAATTAGATAAATAAACTGGATTTTTCAGTTTGTGAGACTTTTGCAAGATCTTGCTAGGACACTAGGAAACCCACACTATGTGACAATCTGGTAGAAAGTTCAATTCTGTTAATTATTTTACCTTGGCATAAATTGATAAATATAAATGATAAAAGTAAATAGAGTAAACTTTTTGTCCCTTTATTTAAAGGTTAGATTATGTTGTGGATTAATTAAAATAATAGTTAATTTAAATAGTGAATTACATAATTTTCAAATTAACTTTGAAACTGAAATTAACAGCTTGTGGCTTTAGTCAGTTGTTGATTAGTTAAACTGCGGATTGTTTTAAATTGTAAACTGAAGTTTTCGACCGTTTAGGTAAAGGCTAGTTTGAGTTACTAACATCTCAGCAACTATTATTTATATCTAAGTTATTACTGCAAGCAGTAACTGATTCTGTTTGCCATTAAACTTTACTCTCTGTAATAATGTTATAAATAGTACGAACCGCATTCTCGGGTGTACAAATCACATATTTTTCCCAAATGATATAATTAGATTCGCACGCAAATTGGACGACGGACTGAAAATTTTGCATATATCGTTATTACTACGGTTACTATATAATTTCTCGTTTGCATTCAAGAATGGCTGGCTTCGTTAAAGACTAGTCGAGCAACACGGCAGCAATTAGCATAGTTGACAAAATATTCTAGATGTTTTAAACAAACAGCATAAAAATGCAAGATTATTACATTAAAATACAGTCTTATTATAATCAGGAAGATCAATCACTTCCGTGAGTAACTTATTTATAAATGACGAAACTCGATGTGATTGGTTTAGAACAGTGCAAAGCTAGATGTAAAACAGAAAGATTTTTTTAAAAGTGAGGAATATTGAACGACTCAAAACGACGTAATATCGGATAACAAACAAAGACAACCGTAATTCATTTGGTGGAGATATCAAAAATGCAATTAATGTTTTACATTTGTCGAGTGTTTTAAACAATATCATTATATAGCATGACTTAATAACAATGTCACCTAAAACCGAAAAGTTTGCGGTTCCTTTTTAAAAATTATTTTTTCAAATTGTGCAGACTTTAAAATTCCTTCGGGTTTAATTTTACTGAGGAAACGATATTTATACTTCAGATACTTACTCACAGATATACTCAAATATGTCAGTCATAGATACCTTTCTATTATATGAAGATAAAAATGCTCACAACAAATAATAAATAAATAAATAAACGCGATGGAACTTACTTCAGGAAAACCAGAAAATTCTTAAATTTAATGATTTTAATAATCATTAAATTATTTAAGTCATTAAATTTTTCCTGCAGCTATTTGAGCACATGATGTCCACGTAAATGCCTTGCCGATTAGCGGCCAGCCAAAACACAACAGCGACTGGCTGATCGAATAACTTTGGACAGTGTGTCTGTGGGGATTGCTGCACATGCCGCTGTAATTCCTTGACGATAGACCTCCAAAACTGTTCGAGTTCCAGCGTTATACAATGTCTCCCTCAAGGCCATTTTGATTCGCTATCATATGTCACAATAATAGACTACATTAATGGAAATACCGACAACAAAATACCATACTATATATTATAACGATACTTAAGTTCAGCTTAACAACCAATATGCAAATGCTATATGTTAAAGTATGCGTATATTTTCCTAATGGGCTCTGTATTAAAAGCTTTGAAAATCGCAAGATTGAAAAACAGCCATCCAACCTCGGTATGCAAACTTAAGTTAAATGCCTGAAAAAACTAAGCAGGTGCATATAATGGTAAGAAGTTTTGATATGCCTGCAAGTTTAAGAACTAGTCTTATAGGAATTAAAGTTAGGGAATATAAATTTTATATTAAAATGAGGTGCTGAAATTGGCAAAACTAAATTTGCTTTAATATGTGTGTATTATAATAATTTGCTTTAAATTTGCTACAAAGTGTTTGAAAAAGAAATAAGACACGACAAATGAAAAAATCGATATCGCATGCTAACGGAGTGTCAGAATTAGGCAATGCATGGTTTAAAATTGAGGGTATCAATTCGAAATAAGACTTTTTAAAATAAAATATCTTTGGTGTTAAATAGAAGTTTAGGAAGCAAATATAATTAATTATACGCTCGAAGAATATACGTGAAAAAAATAGAAGGAACCAGATTATCTTCCTATAAATTCTTAATTTCTGTAAAAGCGTTGTTGGCCTCAATGGCTTTATTTTAATTTCACAATCTCATTCAGAAATGCGTATCTCCCATTATTTAAAAATAAATGTCTTTCTTATATTTCTCATCTATCTGTATATGGACATTCACATTTCTGGGTAAAGAATATGCGGAAGAATATTACAGCAAGTCAACATCAAACGAACAGAGAGCCACGCAACATCAACAGGTTAAACTACGTTTTTCTCAGAAAGCTAAGTGATCAAACGTATTGCTCAACCCACTTTTAGGGTTTGCTGCATAACCATTATGTCTAAGAAAAAAAGAATATTTCAGCGCCCCATATGTCACTTCCTTAAACGCACGTGCCATCCTATTCAAACTTAAAGTTTCTTTCTCCAAACATACCATTTCCTGTAGAAGTTCAACACAGACTGGCCTGCTATGGAGGCGGAAATTGTAAAACGGTGCGAAAAAGAGTCGCTAATATCTACATTAGAGATGATTCAAAGTTCCCGACATACCACCTGTCACCCTGTTTACCATCATTTCTGACAACCGCGTCTTGCTGCAGCAAAAGACCATCATAAAAAAGAAACGAATAAGAAAAGTCTCCATTTCTAAGAAAGATATATAGATCATCAAAATATGATATTGCCACTGAGTAAACAGAGAAAAATCTATTGAACAGTCATGCAATCCCATCGTTAAGGAGACAGTGTATGGCAGTCATCAGCGCCATTTTGTTCTGAAGCCGTGCCGAATTCTCTTTACTCAGTCCTTTTTGGGCTGCCTTTCTTGGGAGCATTAGCTATGTTTGATGTAGACCCGACAATTCAGTTTGGCCATTATCATTTCTTTAGAAGAGGAAAAATGTTATTCTTGTTAAAACGGAAGGATAGTCGAAAAGGGACCGAGTAAGCAAGAGAGAAAAATGAATGGTTTTAAGACAAATAACGAGTTATAGGTTTGTTTGATGAGCTATCTTAACCCGAGCATGAGCCCCAGACAAAAACTATAGACCAAGGTTTACTTTTCTTTTAATGGCAAATTGAGCTGCTGCTCTTATCTTTGCGACTCAGGGACAAGAGCGTATGCAATCAGTTTTCCTGTCTGCTTTAAACTATATTATTATATATCATATCCTAACAACAATGCCGCTTAAAATTGAAGTTTGTTGTTCGCTAGCGAATTATTTGTAAAAAAGGGCATCGTTAGAAGAAAAATATAGCTTTTTGGTTTTTTGTTTTGCAGAGGATAAACGATTTGTAGGCTTCAAATAGAGTCATATATCACTCAAAGAACCTTTTTTGTAATATAAGAATGATAATGCGAAAAATAATCAGCAAATACGTACAATGAACAAATTTGCGCATTAAAAATGTTAAATTTAACAACGTTAATAACATCCAATTTTCTTTGCAAATTCTACAAATAATTTTATTTGCATGCTCATTTCAAGTTTATTAAGTTCATTTCAATTTATGTGTAAATGGCTGTAGTTCATTTTTCATTTTAAACACGGATAGCTTATTGCAGGGAATTTTAGCAAATTTTCATTTTTTTGATATTAATGTAAATATGGTTTATTAAACTAATATTATTTACTTTTAGAATTTCAAAGAAATACAGGCATTTTATTTTTTATTTATTTTAGATTTTTATAATCAAACAAGCGATTTTTCTTTTAAAGCAGTTGGTAATAATGAAAATTTTATTCAATAAACGAAATGCCTGAATATGTGAAATAATTGGGAATTAATGGATAAAACAACGAAGAAGTTTTTCATAGTTTAAAACACTGATCACTTATATTTGAAATGAGAAGAGAAAAAAATCAACAGTAATAGTTCCCTGAAGTCTAAATAGTTAAAAATTAAACAATTTAAAACTCTTTTTTATATTTTTATTAATAACTTATAATGTTATTTTATGTTAATTCAACCAGTTATTATAATTTCGATCTTTACTACACCTTCACCCCTCCGTGTCTCTACCAGAACGCAAATTGCTATAAAAAAAAGGTTTGTTTTAAACACTTCTTACGATTTTGCAGTTCTTTTCAGACGAAGTGATAACTCCCTCCAAGCCTGGTAGGATTTTGGATACTTGTTTATGCTACCAAAACAAGTCAAACTCTATAAAATTATTTCCAAGGGAAATTTCCTGTAAATTACCTTTCTACCTGGCTTGCTACTGCACTGTTTAAAATTTGATAATACTTTATTTTAATGCTGATTCTGAATAAAATTCCTTATGTATTTCGAGAGAATATCTAATGAAGTGTCCGGGATCATCACCAAGTAGCATTCTAAATCGATAAAAAGATACTTTTGTCGGAGAGGTTTTCAAAACAAGTAGAGGCTTTTACCTAGAAACAGAAGACATTGCTGTATTTATAATTTTTCCGAAATTGTTTTCAAACATAGAATATTACTTGAAAATCAGATACTTTGTCTCTAACATTGTGAGCGTTTTAGGTTTTCTTACATGTATATCTTGTACAAAAAAAGGGGGACATTTCTATATCTCCCTTCCTACTGGGCTGATTCACGAAATTAAGTAGTGTTTTACACTTCTAGAAGCGCGACTTAGGATGTATATTAGATTTATATATAGTGTTGTTCCGACATAGGTGTTTTGACGCAAAATTGGACTTTTTCTGAAACTACATACGAATTGTTTTCCATATTTCGAGGCTACGACTCGAAGCATGCCTAAATATTAACTATTATAAAATTTGGTAAGAAACTTAAATTCACGTATATCTCTGGAAATTTGAATAATTTTTTGAAGGTATGCCTAGAAATGCATCTGATTTAAGGTAATAGTAAAACTTTTATAGATTATAATTGAAATTTGTTTTCGAAAAACAATATAAAATTTTAAAATAAATAATAGAAATTGAGTACATTTTGTTTGGAATGTACCTAAATTTCGAATTGTGAAAAGATGAATCAAGTAAGTTTAATAAAAAAAGAGATATTAATAAATATACACTAAACTGAATTAACATTATAGAGCTAATCTTTTAAAAATTACTCGTGCGATTTCTAGTAAACTTGGCACTTTCGAAAAATTTGAGCTGTAGAACCGAAATATAGAAAAAAAATCGGTATGTCATTTCAGAAAAAGCCCAATTTTGTGTCAAAATTCCTAAGTTAGAACAATTCTATATATAAATCTAATACATATTCTAAATCGCGCTTTCGAGACATGGAAAATGCATGTTAAATTTCGTAAGTCGGCCCAGCAGAATGGGAGATATAGAATTGTCTCATATGTTTTGTACCTTTATATTTTAATTTGATACGATATCGCTGGCAAGAAATGTATGCGAATATGAGCTAAAACAAGGAATGTAAGCTAACTTGACTTGGAGTAACTAGCTCCCGATTAAAAAATATGTAGCCGTATCTCTTTCAAAATTCATTGAGCTTATTTATTTGAAATCATTGTCAAAGTTACGTATCATATTCCGTATGTTTTTTTCCTAAATTAATAAATGAATATTACATAGAGACAGCATTTGATAATCGCATAGCGTAGAGGTACCGTCTCTGTTCACTTGCATGATATAAATATACCTGCTTGAATAAGATAACTTATGCTATTTTTATAAGATAAGAACGCTTTAATCCACGAGAATAACAGATTTTTCGCAAAAAGAAAGAAGAAGCAGTTTTAAATACTTCGTGTAATTTTGAAAAAATATATTTAACACCTGACAAGCTCAACTACAGAAACTACGACAACTTATGCTTTTAAAGGCTAAATCTGACGTTTCATCTGTGTTTTTCTCAGTTTCGAAATGCGTTATCATACTTCACAAAATAAGTAGCTATAAACATATACCTGCCATTAGAAGTGTCTATATTTAAAACCAAGAATAATAAATAACATGTAATGAATAGTAATAATATCACGAAAAATAAATATAATATATTAGGTAAAATCTAATGGTAAGATAATATTTAGAAATGAAAGTAATGAGATAAATAAAATGAAAACGGAAACGAATGATGGTAATAATTCGATAATTATTAATACCACTAGTTGTTTCGATCGTTTGATAATATAAAACAATTCATTGACAGCAAGATAATAGAAAAAACTGCATAAAAGCTAATGGTAAAGTAACGTAAACCGTAATAATAAATGAAATAGATAAAAAAATAGCGACAAATAATACTAATCATAAAAAATTTAATCTATATATGATGAAAATGGCATTAGCTATTTCGATTATCATGTGATGATTAGTCTTAGTGGGTAAGGTAACTGAATACTAGATCAAGCTGCGGAAACAGGTGCAGAAAAAGAATAGTGGAATATTATCATTTCCATTAATTAATTTCATATCTGGGATAAAATGCAGATGTAAATTTTAATCATTTTTTTTAATTGCAAATGTATTTTATGTTCAACGAATCTCGTTTCCCAAGAAACAGACAGAGTCATTAGGTTATTTTGAAGCGGGAGACGTGATAAAAGTGCAATCCTTTGCCGGCAGGCTTGAACCGCGGACCTCTCGAATACGCGTCGAGTTTGCTTCCAGTTACAACAACAATGCATGCGGAAAAGAGGTAGAAAAAATCTTATATACTCCGCCTTTTAAAAGGCGACTGGATATTAAGGGGACATAATCGCCAAATCCTGCTGGTGACGAATTATCCTCACCTCCTTTTAGTTCGAGCGCCATTTGTAGTGTTATTAAGATTTTTTTTTTGTTTTCCTTGGCTTTGTTTATTTTGTTATGGCAGAGCCTTCAAGGGCTACCTGCCTAAGGGAGGGAAGCGTTCGCGGAGGACTTTCTGCGGGAAATGGCTCATATACTCATTACACATGAGAGAAAATACGAAAACGTCCATGCAGCCAGCCCGTTCACCAGGATTCGAAACCTGGAACGAACTACCAGTGTTCAGCGACTTTACCGTTGGGCCGCAGGTGGGGCTTTTTAAGCAGGCGACGTAAAAAATGTACAGTGCCCTCGAACCTTGGACCTCTCGAATACGCGTTAAGCACGCTGCCAGTTATACTAGGAAAGCAGAAAGGATACAAAAAATACCTTACGTACTTCTCCTTTTAAAGGGCGACTAGCGATGAGGGGACCCAATCGCCAAATTCTGGCGGTAACGAATTACCGTCTACCCCCTTTTAGTTGGTCCGCCGTTTGTAGAGTCATTAGGTTATTTCGGAGCAGGAGACATGAAAAATGTGCATTACTCGCGCTGGGACTCGAACCCTGGACCTCTCGAATATGAGTCGAATATGCTTCCAATTATACCACGAAGGCATACGGAAAGGAGGGAGAAAATACTTTCTAGACATATTATCTTGCTTATAACGAATATAGAATAATAAACTTGTACCTGTTTTCAACTATTCACTTTAATATAATTCAATTGAAAATAAATATGCCTTAAATCCAGTGCTAAATAGCGGATAGTAAGTTACGTAAATAAATAAAGCGACTGAAGGTAGCTAATAGATATAATGTTACAAAGCTAAGGAAATAAAAAAAGCAACTGAAAATAAAGCAGTTTACATACACTTCCCCTTTAAAAACTCCGCCGAAAATAAAGGAATTCTCTTGTACGCATTGTTCCGTTAAAATTCGTTTCCAGAATAACCTATACATATATGAATAAATAACATGGAAATGATTTCTAATGTAAAAATTTTAGTAAAGAAGAAAGGATTTAAAAGCAATCAAGAAACATGATTACATCACTCAGAATACTTTTAACGGTATTCTGAATTAAGAATATACATGATTTATTTAATGCTGTGGTAAGATTGAAAAAATCAGCAAGTTCCTCATAATCCTAAGATTTTAAGAGACGTAGAGTAGTGAATGTAAGTTGAAATTATAAGAAACTATCAAAAGACGACACTTTACAAATTAATATAATATGTTAAATTTTAAAATGAAATGACGTTTAAAATAAAATAATTTCTTTTTTCCCTCTTAAAATTCGTTTGTGACATAATTCACGCTGGCTTATGTTTTTATCGAGTATAAGAAATTCTAGAAGCAGTTTACGTTTTTAACTCTTCATTTTCCAGTATTTTGAAAAAATAAAACGCAAATAAAAAATATAAAATTCTTAAATATTGTGAATATTCTTTTTAATAGTATTGCTTATGAATGACAGATAAGAAAGAATTTTGGATACCAATGCAGTTCATTTTACATTGCTCGTGTTTATGTTGTTCTGACATTTGGGGTTTCATAGGTCCCATATTAATGGGACAATGAGCTACGAACACGCTGGGCTCCACAGGCGCACAAGTTTTGTAGGGTTCTGTTTATTTTTACTAATAGTTATTTTATTTTGTGAGCCTTTCCTGAATTCTCTTATTTTCGAGGTTCCTCGGCAGAATATAAATAAAGTAGAGTAAGAGTATTTAAACTGTTGGAGTGAAAAGGTTAGACAGAGCGTGATTTCGCTATTGTGAGGGCACGTTTTGTTAGTTTTTTTCAGCTGTTAATGGTGGCTACGCTTTCTTGCCATCGAACTAGTATCCTGCCGGTGCAGCTTTCTGAGTCAACTTGTTAGTTTTAAATTGAACTATGTAGTTTCGCATTACTCTTTACCTTTAAACTAGTATACATTATCTTTCACTTTCTCACCGCACGTAGTCTGTGATTTGTGTAAGCACGTAAGTGCTTTATGTTAAATATTTTGTATTCAATAAAAGAGTCATTCACACCCTTCTCTAATTGTGTTTAACCTCAGTCCTGTGCCAAAAGTAGCAAGGATCCCATTTATGTTGATCTACTCACATTTTATGATAGTTAAGCGAATCATATTCTACAAATTCAAACGTTGTAATGAAACTACACTAATGAATACTTTAACTAGAAGATAAAATAATTAGATATTTGAGACTGCTGTAATCATGAAAAAAATCTTTCAAAGAAAACTTTAGTCCTGTTTTTAGATACATAGAAAATATACTTCGTCGTGTCTGTTAGGGACACAGAAACCCGTAGGAAAGATCGCTGTTCCTATAAATGAGCGATGTGTAATCTTCATGATCCTGACACAAAGGAACGATCCCATCTACATGTGGAATTCAATAAATAACAATACAACAACATATTTTTGAAGCTTATTATAACTTGCGATTACATAAATAAATAAGTAAATAAATAAAAAATCCACGGAAATGTTGTCCGGAAACAAACAAACAAACAAAACAAAACAAAACAAAACAAAAACTGAAAGCATTTATATTTTACCATAGGCCGCCCGGACGGTATAGTGGTTAGGGGAGCCGACTGCGCTACCAAAGGGCCTGGGTTCGAATCCTGGAGAAGGCATGGTTGTAACAATCCGTCCCTTCGTAGGAGGCAAAGGTAACCCACCTATTGGGTGCCTCCATAATAAAGTGACCACCACCTCTGGCCAAGCCGAATTCGGCTGAGGGCCCGCCGTTGAGGGGGAAAAATATTTTACATTATGCCCAAAGGGGCGGTTTTTAACCTGTTACCTTTATTTATGATATTTATTAAATATAATGTTCTTCGCACTTAAACCATAAAATTCAGTTCAACAGCAATATCGCAGAATAATTTTAAAATGACCATAGCTTTAGAATTTTCGATACACAGTCTCGAGCGCTGGAGATGAAAATGCCTCTTTTCCGTACAGTGTTACCGTTCCTCGCTTTGAAATCGTTGAGTTTGTTAATCAAAAATTTTTTAATGTCTGACAAAATATGAAATAGATAATAAAGCAAATTCCAAATTAGGGCTTCCTGATACCCATATTTGGTGGAGCATTACGTTATTCAAAGCTGGATGGCTCTAGGTACCGTTGTTTTATCACAGTGCGAGAAACATACATACATTTATGCAGATTCTTTATTAGTTAATTTCTTTAACTATAATACAGTGCTGTAATATTTGGTGGCAACAGTCTGAAAAGTGAATCAACGCAAAATGCCAAAACGAAATTAATAGCCCTTCTAAGATAACGCCCTTTGTGCTAATTAAAAAAAACACAGGGTTTTGTTTAAAGTTTCTAAAGTCTCGTTTAGTTTATTAACCACTTATTTTACGTTAAATCGCTTTCCTTTCCTCATCATTTCCATTTTCTTGCTAGTATGTAAATTTCTAGCTTGCGTGATATTCAAGAGATAAAGAACAGAGCATTTAAAGGACGGTTTTAGACGACAGAAACAGAGCGTATTCTGTCTGTTGAAGCCCATGTTATTAATTTCGATTTTCCCCAGTTTAGTACTCTGAGCAGTTGCGTTATTCTCGCAATTGGGCTTGTCACGCAGCCCTTTATATCAGAGCCAATTTGCGCGTTACTTTAACTGTGTAGCCGTTAAGCTAACTTACTATTACTTAGTTAATTCAAACTTTATCTTTGATTTAAGCTCTAATTGCTGTCTATATTTTGTACGCAGGAATGGTGCCTTCTGTTAACTTTTATTTGATTGAAATGAAAGTGTCCTTTTCACCATTATCTCGGTCTCTGTGGTACTTACAAGACATAGTGATAATTCACTTTTATGTCTTTGAAACGCTTCATGCATTTTATCCTCTAAAGAACACGTGATGTTATAAGTTATACACTAAATTATTATTAATGAATAACGTGTAATAACTATTAAGTATATGTAAACTTTACAAAATAAATCTTCTTTCAAGCACTTGGTGTTTATTGATTACTGAATAGTTATTTTGCACATTTCAGCTACGCATTTGCTTTAGATTACACCATTTCATTTTAAATTGTCTAACTAATTGAAGCGTGTAACGCATTGCATCAACTGAATTGTAGCTCGAAAGATAATTAAATTTATTGATTATTTTGTTGTGCTAAGCACAGTAAATATTAGTCTTAGGGAACAGCAATCAGTTAACAAAAATTTTAATCAGAGCTGTGCTTTAGCTCTATCTCAATGCAATGCATTGCTCAATAAGGATAGACACATTTTTACATTCTTGTATTGTAACCACGAAACATTTCGGGTATCATACTTCAACGCATATATATACATTTTAACTGTTCTAGAATCCATTTCGACTATTTTTTGCGTGAGTTCTGTACATACAATAGAATAAAGGACTCTATTTCTTAAACGGATTATAAAACTGATTTAAGATGAATTCAAAGGGATTTTTTCGTGACTTGTTTACGCACGTACCTATGTATGTATATATCTTGTATAACTCAAAAGCGATTACTCGTACAACGTTGACATTTTGTACATGGGACCGCTTTAACATCTGTGTTGTACACCTCCTTTTTCTCTGCAATAGGCAGCAACAAACGTATACATATGTATACCTACCCATTTACTCGCTTTTAAAGTCCATACCATGCCTTTATTTTCCCAATCGTTAGTCGTAGTCATATACTCGAATTACAGAAGTGTTTTAAATGACAAAAATATTCATGTTTTAGCAATGCCAAATTAAAAACAAATTGATATTCGACAAATGATTCGAGAAAGTTAATTTTTAATGCAGTCTTTCATTTCCTATACTTATAAAGTTTTACACGACTTGTGAAAAACTAAAATTAAAAGCAATTTGACTTCCATACAACAAAAATTGACGTCAAAATTTACAATATTTTATGTCCTTTTTAGCCTGCCTAGAGGGATCGGTTATTCAAGTTAGAATAATTTGAGGAACTAAGTTTAAACGAAATGCTACAAAAAGTGTGTGTGTGTATACGTTAATAGGCCGTACAAGGAAGTCATGTGGCATTTACATCAGATATTTTTGGAATGTATACAAAATTGTCGTTCGTGTGATTCCATGTGGTGCAGAATAAAATTTTAGTCCAGCAAATTATTCCGCTCATCTCGTTGGAAAAATATTTATATTCGCAGAATCATTACATTGTACTCAACGCTTAAACATGCACCCCAAAACACCAAAGAATAACGGACTTAATAAGAAACCAACATTATAAATTCAAAGATGCCACCGAAAAATAATATTCTTTTCTTAGCAGAAAAATGTTTCAACTACTAGCAAAAAAAGCGAAAAAAAAACTTGCTTCCAACTTATTTTCCACCAACAGCCAACAGTGCATCCAGAACATTTCAGAGATATCTTTGCAAAATAAATCACTAAGATTAATTGTCGAAATACTACAAATCAATGCTTCTATATATTCTTTTTGAATGTACTCTGAGAAAGGGAACGGAGAAAGAAAAAAAAGAAATAAATGTATCATAATGCATCTGAAACAGGACACAATACCATTAATCCTTCCGGTAAGGTACAACGAAAGCTGAAAATAAATTACGTCACCTCCTACCATCTCCACCACCACCGCACAAAAATTATTTTATTCGAAATAAGCTGCGGCTTGAAGACGCGAAAATGAATAAATCATGGGAAGCAGGAAGGTAGGTGTTCCTATCAGCATTTTGGTAACATCGTATGGAAAAGATAAAATTTAATTTTTAATCGTTTTCTAGGTGGAGTGAAAATTCTTTTTGTTGAGTTTGTACGCATGGCAATGTTCATGTTGATAAGGCTAATTTTTACTTTGTGATGAAAGCGGATTAAGTGTTTTTAGACGTACTACGGCTTTTAATCTAAATTAAAACGTGAAGAGAAAAGAATTTCCATATGAATTATTTAGTTTTAATGAAAATAAAGAAAATTTTTAGTAAATTTACTGCATAATGATGAGATGATATTTAAGCAAATCTCTCATATCAGAAACTATTAATATTCCACGAAGCAACTCAAATAGGTTTTCTCTAAAATATTTTCAAAAATTCTTAAAACCTTAGAAATTTAAAACACAAGGTTTCTTCTTTATAATGAGAAGGAATCCTGTCTAAAACTGAATTATGAGACGTTTGATGTCATACTGAATGTAAAGAAATTTCTAATGAAAAAATGTATTAAGAGAAAAGTCCACAAGAATTTACAATATATATATATACATAAAGAATACATAAAAACACTTTTTATATTGAGATATTTATAGTTAACTTAAAATTTATTCAACTCATTTTATGGCCTTAAGTTAACCTGTATAAATAAAAGGTAACAAAGCAAAAACTGAGAAAACAAAGATAGAAACCAAATGATTTTCTATCAGGCACGTAAGATATGACATCAGATTTTATTAAATGATATACTGTATTTTAAAGAATTTTAATTTATATCATTTAGGTACATTTTGAAAAAGTAAAAGTCTTAAACTGATAAGCAGATGTGTTTATTGCTTTTAAGCTGCTCCATATGTGAGAAATATAATGGGAAATTAATATAGTGTAAAATTCGGCAGTCAGTGATTTTTCGTTTTGCCGAATATCAGCATTTATCATCAAGGTCAGCGAATATGTTCACGGCAGCTTAACGTTACGGAGAATAACATTCCAATCATTTTGGAACGACTTCGCAAAAGACATTCGCGATGCACAAGGCACTGTATATACATACATAATACACAAAATTAAATTCATATTATCGCATTTATACGTCTATATGTATATCAAAATTGCATAACATGCATTTCTACATGTGTTCAGTTATTTAAAACACGCGTTTGTATTTTTGATTAACTAATTCTTTAAAAATATTTTGGAACACAGATTTCCATTTTTTGATTTTTCGCCTATGTTAACGAGATTTATTCTTCCGATAGCATGAAAATAATGCAACAAATACATTAATAGTTTGGAAGTGTAAACTTTAAAGTAAATAAAATGAAATCCTAAAAGAGAAAATTCAAGCTGAAAAAATTACAAGAACATATATTTAATTACTGAAGCAAATAGAAAGAATATTTTTTTTGTTTTTTATTATTCAGTGCAGTCAAAACTTTAAAATTCGTAAAATATATAAGTGTTTATAGCTTCATTTTCATGCATCGTAATTAAATACAAAATGCACAAATATCTACGTTTTGCGTACTTTAAATATTCTCATTGGAAAGTCAGTGACGTTCAAAATAAAGACATGCCTACCACAGAAAAGATGCTTTTGAAACACACAGATGAACGTCACTTAGCAACAAAACGGAACTCTTCGACTTGTCCAAAAGAATTGTCGAAAAGGCAGCAGCTTCTATCGAAATGAAAAAAAAAGTGTTCAAAGAACTTTCTTTCTAACAAAGATAGCTCTATACCTCTCTTTCTAAAATAAAAAAAAAATCCTCACTATCTACAGGAGGGAAAAAGATTTCCATTTGGATGAAAAGTATCTATTGTAAAAAGGGAACGTCATAGTTTTAATTTGAAAAGCTTCCTTCATAATTTCACATGTTATTCAATGAAGGAACGCAGTATACTGTACTTTTGATAATGTAGAAATACCCTTTTGCAAGATGTACACGGGATCGAATATTTGTATAAAAAGGGAACGTATGTGTTTCTCTGCATGAGTAATGTGAAAACGAGGCAGTTTTCTTTTAAAAGTCTTCTACGAATGCATGTCTTTCCTTCAGCAGATTTTTTTTCTAGTGAGCTTCACTGTAATTGTGTAATATCTAATCCAAACATGATTGATTGCATTAGAAGATAATCTAATTGTGGATAACCTGAATCGGGATAAAAGGAATCCGAGTAAAAGAACCTATATTGTTTAAATGCTATGACGTGTCATATACTAAAATACGAATGAGTATGTAGACATAATTTTTAGAACTACGTGTCATTTTTCTTGTATTAGAGATTAGTGATCATAGTTCTTAGGAATCGCAACAAAATTTCGAATTCCAAAAATTTTTAGTTCAAAGGGGCACTTTGCCTGGTCTATTATTTCCTTTTGGCATTTTGCTTTGATTTACTAAAAGTGTTGTTTCGCTCTTCAAATTGCTGCCACCAAAGATTATCGTCCTGTATTATATTTAAAGAAATTAAATAATGAAGAATCTGCATAAATGTATGTATATTTCTTCAAATGTGATAAAACAACGATGCCTAGAGACATCAAACTTTGAATATTGAACGTTTCCACCCGAAAATAGGCATCTTGAAGCCCCAATCTGAAATATGGAATTTGCTTTATTATCGATTTCATATTTTGGAAAACTTTAACGAATTTTTGATTAACAAACTCAAGGATTTCAGAGCGAGCAATGGCAACGTTGTACAGAAAATACATTTTTATCTCCAGCGCGTGAGATTGTGTATCCGAAATTCTAAAGATATGCTCATTTTAAAATTACTTTACGATACTGCTCTTGAACTCAGTTTTATGGTTTAAGTGTGAAGAACATGATATTTAATAAGGTAACAAACAAAATGCTAAAAAACGCCCCTTTGGACGTAATTTAAAATCTGAAACCTTGCAGATTTTTTATTAAAGATATGTATTTACAGAGCAAATCCACGGACACATATTTGAAATAAGTAAAGGAATAAATTACGAATGTGATTAAACTTTCATGGAAAATGATGAAGGATAAGAAAAGTGAACTTATATAAAGTAGGTATTTTACTATTTTAACTAACCAGTTATTACAATTTAGACATTTACTGTAGCTTCTGCCTTCCGTTTCCACGACAGAGTGTAAATTAGTGTGCATTTAAGACGAGGCTTTTAGATTGTAAGACACAGTGCATTCTGCCCCTCTAGGCCACTACTTTGCAGCTAGCTTTTATAAGATTTGCAGTTTTCGGCCTTGCATTATAATTGCCGTATTTGAATATCTACGCCGGTTTGGTTTGTGATCCAACTTTCGAGTTAAATTGATTTATGTAACCATCGGCTAGTTTACTTGAATTTAAGTATTTGTATCTGACTGTTACCTTAAATTATCTAGCCATGACGTAAGGCCTCTGAGCTTAGCACAAGGTGTGCCTTTTGTTCTTCCTCAGTTTAAAATAAAGGATTTTTTTTAGCCTTTTCTCAAGGCTCAGTTGTTATTTTAGACTTAGCGATTAATCGCTTACTGTTTACCAAGAGTTTTAACAATAAATGATATTTGGAAAACATACCAAACTTTATAGTGAAATAAGAGAAAAAAATATCTTGCGGTTCTTATCCAAGTCCACTGAAATTAGAAATATTTTGTGTTTTGCAGTTTGATATAAATAAAACTGATGTTTCCGATATTTTGAAGTGCAATCTTTATTGGCTTACTGAGTTAAGATTTGAAAGTTTTCGAATAGTAAAAATGCTTTAAGATTCGAGTTTTCGAACCTCGAATTTCTTTCAGTATTTGGAGGTTTTGAGGATAATATTGTCCCCCGTCTCTAATAAAGATTATAAAGGGAAAAATCACAAAGAGTGTAAATGTTTCAAATTATTCGAACAAGTTAAATGAGGAATTATAGGTTACTCTAGAAGGATAGGGAAGGAAAACGAATAGTTAAAATGTGTGAAATTTTGCCATGATGATAATGGATGATTTTGCAAAAACAACAATGAAATATTAAGGAATATTCAAACTCATAACTGGCTAATTCAAGATAGACCACCAGTTCAGACCTTTATCATTGCATCGATTTTATAGGAGCTAACGCTTAAAATGTAACTGTTAAGAAAGCAAAACTTTAATTCATATTACAATATTTAATAGTCCAGTTAGGACACGAAACTTTTAATCCTGGTATAATATGATTAAAAAGACTTAAAAATCACAGTGAGTAATTTACAAAACATTTCCTGCTCAATTAGTAGAAATAGGCTCAATTTTGCAGACGAATGTTTGACAAATGTAGCTAATCATTCGAAAATATATGCACCAAGAGATATTTATAACTAAAAGGAAACAAACGTGTTTTACTAAATATTTCTCTCGCAAACTTTGTTTTCAAAAGTGATTAATATCGTAAAAGAAAGTACACTAAAACGAATAATCGTATCTGTAAATATGAATGGTAGCGATACAAGTAAGCTTTTTGTAACAGATAAAACAACAAAACTAAGCTCTTTTGTAGAGCTCTTTTTGCAATTAAAATCATCTTGTCTTATAAAGAACAAAATAAAAAATAAAAAATATCCTTTGTAAGTGGCGCTCACAGACCAGTCGTGAGATGGGAAACAGAAATAGAAAAGTCGTTCTGTTGCTAAATAAATGCACTACTCATACGTTCAATTTTCATACTGGTAATTAAACTTGGCTTTTCCCTTGAAATAATATCACTAAATTTCATCGCTTAAATCAAAGCATTACTTCCACTTTAAAATATCCCTTCCGTAATCAAACAGTTCACCGTTTATTCACTTGCCATGAATAAAGTCAGAACTCAAAATAAATCTTTTAATGGCTCTGGAATTAGCTCACATTTCGTGGGAAAGTGCATACGCATCAATGGTCGCAAAAATGATTTCCGCATAACCGGCAACGCCAAGTTGCTGCATATTTTAAAATGTTTATAGGCTGATTTTTGCTTGTGAGGATCTTCTGACTGCGAGGATTTCTATATACTTAAAACAATCTTATATATAAATCTTCTGATGCTAAAATAAAATATTTTTGAAGCTTGAAAATAAAATTTTATATCATTTATGAAGATTTTCTTGAAACAAAATAAGTCATACTTACAAACACAATTTTAAATCTTCACAAAATTAACGGATTTTAAAGGCCTAAATATTTGTACTTTTATGTAGAAATTCTAGCTTCAGGATTATTTTTGAATGTTGTGGATTCTTTGCCAGAAAATGCAGAGAAAACAAGTGGTAAAGGTAAAATGTAGGCGCTGCTGAAAGTTAAACTAGACTGTAAATAAAGGATCTTCAAACGCTTTAGTGTCTATAGAGATAGACAGAATCCTCCCTTCATGAGATAGCGATCCTCGGAAGCCCGCTTAAGGAAAGAATATGCGCTTGCAAGAAGACTTTTTTACATGTGAAATTCTCCGAAAGCTTTTCGTTTCAGGACGAAAACGGATACGACAGTTTTATAGAAAAACGCTAATCGAAACATGATACTTTTTATTGCTTAAATGGTCCTTGGACTATAATGAAAACTACATATTATACAAACGTATTATTTTCTTGGGAGACGTTGCAGGGCCATGTTTAGGTTAACAGTTATTTTAATTTGTGAGTCTCTTCTGAATTCTCCTATTTCCCCTCGCATTCCCTCTCCAGGATGCAGATTAAGTAGAGTGAGTGAGAGTATTTAAACTGTTGGGACGAAAAGGGTAGACAGAGAGCGATTTTGCTGATGAAAGCGTACGTTTGCTAATTTTTTCCCAGCTGTTAATCTCGGAAGCGGCAATCTTACCACACAGTTTATATCCTGCCGGTGTAGGTTTTCTGAATCAACCTGTTAGTTTAAATTGAATGATGTAGTCTAGCACAACATCTCTAGCTTTAAGTTTATTGTTAAATTAACTTTTAAGTTCTCCCCGCAAGTGGTCGGTGCTGTTTTGTACGCATATAAGTTCGTGCCTTGTATTAAACAGTTTGTGATCAATGAAGTGATCAATGAAGTTTGTGATCAATTTTCTTTCCCCGGTTTTGTTCATCTTCAGGCCTGTGAGAGAAGTCGAAAGGCCAACACTCAAGTGATCTAGTAAAGCAAAACGTACTATATCTCACAATATTTTGTCTGAGTGTGAAATTATCCCGGAGAATTTTCACGGTGAACGCAGTAGGAAACATAGCTTACTTTATTTCCTTTGGGACGATGCAGAAAATATGTGCGGCGAATAAATTTAATTTCTACGTGGTTATAACTAGCCCAGAAAAGATTGTGGCAGACTGTGATTAACCAATTAAGTTCAAGTGAGGCTTGAATGCCTCCGAAGATGGCTTTTAATTAAGAGTTAGGTCCAGAATGAAAGAAGATTGATTTTTGTTGAAAAAAGGGCCTTTTGGGTGGGTTAGTTTTTGACTTGCTTTGAAATGGATGAGGAGGTTAATAAAAATGAAAAATGAAAAAAATACAAGAAAATGCCAGTGATAACTAGTAGGAAAGTGTGTGATTGAGAAAGAAAATTTATTGGAGATAATTTGGGAAACAAAACGATAAATGTACCTCCCCTACTGTTATGAAGTGTTCCAGTTCTACAGACGTTTAAAAAATGACTAAGCGCAAAAGGTTCTTGTCCTACACTGATGATTGATGATGTGCGATATTATCCCGACGTTGTATTTCTGTTCCGATGTTATCGGGACATATTACGGCTATTTTTTTTTTATGTTGATCTATTTTTGCCATAATTTCTCTGCAATCCTTTTTCCTGTTACACTATTGTAATTCAATGTTTTAAAGTCCTTGTCTGTTCCTTCAGCATCTCTAGTAGTGATAGCACACTCTTCAACAAAATGAAAAGCATGTCGAATTACATCGTAAACTTGTATTTAACATTATCTTGAAGTTCAAACCTATTAAAATAACAGGGAAATCTCCCATGGCCGCTTATAATTTGATTAACATCTATTTTGAGATATGTTTTGTATTGCTTTTAAATTTAAAAGTATGCAGAAGCTTCTTATAGAGTCCTGCCATAGCATATCCCAGTTCTTGTACAAGTGATTTAGTATAATTCATATGGCCTTTCTTCTTGAGCCTGGTGTTCGGCAGAACTAGGCTATAAAGCAATTTCTTTAACTATGATTCTGTACATTTATGTGTTATCTATCCACTAAACAATTTTGTGTTATCTTATAGAACCTTGGTTATTAATTATTTGTGGTTGTACTTAACCGTCAAATTATTCGTTTGTAGATAACTTATTAAATTTGTATTTTATCGATTTTTGCAGCACAATTTTTTTAATTATTGCACCACTTTTATATGAAATTCAGTTACAGTAACAAAAGTTACAGAACATTTAAATTCACCTTGCGATTATCAAACTGCAAGGTTTACTTACATTTATATAATTGAAAAACAGATTTTAGAAAATATGAAATAAACATATCATTTTATATTTACTTATCTTTAATGAACACTACAACCGTATTAGAAATTCGAGAAAGATGTTCCTGAAAAATGTTCTCGGGTTTACCTCATACATAAAAAGAGCAGCTAAAATCTTATTCAACACCTTACTCTGTAGAAAATTATTTATTTTTAATTTGGAAACGTGAAAAATGTGCAGCGTCTACCCGGGACTTGAACCACGAACCTCTCGAATACGCGCCGAGCGTGTTGACCGCTACACCACGAACGCATGCAAAGAAAGCGGAAGAAATACCTTATATACTTCCGCTTTTAAAGAACGACTGGTGATTAGAAGACTCAATCGCCGTGCGTGCTAACCACTACATTACGAAGGCATGCAATTTTGTATTAATTTTCAAACATTTAACGCGTCTCTTTTAATTTAAGAATTTTACAGCATGTGCATTATTTTTCGTCGGATTATAAATTTGTAATCTGTTTAGAGTGTGAATAAAAACATACATACTTCAAAGATTCTGCATTTTTAAAACTTTATAGGGATATATAACTTTTCTTAAATGGAGAACATAATAGAACAGCATAAAAGAAAACGTTTTGGTTAAATTGGAATGAACAGTTATTCCATGCATTAATAAAATATTCATTATTATATTTTTGTTGCCCGCATTAAATCTCATATTTTCTTTATATGATAATAATTTTACGTTCTTTTCCATAAAGCTAAGAAGTCAGTAAATCACCAGTTGCGGAAACAGCTATTTTATGTTATTGTTGTTTGTAGTTTATCTGTTAATAATTTGCCAAAATATGATCCATGTTGTAATCTCAAAAGTTTCTTGTTTTTTCTTTGCTGATGAAGTCGTTTAAGAAACTTGATGTTTTGTTACATTATAAATGTTTTCTCGAGAACAGCTGGAGCTAAATGAAGCTCTTAACGACAGGAAAGGAGATTGTATTGAGCACTAGTTTTGGGGAGTTCTTAAAAATTTTAATCTTTAATAGTCAAATTTAAATACTTCAAAAAAACAAATTCCGCGAATATTCATTAATTAAAATTTCGATTCGATGGATTAAAATTTTGAATGGAATTGATTACTCGAAAATGGGAAATTCTTTGTACGGTTTGCTCATATTTTTTTATTTCTTTTTTATTTTCGAAATTCGCAGGTTCTCAAAGTGTAAAACATGCAGAATAAGTATACATGGTCTCTGGATTTCATTATGAATAACAAGTAATAAAAATGAAAGAAAATTTGTAGTAATTAGTATTATTTATTAAGATAAAAATTTCGAGCAATGCGGCAACTATTGAGGCTCGGCAGTGAGTGGTTAAGACTAATTAACACTGCTAGTTAGGCCAAGGATCGAACTGTATAGCAGGAATATGAATGAAAATCCCTCAAACAAGGTTTAGGCAGCTAGCCCACGCGTGCTTTGCCACATTTAATTAAGCAAAGTAAACAACAAAGTGGGTTAAAAACATCCATCGGTTATGCTTAACATAAAAAATCTGATGTCTACACCACATGACTTCCTTGTACGGAATATTAAATTATACGCATTTTGCATTTCACTTAAACTTATTGGATTGAATTTAATCTACTTTGTCGATATCGCATAAACTAGAATAAAATAAATGACCTCTTTAAAATTCATTATATTTGTTTACCATAGCGACACTCTAGAGCTAGGTTCACTTAACAGCGTTATATCTCATTCATTTTTATAACTGATCAAAATGCACAAAAATTATGTATATCATCTCACATGTTCTATTCAAATACTATAATAAATCTAAAACGATGTATAAAAGAAATTGCAAAAAAAAAAAAAGATACAGTTTTTCAGAGACGATTCAGTAATTCTCATTCAATTAATTCAGTTCTCATTTCGCGACAATGCAAAAATACATTAAGAATACAAAATATTTATATTAAAAATTACGAAGTAAATCTTTAATAATTATTTCCTCGAATAAATTCCAGAATGGATTAAGCATGATTTCGCAATAATGAAAGAAAGCTTTTTTTTTGTTGCTGCGAAGCTTAGTTTTTCTAGATTGGCAACAAATCCACTATTCTCCTAAGTATCAAATGTAAACAAATACGGCCGTCATGAGTAAAATTATTAGGCTTAGCCGCCCTTAAACAACTTTTATATTGTTGATAATTCTACAAATCTTGCATGCATATTTACTAAAGGCATAAAAACCTTAACTGGAAGATAAGAACAATATAATTCAATCATTTTAAAGCAGAAAATGTTTCATTTACCAGCATATAAGAATAAAAAAATTGAGCTCATTGAGCTGAGTAACAGAGTGGATATATACACATATTTATATACTTTTGGTGCGGCCGATTGCAACCAAATTAGGAGGTGCACATCTATATGTTATATCAGCCCTATATACAAAATTGCAACCTTCTGATTTACTAGTTTTTCAGTTATGCGAAATACATACAGATGCACAGATGCCACGAAAAAAATCTCTTCAGAATCCAATTTATTAATAGTCCTTTATTTTGTCCAAATAGTCCTTTATTTTGTCCTTACGTACGAATGTCACTCAAGAACATTGTTAAATTGCATTCGATAGCGGTTAAAATAGATATTTTCGTTGAAATATGATATCCGAAATTTTTCACGATTACAATACTTCCTTTTTACTTCGTACAAGGAAGTAAAAGTGCAGCCAGTGACGTTTAGTGCAGAATAATAAAGATATACTCGTCTAAAATTGTAATCAGATAAGATTTTCTATTAAATTTCTAAGGTTTACCACGCCCAAGAGACTTTTCAAAAAATTTAAGAAAATGAGTGGTTTATAAGCTTATGAAAAGACAAACCAAGAAAGAGCTTCAAATTTGGCCCTCAGACCTAATGTTTTGAAATACGGTAGCCTGAAACAGCCTTACTGCTTCCTTTTGCAAAACAAATGCACGCACCTTGGTAGAAATGAATTTTATTTTTCCGTCGTTACTCGAAGCTATTCATGATATTATTTTAAAGCTTTGTCGAAGAAAATTGCTCTGTAAAGTGTAAGTTTAAACTTTTAAAATTTCTCATTTTGATATGAATAGTCAGAAATGGTAAAGAAATAGTACACTACAAGTAAAAATTTCATCTTACGGTGCAATTTATTACATTTTCGTTTAATATTAGTAATGTGGCGTCGTACGCAGTTTAACAGTTAAATCTGTTTTCAAACTGAAAAAACAAAACTTAGCTAGCTAAATACCTTTTTTACCCGACTCTGGCATCACATATAGCACTGAATTTAATCCTCATCGAGTGCTATAGATCTATGAATCTGTTACTCACGCGTGATACCATTGTATACGATTATTAATTAATATTACAGTATAAAAATGGGTTGATTAATTATTTAAATTTTCAATATTACTTTTAACTTTGAACGTCAGATTACTTAATTTTGAGTTTGAATTTATTTGCTTACAGCAAACGTTACCTGCTTTGCCATAAGCAAGTAAATTCCAACTCATCGTACGTCAAAACTTACGTACGTACGTTGGTATGTTCTTATGGTACGTGCTTGTACGTAAGATTATGGCATACGAGACCACAGGAGACCAGAACATACGAAACCTTATTTAACTTAAGAGGCACGTCTAAGAAAAACAAGCTTATATTTACGTTATATGCGTGGACAACCATAATTTCAATTAAGAAAGTGGAAAAAAAACCATTTATAAGGTGACAGCATGACAAGCACCTTTTCGCTTTCTTAGTTTAGAATAGAATATAATGGTTTTGGTAATACCAAAGCTGATCATGGTTCTCCGAGGTTAGAGAGTTGAAATCGAAATGCATTCTAATTGCTTTTCCGAGGCAATATTTGAGCCAATGAATGAAATAAGTAAAGAAAGAAATAAATTGTGACAAGATTTATTCGTCAGAGAAGTGCAAAAAATTATTAATGTTGGAAAGCTTATATATAAATTATGACGATGGTGCAATGGTTCATAAATGCAATGGGTCTTATTAATTATACTAATTAGACGCATCATAAAGTATACCAATTAGAATACATTACAAAAGATAAAATAGGAATATAAAGGATTAAGAAATAAATTTATTGATTTAAATGGTCTCTTCTGTCCCGTAAATACTGCTTTAATTTTATACTACTTTGAAAGACTAAGAATTGGTTATTCGCTAGGTCACGTGAATATTAATTTAATGATCATATATCTCGTGGAATGGTAATGTCTTCGCAAAGACGAGTAGGTCATTAATAGAGTGGAAGCGTATTATAATGCAATTTGATGTGAGAAATTGAAACACTGAGCTACAGAAATTTCTGACATGAAAACTCAGAAAACATTATCAACAAACTAATTTTTCAGATCGTTCAACAATTAATTTGTGTGAAAAGTTTTAAAATTTAAGTGTTTCAGTGAAAGCATAATCCCTTTTATAAGACTGTAAGAAAGCAGAATTTTTTTATCTTTCTGAAACTAGTAATGTCTTTCTTGTTTCAGATATGTTAATGAAATTTTAAACAAAAGCAGCATTTTTTCGTTTATTACGAAAACGATGATAAAAACTTAGTAATCATAATCCTCTACATTCCACTGGGGTTTCATTTAAAACGTTATATGCAATGTGAGCATTAAAATAACAATAAAATTACTGTTCTTACAATCACCAACGCTCTCGTTGCACATGTATATCTCAGGAGCTGTAAATATAACTCCCATCCGTTTCTAAGTTAAGATACGTTCTTTATTTCTATATATGGTATTCCCAGAGAAAAATCACATCTGCCGTAGGCGTTGAAAAAACACAGACAACCCGCCTTCTCTCTAGTCGCATCTCTGCACCGCAGACTTTTCTCACGGGAGCTGTAATTTAAAAGTTCGTTCTCACTTCTTTGATCTCAATTGTCAGCACTTGCAGTTGGAAAGCGAACAATGAAAACATCTATTTTTATATTCCTAGATTTGTTTTTGTTAACACATTAACTTCTGTGTGCAATTCCCATGAAAAGAATGCGGCTATGCAAAGCGTTACTTGGTGGTCTATGGTTCAGAGAATTACACAGTGCAGCAAAAGGTTGACTAAGTGTACCGAGGTATTTATTTAATATGTCAGATAGGAATCAGTATTAGAGGTTCCATTAAAACCTACAATTTTATGTCAGTAGTTGGAGAGTTAAGTCAATGAACTACCTGAAACATTAAGTTTTGCGTTTATGAGTTCATGTTTGAGAGCAATTTCGACTATCCCTACAGTTGCACATAGACGCTACATCTACTAATGGATCTAAAGCAGAGAAAGATTTAACTGGTATTTTATTCGATATATTTTCTGAAATAGGAACTAATTATTTAAGCAATAATAACAAACCACCATTTATCATATGAACAGTAAAAAAAATTACAGATTAACTTAACAATTTTAGAAGGTTGTTGTATACCACTGAACAGATACCTGCCCCACTCTAAGCTTCTTGCAAGAAGGCCAAGCTTTCATCTCAGCATCCGATAGCCGAAGTAATCGGGAAAAGACTCTGCCATTGCAAAGTATTGTAACATGGATGTCTCATGACGATGTGCAGTTTATCAGTTCGTCCTTTATTCGCCTTATTTTAATTGAATGGGTTAACTATATGTGGTTTGCACGAGTTTCTTTATGTAATTGCCAGTGAGTTTTGTTACGGAGCTTTGGTAAAGGGTCTCGGACATTCGTCATTTTGTTTTCCTGTTAAGGGGTTCGTAAAGACCTCTTACAGACTGTCAGAGGTGCCCTCTACTTGGTAGGAATCAACTGGTGGAATATTAGCTTCGAGAATCCGTAAGAAACGTAATTTATTCTGAAACTATACCTACAATGAATTATTTGGTAATCCTAAAGCAATTCTGATTTCAATGTGTAACACTTCAAGATATCTTGAGAAATCCTATGTAATTCAGCTCTTTCACCACTTAAAGCGTTCGTAGTACTGCCAGTTTCTAGAAATTCAATGAAACTAAACAGCAAACAGTTATTCGTTGTTTATAAAATCAGCTCTATTTTACGATAAACTTGTAGAGTCATTAGGTTATTGGGAGGCAGAAGACGTAAAAAATATGCAATACTCTCGCCGGGACTCGAACCTGGACCTCTCGAATACGCGCCGAGTGTGCTAACTTAACAATTTAGAAACAATATTAATTCTTCTCATTATATCTTCATTTTGCAATATTAATTTCTGCAATGTATATTGAATCCGCCATGTAATTTTTCAGATATTTATAAACAACGATGCCATTGTAAGGAAGAGAAGCATAATAATCACAAATTTCAGTTAAGGAAAAAATTTGCCTTGGAAGGAGTTAAGCTTTACAGAAATTTCTGTCAATTTCAAAGTAATATGTTTCTCTTCTTAATGTAGCCAAATAATTTTGCTCTTAGAAGTACGTAATCGTATTTGAGATCCTCGGAATCAATATGGTTTTCTACAAAAACAAACGCTGTCCAAAAGGTATAGTTTCACTTAATTTTGCAATAACTTCATTATTATAATTAAAAAAAATATTGGTAATGACATATGTTACTTGCTTTGGAAGAGAAGAATGTTTTAAGCGTAACCTAAAAAATATTCTTATTTGCTATTATTTAGCTGATCTTAATAATAATTTCGAAGTCTTACATTAAAAAAAGGTTGCATCGATAAAGCCTTCTAACATATTTACCAGTAATCAAAAACAGAGAACAATTATTGTTTCTCTCTTCTTATTTCACGCAGAAAAAAAAACTATAGGAACGCCTTTTCCAATTGTTTTGGACACAAAGAAGTAAAGTTTTCTTCTAGGAACGAAATAAAGTTCTTTCTTAGATAAACAATAATTTTTTCAATTAACCTTTTAATGTAGTTTTTCTGCATTAAAAACATTTTGATAAGGTTTGGAAAACAAATGAAAAAACAACGAAGATCAAATATGGGTTTTTCGTGTCCATCTTTAATCCTGCACAAATTATTTCGCAATACTTCTTCAATATTACTCTTTCAATCTTTTCTTTGATTCACATTATATTTCTTACAGCAACTAGTGCAAGACATTTAAATGCTTTGACATATGACTTAACATACGTATAAATTAAAAAAAAAACCTGCATTTTTGTTCATCTTTAATGATTTATCAACGTAAACAATCTTACTCTTGTAATTTATATAGTAGTGCAAAAGATCTGTAGAATTATTACGCTGGTGGGCATTTCCGTGAACATTCAATATAAATGTAATTAAAAGATAATTTTGGGGATCAACATGTAAATGTAGTTTAATGTTAAAATGTAATATAGTAAAAAGAAGAATCTTGGTAATACGTAAAAGTTACAATTGATCTGTACTTAGTTATATCATTTTTCCATTTACTACAGATGCCTTAAATGCTTTAAAACTTATTTACTTTCCATACATTCATATATCTTGATAACATCAGAATGAATTTAGGGCGTTTGTCTGTTATTAAACTGCAAACACTGCAAAATACCATTGTCAGGCAAATTATAATTTGCTGAAGGTTTAAACGAAAAGTAAAATTCACGTAGGTATCTTGAGGTTTCATAGACTTCTACTCATTTAGCGCACCTTGCTATAACATATTTTAAAAATACATTAGTAATATTGATAACTATAAGACTTTTTATTGGAATACGATTGAAGGATATGACGCTCTTAAACATCTTGGGATGATCAAAAGAGAACTCCTTACCTTCTATGTTATAATAAAGTATTTATGCCTAAAATTATCTTTAATTCTATGTCACAAATTTGTTTTTACCTGTTTCCGATCGCCTAAATTACTAAATTCATTCCAAATATGGTACATCAGTGGACGAGTGAATTATACCAGTGCACATCTGTCGTTCCTTTCAGATTCGATACCTAACAAAAAACGTGGCTGCACAGTGTTTCTGTGATTTCCTTATATGTAACGTGGATACTCGAGAATATCTCTTGGAACTTTTTAGACAGCTGATAACTCTTGTGTGGCTTAACAATTAACCAATAAATTTGCAAATAAATCATTTCATATGCTGCATATTCTTAACCACTTGCTTGTATCCCCCGAGGCAGACTCGATTTGAAAAGTGCCGTCAAGCGTCAGCAATGGCAGACGGTCGTCAGAGTTAAATGTAGTCTGGGTCAATATCATCGAGAGAGAATCTTCGCTTCACGTATTCCAACCCAGCAGAATGCAGCAAAAATGAAAAGAGGTGACTGAGAGGTAAATTAGTCGCGTTCTCTCCAGAGGATCATACAGAGTTCAGTTCACTTAAAAAGAGGAGAAATAGGAATGCACTCTGTTCCCTTTTCAGCTGGAATAGCAGAAGAATTACTGCTCATTTGAAAGTGTGCCTTTAGGGGATTGTATCTGTTAATTTTCAGGTAAGAAAATAGAAAGTAGAGAAGAATTTTTTCTGCGGGGTAGAGAGACGATAATCAGCATTCTTGAATGTGGCAAAATGTGGTTTTCTAAATAGTTGTTGACAGCTGGTGAAAGTGCGGGGAGAAATATTCCTAAGTCCACATTCAGACTCAGAAGGCTTATCTTTATAACAAAAAAACAAGCAAATATTTGAGTTTTGTAAGACGTTGAGGTTTAAAACATAAATAAACATTTCTCGTAATTATCAATAGAAAATGTATCGAGATAACGTTAACTGAGTGAAATATTTATGTGCTTTTTTCCATTTCAATCATAGTAAATTTCATAACTGTTACTGTTGTTTAGACTTTCAAGCAATGTTTTTATAAAAATAGATATTTTGAATTAACAGAAATAAAGGCTTCTCCTAGAGTTTAATATAGGGACAGCTATTCACAACATAATGACGACAGACATACCAGCGTTTCTTACAAATTCAAAATGAAATATAGTACATATTAAATTTATTCGTACCTAAAACACTGCTTTTATTTTATACCATGATTACACAAAGGAATATGTTGCTATGACACACTAGCTAGCCTTTTACATTTATTTAATTTATATAAAGCCAAATGCGTGTATACATGCCACATATTTATTGACTTATGCTTGAAGTTGGTACACTTATTTTGTATTAATGAAAAACGTATTACTGTTTTTAGTAGAAGAAAACTACAAGAAGCGATTTAGGAAAACAAGAATACTTTCTCCTAGTTGCATACATTTGAATATATAAAATTGCTGATTCGCTCTTCGAGTTATGAAAAATTAATTTCTCTTCCTTTACTTTTTGATTTTTCTATTATTGTACCTTTTTGTAACATTTAAATAAGTTGTTCCTTTGTTCAAGAGCTGTGCAACTACGCCCTTTCTGGTAGCTTCTCTGAAATTTAAATTTCTGTGCAATGGTGTATAAATTAAATGAGGATTATTCGATCTAGGAAAATATACACAAGAATTTTAATTTTCTCAACAATTTTTTAAAAGTTAGGCATGGCCGAAAGTTGACATCAAAAACAGGTGTTGGAATAATTTAGATGCTTTACAGTTTCATGAATAGTTAAATACAGAGACAATAAACCATAAAAAGAAACTGTCTAATCGATTTAAAGCGGATTGAGCTCAGCTGTGCTTTACATTACTACAATGTGGAATATGGAATAATTTAGATACTTTACAGTTTCATGAATAGTTAAATAAAAGAGGCAATAAACCATAAAAAGCAACTGTCTAATCGATTTAAAGCGGACTGAGCTCAGATGTGCTTTAAGTTACGAAAAATGCAGTAGAAGTGTTATTTTGTTAATGAAATAGCCTTTGGAGCACAAGTATAATTTTAAGTGAAAAACACACTTGCATACTCTAGAAGTTAATAGCTTAACACAATTAGATCTCTTCCGTAATGATTTTTGAAAACATTCATACTACTTACTCCTAGGCTAAAATTTCATGTGATGAAGCAAGCGTCACCACTGCTTCAGAGGAATTTTACAAATTTTAGGCCATTGTACAGAAATTTAGAGTAAAGAGAAATCCTTCAGTCTCTAGAGAACTCAAAATTCGTAAGCTGTTTGGAAATAAGAATGCTGATAATTTGGCCAAAATGGGCACAAAAGTTATATAGTTAATTTCAGAATATCTGTTTTAGCTAATATAATTTTTACTCATACTTTAAGAGCTCTAAACATTTATTAGGGTTTAAAAACGGTATATCTTAAAAAAGTGGTGTATTTGGGAGAAGACTGATGTTCCTGATTAGTCTAGTCGAAAGATGTCGTGACATCCCCCGTTTAGTTCTTCAAAATTAGGTTTATGGAATATATGGAATCATCTTCAAAATTATGTTATGGTTTCCGGATTTCGATTTACTTCTGCTTAAAATTCTAAAACAATAGTTTCCAAAAATTAAGAAAAAATCAGCAAAATAGTTATAACTCCTCCAAAAATAAGACAATACGTATAACATTAGAATAGGTCGTCAAATAAGAATTGTTGGGTGAAACTACAGTATGCAAATTTGTGGCGCTACAATTGGAAAGCGATATCTGCGAGGAGCATAGGATTACATGTTTGAGAGAAAGCCTGTAAATTTTTCTATGCTAACCAATTCGTAACAATGACCTCTAGGCATCAATTGACCGAAGATCTGCTATGGAAAGCTACTGAAGGACTAGTGGCAGGACAAAGTCAAACGAAAGTGGCCAGATGGCTAAATGTCAGACCTTCTGTCATTCATAGATTTTGACAACAAATTCTAACCACAGATTCGGCATCCAGGAGATTCAACGAAGGATAGCCAATCGCTACCACGAGCTCGGAAGACAGATATTTGTTGTTATGCGCTCAAAGGAATAAAACCTTGACTCCCATTCAGCTGAGAACCTCACTGCCATTTGCGTGCCGCTCACGTCATGTTATAGAAGGGATCGTTTGAGGTGGGCCCGCCAACATATCCACAGGACGGCTGACCAGTTGAGGGTTGTTCTTTTTACGGATGAGTTTAGGTTTAGCCTCGAAGGCAATAGTAGTCGTATTTGATTTGGAAAGCACATGGAACCCGTTATCATGCATCAAATCATGAAAGAAAGCATACGGAGGAGGCAGTGTCTGTATTTGGGGTGGTATCTCCTTGGGAAAACGCACAGACCTCCATGTCTTTCCTCATGAACCGTGAATACTCAGGCACGTACAAATGGTATCCTTGATGCCTATTTATACAGGACGACAAAGCTAGACCGCACAGCAGCAAACAATTCAGCGCATGGAGTGCCCATCTCGATCACCGGACCTGAATCCTATCGAGCATGTTTGGGATGCTTTAGGAAGAGGCATATATGCTCTCAATCCTCCTCATCAGACACTTGCCAGGCTTGCAACTGCTTTGCAAGAGTAATGGCTCTTATTTCAAAAAGAACTGATAGATCGTGTAATTGATAACATTACACATTCTGTATGTGGAAAAATGACATATATTGAAGGAAAATGATATATAGTGAGTGTTTTCAAGAACTTCTTTTCAGGTTTTAATTTTTCTTAACGGGCTTGTAGTTTGTATTTTAAGCTCTAAGCTAAATGATCAAAATATTCGAATTCAAAGATTGTATGGTCCAACAGATTCGTTCTACTCTGAAAGAACTATTCCTAGCAGTTTAAGGCAGTTAGTCCATTTCTGAATCAGGTTAAACATGCTTATCTGATAGATGTTTGCTGCATTGAAAATTCCGATGTAGTCCATAAATTATTACTGTTGGAATCATCAACCTTTCAGAGACTTATTCAACAGAACGAAAATGAAAGAATGTCAGATTAGAGACTAATATTTTGTATATTAGTATAAGCGGTATAAGAAATACCGCAGTCGAGGCATCTATCGTTTAAAGGAACCCAGCTTCTACTTCACGACCTCGCAACACAAACAAGCTGCGTATAGTCGGATAATATTTCTGTGGAGGTTACTAGGTTATTTTGCTTTAGTTACATTTTGAAACTAATCGAACTTGTCATATTACCATGGTATTGCCTTCATATTTGGCAAGTACTGATGTGGATTGAATTATTTTCATAAAAAATACGTTATTTGGATAGGTTAGCTTTGTTTTTTGATTTATAATTTAATATGGTGACAGAATTCAAGATATTAATCTAATCACGATGTATAATTCTCGCAATAATTCAGGAAGCTTTTAAGTCTTTAAAAAATCACGACTGAGTTTCGCACGCTTAACACGTTTTAGCAGATGAAAACAGTTTCTATGATCCGGCTGATTTCAATTAGTTCGAATGTATCAGTCGTACTTAACGACAACGTTTGAATCAAATAATTTCAATTAAAAGATTTCTTTATTATCTGATATTGATTAAAATTATATTTCTGCTAGTACTCCAAACAAATACTATCTCATATTTAACCTTTTAAATGTAGTGAACAAAAAAAGGTGAAGGATTTCTGTTAATGGACAAAAGAAATGTCTCCGAGCTACCGTGAAGCCAATTTCGAGCAGATTCGGTCCAGTTGATTCTACCACTTAAAACTTTTAACTTTTAAACTGGAAAAAGAGATTGCAACATGACAAGACAAAAAGTACCTCCGGCCTAACAAAAACTATGAGAAAACGTTGACGGAAAACAAGGACCAATAAAAAAAAATTTCTCCCCGCCAAAATAAAACGAATTTCCCCCACAGGATCGGTGACAACTTGTTTTCTGAAGAACATTCCCTGAGGTGTCGAAACTCAAGTTTGTGACATGTTCCGAATTAGCTGCACCGCCCTTAGAGACAAAAAAGCAGAACAGCGAGCGATTCCTTCAACTGCAACAAGCGTCGAGATGTCGTTTATCCATCCGCATCTTTAATAGTAGTTACCATGGCAACCGGGATTAAAGCGAATGGATATAGCCGCAGGTTCGAACCTGTAGAATTTTGTGTGAAATTTTCTCTGATAGTTACGTCCGTGTTGTCTAAAACCCGTAAGAAATTTGATGTACTTTTGAAGTTGCATAACTTTAGTCTGCGTATCTTCAGTGAATACAATGCTTTGAAGAAGAATTAGGTAAACTGGATGAAAAATGCATAAACTAGAATAAGAGAAGAAAATTTTAACTTAATAGAATTTACGATAAATATATTACGAGTTATAAAATAGTGTTAGTGTAGAACTAAATTACTTCATATTAAACTATATACCGAAAAACATGATTAAGGTTTCCATTAAACGTTTCATTTCAGAAAGGATATTAGTTAAATTATTTGACTCATTAAAATACATCAAGATGAGATTTTGAACATTTACTCCCTTCATTGGGTACAATAAAAATTATTTGACACAATAAATTATACAGTAATTTCTATAATTTTTTCAGTTCTATGAATCACATACTATTTCTGTTAGCAAAAATAAACTATTAAGTGTGAAAAACTAAGTTTTCTATATCTAACATGAATAATTTGAAGTACTTATATAGTAATGGTTCATACAGAGCAGCACACCATGCTGCATAAAGGCACGCAGCGTGTAGGATGATATTAACAATTTCTGTTTCAGTTCTTCCACAATCCCAGCTTTATCTGAGTAAAGTGCGTTCGATAAGAAATATCAAAAGAGAAAAATAGTAAGGAGGAAGGGTAAAGAATATAAACGAATATAATATTGGAAATTTAATGCATTCTGAAAGCAGTTTATTTCATGGAAATGGGATTAGTACAGCTGGAATGATGCAACTCCAAGAAAAACTTCAAATGTGAGTGTCTCTAGCAAATACAATATTCTCATCTATATTATGTAATTTTTTTTCCAGAATAACCAATATTTTGTTAGTCTTGAGCCAGTGAGTCTAAAATTCTGAACATACTAAAATTAAATAATGATAAATTTAAATAAAGCGGGACGCAACTGGAGGTTAAACAAATCTTTTCTAAGTATATTTAACTCTTGAAGAATATTCTAAATAGCAATATTTTGTCACATTACTTTATATATAAATATAGAAACGTAAAATCAAATATGGTCCGGGGTTCGATCCTCGGGCTGGGCAAAATTGACTCAGCCTTTCAATCCTTCAGGGGAAGGATAAAATGAGTACCAAGTTCGTTTGGGGACTAAACATTCGGGAAGGGGGATCCTGTGACAAACTGACCACTTGTCCAGACAAAGATGTGCAAGCAGCCCGGAGCCCACGGTCTAGAAAGTAGATAACAGGGCACTGCCGGTCATGGTTCTCTAAGGGCTGTTTGTGCCGCCTAGTTTAGTTTAGTTTAGTTTTAATTAAATCAAATACAATACAATATACCGCAGCAGAAAGATTACAAATAATCTGTTTTTAGATTACAATAAGTTTGTATTCATCTGGATGCATAAGATCCATGTTGATAAAAATTTCTATTTTGTCCGTCAAAGTTTTATGTACACTGAGCGACTCAAAAACCATTACTTCATTTAATTTAGACATAGAATTTGTTTCCTTTAGAAGACATGCGGCCGCATCTAAATGCATTTACAGCATCAAAACAAGTAGTCTAGACGAATATATGTTGTCTGCATTTGAATTCATAAAGCGCTTACAGTGTTAAATGCATATGTTCCGAAATATGTAGATCTCATATTAATGCAAATGTTCCATAGTATGACTTTGCGGCTAACGAGCTATTCCATGCTTCATTTAAAATGTATTTCTCCGGCCTTCTTCGCATGCCTTCATGGTGTAGTTGTCAGCACGCTCGGCTCATATTCGCGAGGTTCGTGGTTCGAGTCTCGGCGAGGGCAATGATCATATTTCGTATCTCCTGCTTCCAAATAATAACCTAATGACTATACAGTAGTGCCCGAGCTAAAAGGTGGTGCATGATGATTCTTCACTACCGGGATTTGGCGATTGGGTCCCCTAATCCGTAGTCACCCTTTAAAAGGGGAGTATATAAGGTATTTCTCCCGCTGCCTCCGAGAAGTAGTGGTCAGTACGTTCGACGTGTATTTGAGAGGTCCATGGTTCTAGTTCCGGCGAGGGCATTGCACATTTTTCATCTCTCCAGCTTCTAAACAACCTAATGATTCTACACATTACCGATTGATTCAACAGCATGAGCGGCTACGTTTAATTTTGTTTACAGAAAGAAAAAAACCAAGATTAACAAGGTTAGTTCTTTTTTACAATAACTTGTAATTAGTTTGTAATCTTTCTATTATAAATCAATGCCTAGAAAAATAGCGCAATACACTTCAATAATGTAAATAATACCGTTAATGAAATGCTACGGTAAATAAATAAATAGTTAGCTTCTGTAAGAAATTTCACATAATAGAGGTCTTAACGTACATTTAAGCGAAAGAAAATTTCTCAAATAATCTTCGAAAAAAGCAAATAAAACGAAAATCTTTTTTCAAAAACTAGATTCCGAAGAACGAAGTTTATTTATTAACTTTGCAAAAGATGACTAACTTTGTAAAACATGCATTATATTTGAGTTGTTTTTTACATTAAACAGTCTAAAAGAATAATTTTCATAACTAGAAATTCTTTCCGACTTTTATTATCATTATTTTAATAACCGGAAGTATGAACTTTATGTATTATACAGTTTGAGAAATTGGTACCAAAAATATGTAATTTCATAGATAAAATTCAGTTGTTTCACAAATGAGACTAATTCGCTTTCGAATGAGAGGACAAAAATAAACTTGAAGATGATTTTATGCACGTTTTTCAAGGCTATTATGTTGGCTGTTTCTGGAATAACATTGCTAAGTAGATTAAAAGTTCTTACTTTTTTTTCCGGGTATTCGTTTTAATTAAAAACATTCTCACATATTGAAAAGTACTTTTTGTTTGTATTTTACTTTTCAAGAAGGAAAATAAAAGAAACTTCTCAAAAAATGAACTTTCTTATTTCATCTCAAAACACAAATTGATTACCCAAAGATCTAAAAAAAGATCGGTGCAATTTTCTTCCATTGTTAAGACCTAGATTAGATGATTTAACGTTAACAAAAATCAAAATTATTCTCAGTCATAATCTATAAACTTTTCCAAAAGTGACTGACTTTAATAACATAACAGAGCAAGCCATACTAAAAGATTTTAATATTTAAGTCAAACCTTAAAACTGCGTCGCCTGAATATTAATTATCACCTTTAAAGTTTTTATACTTTCAGTTTCAAAACTTTTCATTTTTTTTACCAGAGGTCTCTTTCGGCATGATTTCATTGCGAATTATACTACCTAAATCATAATCTGATCAGGAGTTGACATAGAAAATGCAAATTTTCTAATATCTGACTGGCAATACTAGAAAATCTGATGTAGACACCACATCACTTCCTTATTTGGAATTTTTAAATTTTTACGCATTGTTTCCTGCATTTCATTTACTTATTTCCTGGAATTTCATTAGAGATATATTTCTCATTCAATTAATTCAGTTCTCTCTCCGCGGTAAGGCAAAAATACATAAAACCTCAAAATATCTTCATTAAAAATTGAAAAATATAGAAGAAGGTAAAACACCAAACATAGTTAAAACAATTAAAAAACTGTTTTTACAATTAAAATTAGAGTTTCTATGCAAAAGCAAGCAATTCCGCCAGCGGGCGAGAAAGCTTAATTTTCGCTGCACAACACTGAAAGTTTACTTTTGGTCCCAATCAGCAAAGACACTGAAGGTGCAGTAACTGACTTAATTCACTATTTTAAGTTTGAAAATGTTAGAAATTTGCTCTAGTGAAGATCACGGTATTAAGAGTTAAAATGAAGTGTAGCTGTGATAATAAACTAAGAGCACTAAAATGTAATGAAAAACTTTATACTTATAACGTTAGCTACATTGCATTATGACCTCAAAAACCCATAAAATAAACTTATGCATGCAAGATGAGATATGTGACCTAGCATAGAAACATTAATTAAGTAACTTACCCAGAATTAGCAAAACCAGATGCAGGGAGATGACAAACAATATCACGTATGACATCAATTTATTTCTTGTTTACAAGCACAAATATTTTCTTAAATAAATATTAGAACGCAAATAACTGAGCCAGATAAAGAAAACTATTCCGCCGATGAATACACGTTATCGTAAGCAGAAAACCCAACACGTAACACGAGTTAGTGAACTCACTCCTGTAGACACAATATCGTCACAAATTAATCTGAGAGCATCCATTTTAAAAAAGGTCCTGAGAACGCAAATCTGTGAAACATTTTTGAAGAGGGCCTGACCTGCCGGAGACTATAATCATTTACGTGAAATGATAGTAAAACTCGTTAACGCAAACATCTTTCCGATGAGCCACGTAGTCGAAGAAATATAACTTTAGCGAAGCTATCAATGATGTTTATTTCTCTTACAAGTAGAAAAAAATTATAGCATCTATCTTCAATAATCAGGATTTCAAAAGAATCTTATAGTTGTCCAGGCCGTCTATATAATGTCAAGAAAATCTGCATAGCGTAAAAAAAATAGCAGGAGAGAACAAACTTCACAGCATCAGCATGGCGGTAGGTGAAGGAACAAAAATACACGTCCTTTACCATCGACCTCCAAGCGCAGAAGGGGGCAAAGAACCGGTCAGAAAATCCCTTCAAGGGTTGTCTTGATACGATGACGATTAAAAACGATGTGGAAATGCAGAAAGCAGGCTTGCTTGCAGAGAAATGTGAACAAATATGGCTGCTATGATAAAGAATTAGGCTTAGCCGCACTTACAACGTTTATATTGTTGATAATTCTACAACTACTGCATGCAGATTAACTAAACACAGAAAATACTTAACTCGAAGATAAGAATAACATAATACAATCATTTTTAAAACAAAAATCAACATCAATGGCACTTTGTCAGGGGAAAGGAACATTGAAATCTGTCTTCTACAAAAATCCTTGCTTTTCTGTATCCAGAATTAGCCGAGAAACCATTTCCATGTATGTTAATTATAATAGTTCATACGAAAATTCTGGCCTTTACCCAAAGCAAGGGAAAACAAAATAAATTCTAATTAGAATCTTGAACCTTAAATGAAGATAATTCTATATTATTTAAAGAATTGAAAACGAAAGTGAAAAAAAAGATACTTCAGTGAAAAATGTATATAACTTTTTTTTTACTTTTACACATATAGCAAATAATCCAAAGAACGTTCCAAAGTTTCCAAGTCTTTAAATATAATAGAATTCTTTTTATGTAATAATTCTGGATATAGAAAAGGAAGGATTTTTGTAGAAGAGAGATTTCAATGTTCCTCCCCCCTTGACGAAGTGGCATTGAAGTTGATTAATTCCTCTTCTGTTATGTTCACTTTTCTTTAAATTTCATTAATATTTTGAATTGGGGTATCGCTTGTTTGAAAAGTTTTGGTTTTAACATATTTTCACATTCTTTGTAACATTTAATGGATTACTTGAAATTTATTAATTATGAATTTCAATTTTTGGTTTTTGCGAAAAATTAGTTCTAAATTTCTTACTTTATGTCTTTACTGATATATATATGTATATACTTACTGCAGCCGATTGCAAGCAAAAATGGAGGTGCAAAAATACATGTTATAGCAGTCCTATATATGAAATTTCAATGTTTTGAGGCCACTCGTTTTTGAGTTATGCGAGATACATATACGTACATGGTCCGTATGTACAGACGTCACGAAAAAAATCTGTTCTGAATCCATTTTAAATCTATTTTGCAACCCGTTTTCGGAAAAATCAGTCCTTTATTCTGTCCTTACGTTCAGATGTTACGCAAATATATCGTTAAATTGCATTTGATAGCTGTCAAAATGGATATTTTCGTTGAAATACGATGCCAGAAAATTTTCACGATTACAATACTTCCTTTTCTTCATATAAGGAAGTAATTAGAGCAGTAAAGAAATTCAGAACATATTATTATATAGCTAAATGGAAATTTAATGTTTTTATTCCGTATTTTATCTTTTATTCTGTATTATAAAGTGTGAGTGGTGGTATTATATATTACGGAGCTCTTTGTAAAGGTAACAGAATGTAAATAGAAATTTTGAAAATGTAGTCACCGTAAGACTCAAATTTCAAATAGGAGTACTATTATTTCCCTATGTAATGCATTCTTCCTTATATAATGCACTTACAGTGAGATTTAGAAAAAGTAAATATGTTTGTAGAAAACTGTATTTTTGATAATCTTCGCAAAGGATAACAACAACATGATTCCAATTATGTGGACTCAATTTATCCAGAATTCTAGCTGCATGAATATTCGTTAAAATTAAGCTCGTTGATAATTTATTTAAGAGATTTTAGCTTTTCTGTTGATTTATATAATGTAAAGAAATAATAATATAACAGATTACCAATATTTTTAAGAAGTATTAAATTAATTAAGGTAGTATGCTTAGGGTGAAGGTATGCCTACAATGATTGGCAAATATTAACATAAAGCAGCGTTATAAAAATAATTATATTTTCTAAATAAGCATATTGTTCTTTAATTTCTGCATAATTGATTGCTTAAAGACAACAAATCTTCCTCTTCTATATATAAATTAAATAATCGTTATCATGCATGTGTATTTTTGTTTGAGAGTATTCCGCATAATTTCAATGAGTTACTTCCTTTTACATTATTTCTGTTATTTTTTATATTTGTCTATTGGTTTTTGCGACAAAAGTTTTATGACTGAGCATAAAATGTTATTTTCTTAACTTATTTTAAATTGCTCATTTTAAATTTGAACTTATTGTTGCTTAAGTTATCTCACTGTAAGTGCTGGCTGAGTTTTAAGCACCAGGTATGCTTTCTGTTCTTATTTGGTTTTAAATAAAGGGTCTTTTACTCCCTTTTCAAGGATCAGTTGCTATTTTAGACTTAGCATTAATTCGTTGCCATTCTGCCTAAAGTTTGGGTTCGGTTCATGAGAGGAAGAAGAACTAAATTTTTTAAGATTGTTTAACTATCTGAAAGAAATGTAATATAAGTAGTTTGGATGCTCGAAATTTTAATATACATGATATAGTCTAAACGTATCAGTTACAGACGTAAATTTTACACAGTATCATAATAATTTATGTATGATTTAATGACAGATTTTGATATCTACTCTTCATATTCCTTTTTTTAAACTGAAGAAACAATCAGAAGCTGAATTACATCAACCCAAGTTCCAAAAACAAATACAATTGAAATTGTAATAAAATATTTATCTTCGAAGAGTATTCACAAGAATATATTGGAATATTACATTCATAGGCATTTGTGTTGTTATTGCTGTGACTAATCTCGCTTGTCTGATATCACAATAAGCCTAAGAAATTCTTCGTGGCAAGACGGAAAGAATGCATCTGTCGTTCATAACAGCCTTGGCCACGATAAGGTGACAGTACGACTTTGCACAGTTCCGCCCCTAATTTTGAAGGAGAGCACCCCGGAGGACAGGTTTCCTACGCCTCTCTTCACCTACCACCGATCTCCCGAGAATACTTACAGGAACTACACAATTACAAACACTCATGACTTCTCCGAGATTCGAACCTGGGCCCTTCAATACAGCAGTCAGAGTCACTAATCACTATCTCGGTTGGGCGCCATAGTTATTTGTATGAAACCTTAGCAGACAGCTTCTTCCACTATTTCACAATAAGCTACAGAATTTCGCCCAAGAAAAATTTCCCGTGGAAATGACCACTCTTCGATCGTCCATCCACATCAGTCACAGGAGGAGATCATTGCCAAAGTCGAAAACAGTTGTGAAGCCATATATGTCAGTGACTATTGGCCATGTAAGAAATTGCAGATATTTCATTCGATACAGCGGAAAATACTTCATAATGACAAACGTTTTAATGCAAAATGTACCCAGCACGTTAAACTGAGGCGCAGAAAACAGATGGTTTGAAGATTTTGGAGTTATTTTTGACAATGTTTCAGCAATTTCTAGAAGAATCTTTATATAGATGTATGATCGTAGATGAATTATAGGTATAGTGGTATAGTGTTTAGATCCTGATGATAATTAGCGGAGGATGACCTAGAAACACGATTCTTTTCCTATAAGAAAATACTAATTTCAGTTATCAGCATCATTAGCCAGATTTATTCCCTATGTTTTCTGGAATGCCAAAGAGCTGTCGAGGACTGATTACCTTCAGAATTGGGAAACAAACAGGAAAATATTACTTATAGTTGATAGCAAAATCATGAAAAGGAATTATAAGAGTCAATGAAGAAGAAAGTTGATGAAAAGAAGTCTCTATTAGCCACTCTAGACTTTGCTAAAGCAACGGCTGCTATAATTGGCTGCAGAATTCCAATTATTATTTCGCCACTCATGGTTGAAACAGATGTTTTCTAGTTAAAAGCCCGATCTTAGTGACATGCGTTTTTCCTGTGATGATGTTTTTATAAATGCTATAGAAGACTACCTTTTAGAATATTATCCGTTTACTCGACAAACAGAAGAAAGACAAAAATATATACAATGACTTTAATGATGATTCAAACTAATAATTAATAACAAAATAAGAGAAACAAAAAGAAATAACATGCGATGTAATAACATAGGTACTAAAAGTAGTAAATAGATAAGATTCAAAAGTTATAACATGCGTTTATTATTTTAAAATGCTTATTTCATTAATCAACAACAGAAAGATTAAATGTAGGAGAAAAATTAAACATCTTATTCTTAGTCGAGAGGCAACACCCTGGCGCGTGGAGGATAAAAATATTTTATTTCGGGCAGTGGCAACTCATATTTTTTTTTAAATTTGAATTTGATTAAATTTGAAAGCCAAATATTTTTTACTCTTTTTACGCACTGTTTTACGTTTTTAAATGACTGAGTTCAATAGCAGAAATTTTATTAAGTTCGCACAAAATAAGTAAAAATTAAATTCGAAATTTAAAACTCGAACTTCATAGTGCACATGTTCAGGTGAAAGGTACGTGTGTTCACAATTTGGGTGGTTCTAGAGGTATCCGTTCTTCCATAATTCGAAGAGCATAATACATGTGTACACATGCTTTGGAAATGTACACATGCACACATAATACATTTGCATATTTATTTAATAATATGAATGGGGATGGTTTTTTTCTCTCAGATTAAATGCATTTAGAAATTAAAGCAAAGCTATGGATGTATATTAATATAAGAAATAATTATATTTAAAAAAATGGTTTATTAAATGTTGCTATTTTATAGCCTGTTTTACAAATTTTTGATCGTCTTTTCGATGCAATAATGAGTTGGTTTGGTTGATTATGGCAAACACAAGAAGTCTATCTTCCGAGGGGAAGAAAAGCCTTCGTGGAAGATTTTCTAAGAAACTCTAGCTCATATCCACGTAACACACGAGGCAAACTATGAAATTGTCCAAGCAACTAGCCCGTTTGCAGGCATATGATGAATCAGAGAAAATAATAAAATCATGTGAAAGACGCTGTCCCATGGCCTATAGCTACGTACCCTATTTTGTTAATATATCGGTTTGGATTCTGCGTGCATATTTATAGTGAAGTTCTGTTATCAATGAATAAATACTATCTACTTTAATATCCCACTATCAATCAATTGATAAATCAAGCATTTCATTTTTATTAGAAAAGACGCTAATAAGAAGGGAAACCTTGCTCCTAAAGAAAATTACCTTTTAATTTCAAATTCTTTACCAATTAAAATGGATCATTTTTTTAAAATGTGAGTCAGATTTAAGTTAATACTATAAATAAAAAATAGGATTCTAACTCTTCACATTATTACTTAAAGTGAATGAACAATTATAGTAAATAGTACTTTTTCAGCATTTATTTTTGTTTTGATCATTTTAAATATGTAAGAAATCTATAAAATGACAGAAAATTAGTTTTTTTTGTAAATTCTAAATGAAGAGCGAATGTTTATTTTTACAAGAAATCTGAAAGTAATAACAGACTTATTTCCAATATTGAGATTAAAATGTTCAAAGAATGAATTTGACCTAACAGATAATTTATCGTTCCCGTCTAATGGGAGAATTCTGTAAGCGTACCTGTAGGAAGCACTCCATTCATCACATCACGTGTCGTACATTGTGCGTTATGTATGTGGATGATGAACGACGAGAAGAATTGTATGAAGAAGAAATTAAAATACTATACGGAAATAAGGTTTTTTTTTGTTCATGAAACAGAAAGCTTGGTACTTATCTGATAGCACAAGTTAATTCCATTTCCACGCGAGATTAACAATACCACGTTGGTTTCCAAACATTAACTATGGAAAAATATGCATTTTGAATTATAAAAGAACATGCTTAAATTTTGTAATGGTATGGCCTTTGTTTAACAACCAGCATTGTTTTGGCTCTTAACCGTAATTATGTTTGAGAAACAAATCTATTCGATGATAATGTAAAACGCATATACATATATCTGTATTGTTTTCACACATTACATACTACAGTCTAATTAAATTTGCATTGATAAAAACAAGTTTGATTCAACCTTTATGAGATGACTGATCTTCTTTCTCTCATAAATTTTTAATATAATGTAATACATAATAAAAGATATAATAAGAAAATATTTCACTGCTATAGAAATTTATTTATCAGAGCTATCAAGTTTTTCACTCAGGAATAATGCATAGTTGTGTGAGATTCTACCTTGCAAAATCCATTTAACTAAAAGATTAATATAATTTTTAATTAATACAGATATAAATTTGCTTTATTTATGTTAAAACGAAATATTTAATGTTTTGAGTTTCCCTCACGCAGACCAGTTTGGTAATTATAAAGCTATGTAAACAGGAAAACAAAAATTAAAAAAATATAATTGTATCCTCTTTTTAAGTTTTAAAATACAGAAAATTTGCGAAGGCAAACTTTTTCTTAAACGGATAAACTTATGTCAATGGAAAAGATTTTGATTTCGCCTACTGCTCGTTACTTTTAATTTGGTAATCATCAACGTAATATCAAACCGTAAGTAAGTAACCAGTAATTGAAATTCATTTTCGAGTTAATGTGCTTGATAAGTACTAAATATTACTATTAAGACTTTTTAAATTATCAATGCCTGAAATTTACTTAAAGAAATTATTCTTCTTTTATTGATTCTAAAGGAAAATAATTACGCTGATTGCCACCAAATTGCGGTTCGTATGGGGTTAGAATCAGAAAAATGGGCATGAAATTGATTCATATAAGTGTGTCCATTTCAGATACAGCTTCACTTTAGTTTTGATTCTGTGCATTAGATTTTAGTTTACCATGCCAGCTTGGTTGAAATTATTTTTAGGTTTGTGTGTGTGAAAAAAGTCAGAATTGTAGTGACATTTTGTAATGTGTTTTGACAATGATTTTTTCTTTGTGGTTTCTTAATGAATGGTTAAAAATCATTTACCTCGGTTTATATATGTAAAATGTAAAAAATATGATTACTTTGCTCTACGCGAACATTCAAACTCTAAATAACTTTCCGCAATTTCAAGATCTTCTGCCTAGACCAATACTTTCCGGACTCACTGGCATGTTATGTAACCGCTACTATAAATAGTTCTACGTGCCATTTTTCGTCAGATTGCTTTCTGCTATTCCGTGCTATAGAACGCTTTGCTCTGCCTCTTCATCTTCCCTTTGTTAAAATATTTATGATGTCCAGGCTCTAAATTTAATAGTATTACTATTTAAATCATTATTGAATATGTGACCTTCGTCTAAAGAAAATGAGCTGCCATGTTAAATAATAAAGATGCGGAGTTTTTAAAGTGAAATTCTTCTGTCATCAGGTCTGCTGCCTTCCAGTTGCAACGACAACATCCGGACTTTGATTGGCTTTCCAATGCGCATCGACTGCAAATATCACAGTATAATTAATTAGTGGACAGGATTTTGGGTTCAGATTTCATCGGTAAGTGCGCGTCAGAACTGCAAGGAGACAAAATTATTGCCGTTATTTTTAGAATGAAATGGAAGTCAAAAGGCTATTAATTTATTATTTGAAAGCTAGATTTTATATTTTACATATACCCCCGCTTCAAGAAGAAAAGGGTTTGAGAGAAAAAGCTTTTTCTCTAGAGAGAAAGAGTTAAAGCATTAAGCAAATGAAGAGAAAGAATTCGAAAAATACAATCCTGAAATTTTCAACAAATAATTATTTACATATTTGCGAAATATAAACATTGATAATATTTTAGATTCCTTTAAAAATTTGAGTCCAAAAGGTCTTTGTATTTTAGATTCCACATATTTGATTTTTTCAGGGAAGGCTGTGAAAAGCTTTGAACATAATATCACAGTTGTAAACATTTTGCACACACATTACGTATTTTGACTAGGAGATGAAAACGTTTGTGTTCTTTGCAGTTCTCTTAATGAATCTGAGGTAGAACAACTATGGAAATTTTTCTAGCCAAAGTTATCGAATCCTTAACCGTATTTACAGTTTGCAATCTTAGAAGCAAAAGTCCAGATATACTAAAACACTTATTTTAAAACTAGTGGGTTTATAATGAGCATCATATCTTTCTTCATTCACATTATGATAATCATCAAATTGAGCATTTTTTTTTAGTTTCTTCAGTTGGTGGATATAATTCTTGATTTTGAAGTAAGGAACCATAATGTAATTTTCCATACATTAAATATGATAGTGAGCATTTGATTACAGAATGAGGAGTATTAGTGCATTCTTCAGTTACTTGGGGTAATAATTTTGTCCACGCAACATTATCTTGATAATAATTTAGTTTGCATTTTAATCTAGTTAAAATTGTTTGATTAATGCGTTCACCTTTACCGTTAGTTTGGGGTCTATTAGTAGTAGATAATAATTGCTTTACATTGGTTCATTAAGAAGTGCTTAAATTTTGAAGATGTGAAAGCAGCATTTCTATCACTTAAAATTTTCTTTGATACCAGAATTTGAAAAATTAGCCTTAAACAATTTAGTATCAGTAGTCACACTCTTAGAGGCAATAGTGCAAATAAACCTAGTTGCATGATCAATAATAATGTGAATATACTTTTTAGTAGAATTATAATAATTTAAACCACCAACAGTATTGACAGACAATATTTCAAAAAGGTTCACTGACAGATGGTAAATTTTGCATCAAAACAAATTTCTTTCGTTTAGATTTCTTATTAAATTGACATACTTCACAATGCTTGCAATAATTTCTAACATCCTCAACAATTCCTGGCCAATAGTATTGAGGAGATAATAATTTTAACATGGAGGACACACCAATATGACCAAATTGTAGATGAAAAAGTAAATAGTACGAAGTAAAGTAAGTAAGTTTCAAGTAATTTAGTGCGAAGAGATATTGGGATTACAATTTTGTACAGTCCTTCCTTTTTAATATTTAACACATCACTTTCTTATACTTAGGATTCCAAACATTATCTAAAATTTGATATTCTTTAATTTCGTCTAATGATAATAAATGAACTTGTAAACTAAAATGCTGACAAATAGGATTTCTAGAGAGTACGCCTGCCTCAACATTAGTAGAACCTTTCTTGTACTTAATATCAAAATCATACATAGATAATTTTAAAGACCATCTAAATAATGTGGCTTTGCTCTACGCTAACAGGCAACCTCTAATTAACTTTCCACAATTTCAATATCTTCTCCCTAGACCAGTACTTTTCAGAACTCTATGGCCTGTTATGTAACTACTACTACTATACTGTAGTACTATACTGTACTGGCTACTATAAATAACTCTACGCACCATTTTTTATCAGATTGCTTTCTGATATTCCGTGCTATACGAACGCTTTGCTCTGTCTCTTAATCTTTCCTTTGTTAAAAGTATTTATGATGTTAAGGTTATAAATTTAATAGTATTATTACTTAAATCATTATTGAATATTTGATCTTCGTCTAAAGAAAATGAGCTGCCATGTTAATTGAATAAGTGGAGTTTTTAAAGTGAAATTCTTCTGTCCTTAATTCTGCTGCGTTCCACTAGAAACGACAACATCTGGACTCTGATTGGCTAAGCTGCGAGAATAGTTCACAACTGAACATATATATATATATATATATATATATATATATATTCAGTTGTGAACTATTCTCCTAAATGATTAACTGAAATGATTTCACAGATATTTTTGCAGTAAAGATTGCTTCATTTCTTTGCAATGAAGAAGGCGATATTACATGATGTTCTTCGGTTTACCTGAATCAGTTACAAAATATCAGTTACTGCCATTAAGTATGTAAAGCTGTTTAAAAGTTTTTTGAAGTAGCATGCATGTTAAAGTTAGAAGTGCTATTCTCAGAATTCAAATTCCGGACCTTTCGACTGCCCGCCAAACGTGCCTTTCAATTACATCACGAAGGCAAGGTGTATGAAAGGAGAAAACTCTTTAAATTCTCTACCACTTAAAAAGAGACTGGAGACAAGGAAACCCCTTTGCCAGATCTTGTGGAGACGAATTATTTTAGTTCAGGTGCCACTTGCAGGGTCTATTAAATATTTATCTCGGACTGGAAAGCAAAAGCAATCTACGATGCTGTCACCAAGATTCAAAGTCCGGAAGTTCCGATGCTAATTGAAGAAACACGAAGTCCTTAAATGTATAACCGACTGGTAGCTAACATTTTATAAATAACAGAAATCTTTTTACAGTTGAGTTCGTCAGTCCGATGATAGTCTTTAAAGAAACATAAGCTTCGTATTCATATTCTTGATGATATTTAAATATACACGATCATATAGCTGTTTAAACATACTAAATCAAGTGAATCATATGACATACTGATAGCAATGTGACGTCTATAATGTTAGAAACTGTACTACTGTATATAAAATTTTATTATACAAAAAACTTTAAGATTTGCACAATTTGCATATTTGCAATAGGATTTTTATCACCAAGTCCATGAAAAGGATTTAAAATTTCAAGGCTGTGCAAATGAAATATGCAGTTTAGTATTCTTAATACCATACATTAATACTTCCTCTTAGTACATATAATAATTTCGTACACTAGTGCGGGAACAAAAGGTGTAAATTTAGGGCAACATGTGAATGGTTTTAATTCTGAGATAATCATCCTGCAGCTGTTTTCTGTTGGTAATTTCATCGAATTTTTAGATTAATCTACAAATTATAGTCCGTAAAAGCGATTGGAGTGTTTATATGGAAAACCTATAATTCGTGCAGAAATGAAACAGTCACAATTCTAAGACTAATGAGCCTGTAAACGTGACGTTTCAGATAGTAGGCATCGTAGCATTAGAGCTAGACAATCCATCGCTCCTTCCGTCCAAACTTTCGTTTCGCATAAGAACTCGGTATTGAATTCATCAAAAGAAGACCAGAAAGCTGTAATTAGGTTTTTGATGTTAGGAATAATAGTAGTATTGATGTCTGTAGAATAATGAAGAAAGTACTTTTGCTATAGATCTGAAACTACTGTTTCTTCTTTGATGAGTTTATTTCTCAGTCTTACTTACGGAAATGGTACCGATCAAGTCATTCTGCTACCTCTAGCGTCGCATTCACATTTAAATTTTTCTTACGCTTATGATTCTTTTCTGCCAGTTCACGTTTTTCCCTGTTCCAAAGGTTTATCGCAAAAGCTTCGGTTCGTTTTTTTATCAAAAACTCTTCATAAAAATTATACCACTAAGTTCAAGTATAAGGAATACACCAAAAGAAATTGACCGTTAATACATTAGATAAAGACTATATGCCTCAAGAGGGAGGAATATAGAGAGGCAGGTATGAAGGATACAGAAAGGGGAGGATACCATTATGTTTCATATTACACATGAACAAAGATCAAGAAAACCATCTGCAAACAGGTCTTTTACTTAGAATTGGTAAGGACTAACAGCATTCAGTCGTTGGTGTGCCTAACGAAGCAAGGAATATAAATAAATGTACTCTGTATATTCATTTCCAAAGAAACATAAGAATAAATGCACATTTTATTATATTTAAAGAACATAATTATTTATACAGAAAACTACTTTTACAACAAACCAGCAGTAGTCAAAGATATCGATATGTGGATGAATATGATAATTCGCAGAACTGATAAAAGAATATAATCATAGTCATTCACAAATATTCGGTATAGGGGTTTCGTGTTTTTTTATTATGTATGTCATGAATATGAACCAATCCCCATTAGAAAAACCTCTGCATAAGCATCTGTTCTAAAAACAGATAGTAATAAATTGTATTATAAAAGAGTAATATAAATTTGAATTAAAATATAAATTATGTAAATACTATTTATTTCACATTTCTTAAAAGTAATGAATTTTATGCGTGTTATCTATAACACATGCCTTAAAAAACATCGATTTTCGATGTTCGAGATAAAATTACAAAAGTAAGTTACGCCTATCTTAGAACTGTAACTGAAATACTTATAAAACTAATGGGGGGGAAAACAGAAACTGCTGAAAACGAAGTACTCATCAAACTTATTAGATTTGTTTTATCTATTTATTTATTGAAGTATTTGAGATTTAAAAAAACAACTGTCAAATATTTTGCCAGACAGCAGCTTTTAAAATAATTTATAATAATAGCCTGAAAAACTGAAAGGAAAAGAAGAAAATATTTTAATCTAATAGATAATCTCACTTCTAACTTAACTGAATTTCTCAAATATTAGTAATTAGACGCTCTAAAAAAAGCGAAAATATATAGCAGGCACCAGAAGAGAAAGTGAAAAAAAAGATAGACCATTAAGAGCAAAGCGCTCAAGAGAAGAGATACAGGATGAAATAATACATCATAAAAAATTTGTGAAAGAAAATTAAACTGTTAATTCTGTGCTTTCTTATCAATTAAAGTAGTCTAATAGCCGGGAATTTTTTGGAAACAGAGCAGGATTTTTTATGTATTCGCTATATAGTCTGAAGAGAGAATTAATTGCACGAAACTGAGGAAAAAATACTTTTTTTGACCTCTTTAGTCTTATGTTCTGTAATCGATGGTTTAAGCATTTTTTTCCCTCCAGTTCTCCTACTTTTTTACTTTTGTTTTCTTCCTAAGAATATCTTATGATGAATGATATTTTGAACTCAAATGGAAGTCACCCAAATTTTTTTAAAAAACGATGGCGCTTTTATTGATTTATTTTTTAAGGTTTTAAAGAAAGCAAAATATCAGAATTTATAGAAGACAATATTTTGTGGCAGATGACCCATTTTTTTTTATTAAATTCTAGAAAAAGAAAATTTTAAGATATTTTGGTTTTCTTTGCTTGCTTAACATTGCTTTCACACAAGACAGAGTGAAAAACTATGAAAATATTTTAACTGACGAATATTAAGAATACTTTTCCAAGAAACAATTATACGCAGTTTCAAAATACGCAGTTTTCCTTTTTAAACATGGATAAAATAAAAAATAAAAATTAAAGAATAGAAATATTTAATCAGATGTAGATTAATTTACATTTTATACTAACCTTAAATATTCTATACATTTGCAAAATATTTTACTTTAAATTTTTTAACTAATTACGCAACCTCAAGTTAATATTTTAGTTTGAATGCTTACGCATCAAAAATTTAGTTTAAAGGCGAAATAATCTTAAATGTATTTGAAAAATGACGATATGAAATTTATTTTCCACTTCTCAATAATTTTAAGTGCATTTTGTTTACCTCAAGTGAAGTAAATAAATACATAAATAAATGCAATAATAAAGAACATAATAAAAACATTTTGACACATCAGATAATTTGATTTGCTCATAATGCAAATAAGGCTGAAACTTTCCTCTTAATAAACTCTGCTTGTTGATCTTCTATTCATAAATGTTTAAGCCGAGAGACCTTAGTTTAAAAATAAAGCTAGAACCTATTAATAGAATTTAAAGGTTATATGTTTGACTGTGATGTTTAAAAAGAACGCAAACTGAAAGTAACAGGTAATGCGACATATCTAGTAATGCCTTGCAAAACAGTAAGTGCACCCCCCAATCAAAAAAAAAGCACTCTAGTGTGGAATAAGGCTGCCGTAGAACAATATACATAAATTTTATATACGTTATGCTTTTAATTTGTCTACTTAAAAGAGTACGCTAATTCCTTTTATTAATGGGAAAGAATTTTAAAGAGAATTTCCAGCTTATGTGTGTTTTAAGGAAATGGTAATAGTGTTTCAGAAATTTGTGTTAGTTATTTATTTATGCTACAAATCTAGAAGTTCACAATTTGCATAATACTGCACAGATATGAATTTGTTATTCGCAGGGAGGTATCCGTTTGAAATTCTGAAAGTCATTTGAGGAAACTGGCTATCAAAATACGCTGAAGCGAGCAGTTTACGTTTTTGAAAACCTCATAGAGATACGGAATTTGGCTTTCTGAATTTTAGTTATTTTAGTGGGAGATAACCAGTAACTCACAAAATACGACGTCTTGCTAAAAATTTTTTAAACATAGTCTCAAAGCAAATCTAGGCAGTACATTTTAGAAGAGTAAATTTTGGGACTAAAAACTTCTTTCTGTAGGTAAACTTGGACAAAAGACATCATCCACCAGCAATAATAACAACTCTGCCGGTGGTTTTCAGTCCCGAAAAACAGGAAAATTTAAGGCGCAAATCTCAAGACTCAGTTCAGTGAGAAGAACAAACTTTAAGAATGCAAAGACTTTCCCTTCTTTGTCTGTGCTATAAAATTGTGTTTCATAAGCAAGGAGTGGATTGGATATTTTATCATGTCCAGTGAACGACGACTAGAGTGAAAGTAATGTCTTGACAGGAAGAGGCATCGTTTTGAAGAACGGGAGTCTTCGCACTTTATGAGAATCTGGAAATCTTGTCAAAGAGAAATTGAAAGGTTTCACTGGCGAACAGAAAACAAATATCGTAGCAAATGGTAAATTTCACAAAAGCATGAAAATTTAGAAGTTGGGTACATGATATCAGGACTCTATGTCAAGCTTCGTAACACTTAAGCAGTCATATAAGTGATACGTACCCCGTCTTAGAAAGTATACTTCTGAGTAACAGATTCAGGAAGGCATAAAATGTAAGACAAACAGCTGTATTTGCTGGAAACTTTTATGGAAAAGGGTAAAAAGTGAAAATATTTGCTTGAACTTTGTTTATGTTCCAATTTACAAGACGTTATGAACGCCAACAAGGAATTGTGCGACATAAGTTCGGGAAATATACTGCCGCATTTCAAGCCCTCCTTATCAATCACAGAAAAGCACAAACGTCAACTTTTAATCATAGGTCAAATAAAGAAGGAGGGCAGCTATTATTGTCAGAAAAATCCAGATGACAGTGGGATGTTAACATATGACCCTTGTCCACTTTCTCCTATATATTATATCGCAGCTTTCAGAATTTTTCTCAGCGTCAAGTGAGCCACTCAAAATCTAACGCGTCATCATTATTTTCACTATCACTGAATTTTCTGTTTGATTATTAACATCCCGGTATTGGTACTATAGTGTATCTATTTTATACAAACTGTATATTTACCGTATCATTCCAGACATTTTAAGTGGGAAGTTTGAAAAATGAGCTTATGTGAATTACGTTTTCTCTTAGTTTCTTCTTAAGAAACGTTCCACAAAGAATTCTATATTTTCTAACAGCTTATAGTATATTTGTCTGCTGATACAAGAATTTACATAACTATTGCGCTGCAATACTAAATTAAACATTATTTGTAATGTGTTGAAAGTAAAGATTCCGCGCTTTTATAACTGAATTTCTTTCTGTACTATGGCTGAGCAAAATGCTTTATTACTTCCCAGATAGAAAATTATATTAAAAGAAGAAATAAATTACTATATAGACAGAATGTAAAAGTTATTTCATGTAACAGTAAATCAATGATAAAAATTTTAATTACATTTCGATGCTTTAAATTCTTATTAAAGATGAGAAAAAATAAAATTATTTTGTATATTATATCAAAAAGCAATTGATATAATATAAGAAAATAATAAAATTAATGAAAGTTCAATATTTCATACTTATGTACCTCTGTTTCTCTTTATGCCATTTTTCGTTTAAAAATACTTATTTTTTGATAAAATAAACTAGACTTTAAGGAAATTGCCAAAATAATTTCATCCCAAATAATTTCATTCGTATCTGACAGTCTTAATTTTTTCCTCACAACCAAGAATATTATGACTTTGGGTTATCAGATACACGCCTAGAGGTTATGTTTTCTAGAAACGAAGAAATGAAATTTAAGAAAAATGTTGGAAACAAATAAGTAAAATATTTTAATTCGAAGCAAAAGTTATAGAAAAAGACAATAAAGTCTGGTACATTACTAAACAAAAACAAGCTGTTAACTGAAATAATAAAAGAGACATTTAATGAAGCATTAACAATAAAATTCATTTAATAAAAATTAGATTAGATTAGTATTATGGGTAATTTGAATGCATTAACGAAAACAAGAATGACATTTTTTTTCATTAAATTTGTTTGGCCTAATGATGAGAAAATTCGAAATTAATCTAATGTATAACAATAATCACTATTACTGCTCATAATTTTTATGAACGTAAACCACTTTTAATGGAATATAAATCAATGCTAACGGTCGATTGATAAATCAGCGATGCTCTTACACTTCCATAAAAAATGTCATAAAATTTCAAATTAAATTATATCATTTTTAGTTATAAAACATTTTACTACATATGCTTATGAAATTAAAACTAGTTACGTCTTTGTAATGAATATAAACTAAGCAAACAAATATAGTTTAGCCTTACATGAATAATTTTAAGCAAATGAATTGTCTGATGTCATATAAGCTGATCTATTTAAGATAACATGAGAAACAGATAAAACGAAACACAGCTTGCGTTTGTTTTCTCTATATTTGCCATCAAGGTGTTTTTTCTGTGAAATATTTTGGATGATTCTCTGAATATGTAGTAAAAACGATAACAACAATAAAATTCATTTCTGCCCTTCACTTTATCTGCGATATAAATGTAATTGTAGAGAGGGAAAATGAATGTAAGGTACTAATTGTTTTCCTAATAATTATTATAACTCCTTGTATTTCTAATTTAGAATTACATAATATGATTTCAGTCACCTTGTTGTATAATACCTTTTAGCTACCTTGTTGACATGGTAATACGGAAGTCGGAGTGCTTTTTCCTTTGGCTTAAGTTCGCTTCCAGAGAAATAATAGACGTTTGTAATTGTACAGTGATTTTCAGCATTGGGGCACTTACATATAATGATCTGAAAGGTATCTAGAGAGGCCGGTAGAAGCAGAGGAGACATAACTGACCTTCGGATCCGTCTAACCATGAAATCTGTTTTAAAATTGAGATGACCAGGGCAAATTCATGCTGTCATTTATAGGGAAGCCAAAGCTATTTATAGTACTGCCGATGATAGTCCCGGGCCTTGCCCCTTGGGCATGATAAAATCGTTGACTTGATCTGATATTACGGTCAGTAAAGTGACACAAAAGTCATAGGGACACGTATAAAATGAATTCTGTTGACTATTAAACATTCAAACATTAATTAATACTATTCAGAACACTAAAACTGAGATTCATTATAATTATTTCTAGTAGGAATTAATTATATCACGGTTAATTAAATTTTTTAAAATCTCAGTTAATAGAAATAAGAGCATTTTTTTCAGGAACTTTTTTCCTATTCTGCATAGAAATTAAGAAGGAGAGAATGAATATGATAGTTTGTTGTCATTTCATTAAAATCGATTTAGAAACGACAAATGCACTTGTGGTAGGGGTTTTACAATTTTTATACGTTTTTCTATGATAATGACTTAGTACTAGCTTTCGTCAACTCTTCTTTTTTGTGTGTCAATTGCTCGTAATACCAACAATAGAACAAGTAGAATTTCTGATGTTGTTAACGTAAAAGCGTTTAGCGTAGGGCTGCTTTGAGCTCATTTAAAAAATGTTGAAAGTCCAAACTGTCAAGAACATCTATAATTTACTTCTTATAATAGTAAATGAGAAAGATATGCAAAGAAGGATGTGAACAAAAAAAAGGGTTTCGCAGAGGTGCCAGATATCTCCAAAGCTTTTCAACTCGTTTCCACTGTGAGAAAAGCACCTTCATTGCATCCTAAAGACTTCGAAAGTTTACTCGTCTTTCCGATGATACATGACTGGCTTAGAGTAAGATTCAACCATTAATCTTCTCAAGATCAAATGGTTGTAATATTGGCTTGCAAATGGATGACGATGGGTCTTGCGATATTTTAATTCGATCGTTAGTTTTCAGGAAAAGGGGTTGTTTTGAAAATAAACTTTCGAAATGCCGAAGAGTAATCCTTATTAAATTTGTGACTTTTCAGATGAGGAAAAAGAATAAAAACTGATTTCAACTCAATTTTCAAGAAACTTTAAATGAAAATTAAAAAGTTCAGTCTATTATAACTTCCGGAACAGGTGCTGAAAGTATGAAATAAAGTGATGGTTACGTTCTAATCACCCATATTTGAGGATCAAGACGCAGAAACTGTAATATCCTCATGTATATATACTGAAATAAATGACGTTGATGAAAGAAATGCCAATGCAGTTACATCAAAAGCTTAATTCTTGGAAAACTAAATATATCTATGATTTGTCTAAAATTTATAAATTTTACACAAACTTGTCTTCTGCAGTAAAACCTTTTGAATCAAATTTCAGCAAAAATTATCATCAAAAGCAAACAAAATCGAAACCGAAAGCACCGATTTAATTATTTTATCAATTTTTATTTTACTCCGCGATTTAGTTGCATAAACAAAGACGAAAATATATGTAAATTGTTTAAACTGTGATTATTATCCTGTAAAAATAAAAATAAAACTCTATTGTGATGAAAAACTATTGAAATGCATTGAAGATTTTGTACGGTTAGAGACACAACATTAAAGTAGTAAATTAATTATTGCAGATTCCATGAAAAAAGGCTTACCTTTCGATACAATCATCAACAGTTAAGAAAACGGAATCGTGTTTCGTCTTTCTAGGCGAGTGAAATTCGATTTAATCGATTATTGAAATTAAATTTAATTCAGTTTAAGTAAATTTAAGTACAAGTAAACAAGGAAAAAATACACCGACATGAATCTGATCTCTACGAAAAATTCTAAAAACTTAATGGAAAAAACAACAAAATATCATTTGCAATAAATCAATAATATTTAAAAAGTTCAAATATACATAAAAAAAAACAAATTTACAAAAATTTTTCACAATAAAAGAAATTTGCTCAGTTTAAAAATTTCGTCCTATAAAATATAAAAGATGTGCAGTATTCCAAAAAAACTCAAAAAATTATTTACTAAATATTTAGCTAACTCCTAATTAGGAAAAATGGCTGCCTCTTGGTTGGTATCACTCCCTTTGAGTGAAAACTTGTGGCTTGTTACTGTTGTAAGGGTTTCAAATTTTAAGCTGATATGTTAAAGATGTCTAAAATGCAATTGGTGAGGAAAACTCTTATTTGCATACAAAATCGTAGAGAACTATTTGTGGATGCAAATTAGAGAGAAGAACTGAAGGGTTTGCAGCAAGAAGGGCCCAGCTCCAGATTTTTAAATTTTCGGAAAATTAAAAAATATTCAAAACTTCATTTTTTAACTTGCGTTCTAAACGTTTGTTCTCACTACAAGTGCTAGTAAAAATTATTTTTACGAGTATTCCAATGGCTTTAAACTCCAATGCAAAGAACGATTTTTTTTAACGTTAAAGACCCATGAACACAAAATCTACCAAAGTGGAGCTAGACTCTTCTTGCTGCAAGCCCTTCACTTTTTAAAAAGATTTTTGCTAACTGGTCTGCAGACAAAGAATAGTCAAGTGTTAAAATGAAAGTTTGAAGTTGGCGAGAAAATTCATTTTCGGTTTCGCCGGCTCGTGATTTACAGAAGCAATTTTTTCGCCAGCATCAAACCGTCATTTTAACACTTGACTATTCTTTGTCTACAGACCAATCAGCAATACATTTTTTAAGAATTTTTCTCACCAGTTTCAACCACAAATTGCCATTCGTCAATGCGCACTAAATTTTGTACATCAATTGAAATTCCTTCCCTCCAATCGCATTCCTAGACATCTTTAACGTATTAACTTAACTGCAACCTTTGCGCCAAGCCACTCATTCTTCTAGAAGGTTTGCAGAAAATGTCTAATGGCAAGCAAATGCTAGCCTGTTTTCCTAAATTAGGGCTTAGTTAAATATATAATAAGTAATTATTTGAACGTTTGGCCTTATTGTATATTTTTGATGTTTTATAGATTAAATTTTAAATGCAAAAAAAGTCTTTCATTGCAAAAAAAGTTGTTGTAAATTTGCTTTTTAAACGTATTTGTTTTTATAGATAATACTGTTATATTGCAAATAATATTTTGAAATAAGCTCAGATGTTTTCTATTATCTTTTCAGAATTCTTCATAGAGATCAGAGCAGCGTCGGAGAATTTTCCTAGTCTACTTGACGCTTAATTTAACTTAAATGGAATTTAGATATTAAATTGAATTTCAGTCAAGTGGTCTAATAATACGACACACGATTCAAGTTTCTTTAACTTTTGGTAATTACATCGACAAAGCTACCCTTTGAAAAATCAGCTTTTTTATGGAATCAGCAATAATTATTTTCGTATTTTTATATTACATCTTTAACTGACCCATATCTTTAATGTATTAACATACGTTTTTCATTACAATAGATTTTTACTCTACTTTTTCAGAGATAATAAATAATCTCACTGTTTTAGCTCTAAAAATCCAATTTTTCATAATTTTTACTCTAAAAATATACAATAGTGCTTAAAATTAAGAGAATCTGCAAGGTCAGTCACAAAGGCAGGTGGCTACAAAATATTTGTCTAACTCCCAATGTCGTCTGGAATTTGTAAAACCACTTACAAGACACTGTATCCACATGGAGAATGTCGACCAAGATACACAATGACGAAGTTTTTTTAACGAAAGGAAAGTTATTTACAGATTTAATAAGGATATTTGTATTGAAAGACGGGCTTACAAAGGATGCTCATAGAATTCTTGCAGTGCTCCGCTACTCTGGAAAACCATAACGTATTGTTAAAGAAAGAGTGCCCAGGTGGTGTAAGAATGCTACATTATGCTGATGACATTTTATATGTGATTTGTGATAACTCTTTGGAGAAATTAGAAAAAACTGTTTTCATTTTCTATAGAAGATTTAAGAATATGTATTGGGAAAGAAAAGTTGAGATTAAATTTACAAAAAACTAACTTCTTGCTTTCCCCAAAGGGTGAGGAAGAAAACTAGACCACCACAACTAAAATATGAAAGTGTTGAAAGCCTTAAATATTTTGGTGTTTTTTCGATTGTAAATTTTGAAAATTTGAACTGAATTTTGAAGAACATTTTAATAATATTTATAAAAGAACTGACTCTATTCTGATGTATTAAAAAAGAAATTTCTCAACTGCGTCATTATCACTTAAAAGTAATATTATTAGATTAATTTACAAAACAATTAATACTCCCGTTATATTATATGTAGTTGGGGCTTTGGGTTTCAGGGCCACGGACCTGCAGCGAATCAGAAATAAATAAGATACAATGATATTGATAATCAGATATAATGGAATTAGATACAATGGTGACGATTATACTCGATTTTGATTACAATCAAATAATTACTGTACACGTGCGCTTCTCCCGACCTGAAAAGATTTAATTTGCAAAATAATAGTGTTTGTAGTTTTTGCAGTGCTGAAAACAATGCACGACATTTCGTCGAAGACTGCGTATTGCCACGACATGTTAGGGAAAAACATGGTAACATAAAGGAATTTTACTGCCTCAAAGAAGAGTTTAGATTTGCATAGGATTTAATGAACTTTATAAATGGCAATAGAACAATACTGGGGATTTTGGTTTAATGTTTTTAACTGTATTTTTTGTTTTAATCTGCGTTGGGTGTGCTGCGTTAACCATGAGGCCGATTATTATCGCCCAGAAAAATTGAAGTACACTCGTATATTACATTATTTTGTATTACAATACACAATGACTAATGAGGACTGCCATTTGCCACTTTCATTGCGGCGACAAGGGACTGCTACAACTTCATAACTGCTTCATATAAAAATAAGTGTTAATGTGAAATTAGAAAGCAACTAATCATTTCTAAGTGGTTTTTAATTTTTTATCATACGTCAAACAGAATACCAAAATCTATTTATATTTGTGAAAAATTATAATATTTCAGAAAGAACATATTTTATTTTAAGGCTAAAAAAGTGACACAATGTTTAAATTAATAGTCGCACATAGTAAAAAGAGTATAGAGTGCAAAAAGTTGAAAACGTTTAATGTGTATAACGTTTTCAACCATTGCTTTGAAACTATATATTCGTAAGTACACGCATACAGTAAAACGTGTACAAAAGAATACACATATTTTTTTAAACATTCCTTAAAATTTCAAGTAATGATATAACTGTTAATCTAGCAAACAGCGCCTAGAAGCGCGGTCAAATCTTAATTATGTGATCCAATGTTAAGTAAGTTCGATTTCATTTTCCGTGTTTACATAAGGAATCCTGGAGATATTTACCGTGTTATTTATTTGACTGTTTAATTCAAATAAATTTTGAAGGGCAATGCTAAGCAATCTGCCTGTGATTACCGGAATTATTAATTTAAACGAATAAGGAACACTCTATTTCCTCAAACAAATTTCAGATATTCTGCATGAAATTGGATTTGAAATGAAATTCAATACCGAACATCTCAATTAATGCTGAGCAGCAATTTTCAGATATCTTGTAGCACTTTCACACGTCCAACCTGACATCAAAACATGCTTAAATCCTGTCAAAAACCACTCCTGGAGACTTCGCCCTTCCTGTACCCTCGATAAATATTTAAACTTCTCTTCCTGAGAGGCGTCGAAAGTTTGTTCAAGGTACCTGATGGTGTTTCAATAGACGACAGAGCCGAGAGATAAACGAAAAGTTCGTATTCGAACGTTCGACCGTAGCATTTTCCTGAATAAAGACTTTTCCGTTCACTCTGTCAAAATATATATAAATATAGAGGAGCATAAGTATATACCTAAATGGAGCTAAAAGTGAAGCAGAGAACAAGCACGCTACTAGCTCGTTAATAGATGAATATAAAAATTTCATAAGACATGTTCGAGAACAGGTTTGGGAGGGGCCTTTCACAAAGTGCTTACATCCCTTTTGTGGAACACGTCTCTGATGACAGCGTGTATTGATTAATGAAGACTTTCATTAAGTAGCAAAAAACTGAAGCATCAATAGGAGATTATAGTTTTAAATGCAAAAACGATTTTACGATTTTTCCCTTTGAAAATATTACCTTGTTTAAAAATGCTTTGAAAATCAGCAACTTAGTGAATATTTAAAATGAGAAAGCGTAAGAAATTAATATTTAACCACTGGCTGGGAAATGTTATGTGTAAATGAGACAGTGTGTTCTATGAATTCATAAATAAAATTGCATATTCTCAAATAAATACATTTAGAGAAGATAAAAAACTACGGTAATATTTTCCTCATAAATTACGAAGGTGCCCAAAATGTATTTCAGGTCTGCAAAAAAGTGATCAGATAACGTAGGGAGTTCGGGTTGCTGGATTCCTTAATATACCAACTGAAGTTCAAGGGAAAAATAAACATAATTTCAATAGATGTTAAAACATCGTTTAATGTTAATTAATTAGTTTAATGTTAAGCGTTAGAACATTGTTTATTGTAATAAAATGAAATATATTTATTATTTTATTACAGTTCTGAACAGATGAAGCAAGACATTTTTTGTAATTGTCATAGTTAACTCTTAAATAAAAACATTTTTAATATCAGATATAATGTTTCAAGCTGGCAGGTAAAAGAATATACTGTCAGATAAGATACTTTTTATGTCAAAAAATAAGACCCATTATTAACAAACAAACGAAACTCAAAATACTCTTTCTGAGGATGACGTATTCTCCAAATTTCGCGGATGTGTGATATTAGAAACAAATGGGATTTTTCGTTCTAATTATTTTAAATTTTTTTAACAATCTAACCTTTCTGAATTAAAATGGTAATCTCTTTCTATAACACTTTACTAAATTCGTATCGTTAGATAACACTAGTATCTTTTCATGATTAATTAGTTGTTTAATAAATTCGCTAATTAGTTTGTTGTTGCATGAGGATAAAAAAATATAGAGTTTTACGTTTTCGATTTTTAATGTGTTCTGCTTTCTCAGAATCTGCACACTGTAGCCATGTAATCAATTAAAAAATAATGCATAAAATGAACAAAAATGTTTCATTCTTCTAGAAATAGTATTTTTTGGCTCTAATTACTTTAAATATTAGATACTGAACAGCGCAGTAAATTAATGTTAGTTTTAAATTAAAAAATTAACATGTTTACAATACCTGAATGCATCTGAAACGTTTTTAAAATAGAAGTTTCTGTCCAAAATTTGCATAATTTCATTAAAAATTATACTTTTCATTTTATTTTTTGCTGATATTTTATCTTAAATACAAACTCCAACATTATGGTTATTTCAATTTAGAACGTTTTCAATTAGCTTCGAGGCCGAACGGTAAAACGTAGTTCGGTCTGGGGTTCAAATCCCGGCGAACGGGCTGGCTGCATGGGCGTTTTCGTGATTTTTTCCATGCATAAAGTGTATACGAGCCAGTTCTCTTAGAAAGCCCTCCACAAAGGCATTCCTCTCCTTAGGCAGGGTAGCCTCGAGTGCTTTTCCATAACTAAATAAACCAAACCACTTAGCTCCTTTCCGGAAGTCTTAAATTAATTCTACTTCTCGTAAAAGAAAAAGAGTTTCCTTCCCTCTGAATCTTACGAATTAAGTTTTCAAGTTAAATGAAAATATTCGAAATACTAACAGGAAGTGGAAGGTAATTTTCACCAGTGCTCGTCAGTGACTAAGTTATTGCCTTCCCCTTAAATCTACACAAAATTTATATGATCGACAATATTTCTCAACATAATGTCTACTTCATATTTTTTTCACATACAATATGGAAAAGGCTATGAAACTCAGTTTAAATGATTACAGTATGATAGATACCATTGCCAAAGGCAGGCTATTCAAAATATTTCGAATTCAGTTAATTATCCATTTACAATATTCTGCTGCTTTTAATTAATTAAATGAACAATACAATCATTGAATGCCACCAAGAATCACTTGGTTGTTATTCGAACAGCATTCATTATAATTATTGTGATAAGAATGAACTATTTTATCACCCACACCGTTATTAACAGTTCTAAAATTTACAAAATGCTCCATAGATTGAAAGTATACCCTTTGACTATAATCGACGTATCTGCATGCATATATGTGTCGGCCTTCATGTATTCGGTACATTTTCTGCAGAATTAATCATTTTCTTTATTTCCTTAGTTTTTAAGAGTTAGTCTAAGTTATGAAATGCTCAAGTGACATTTTTAAGTATTTTGTTCTGGCTATTTTCAGGGAATGGTGATAGATGTCTGAGCAAAATGTGGAATAATGGAATTGTAGACACTTTTAAAGACGCGTATATTTTTGCGAAGAAGGTCAGAAAAAAAGTATGATAGTATATGTTGTAAGGAAAGAAAAGTATGATAGTATATCATTTGTTACTGGTGTTATACACCGAATCATGAAAATATTTTAGCAACATGATAGGAAGGGTGCAAGTACGTATGATAAATATATATGTTGTATATGTTTTATTTTATTTAGTCTAGGTATGATATTTATATTTATTTCTATAATACATTTTCCTTATTCAAAAGAAACATATTTTTATGTTTCTTACAAATGCATTTTTTATTCTAATTACTCTTTATGGAATACCCTATGGGTACGTAAGAAAACTAGTTACTTGGTTGGCATTCCAGTGCGTAAATAAGCTGAACACTAGTAGGCTGACTAAGGCTCGAATCTTAGGGAACATTCTAACTGCATGGGTGTTTTTGTGCGTTTTTGGAGGGCTATGTATAATATAAACATGCGCCATTTCTCTTAAGAAGTCATCCACGGAGGCATCCTTCGCCTTAGGTACTTTGTCATTCCTTCGTGTACTTTGTCATTTTCAAGCAAGCAAATTTAAATCTTGTAGTTATGAAAAAGAATATGAGAGCATATGCCTTCGTAGAGGATTATTATACTTGATTCACTATTTAAATTTTGAAATATGTATTATTATTTAAACAGATTGTTTTAAAATGTATTCTAAATAGTGCTATTTACAAAAAGGAATTAGTTTGTTTCTTATTAAAACATACTTTTATGATACATTTTATTTTATGAGCAAATCTTTAAATTAATTTTCATTTAGAGAGACACAGGAAAGAGAATTTTTAGCTCTATAAATTAATTAATATAGAAACGATAAAATATTTTAAACATATCTTTTATAAAAAGGATGCGATTAAACTTAAAACAACTATCGTAAAAAGTTATTTTGCATCGAAATGAGATTTTACTTGTTTATTAGTATTCCTCCATAAAGACATAAAAAATATATGATTTTTTAATGCCTATTTATAAAATGTCCATTTGTATATATGATTTTAAAATATTCAGCAGACATTTTACGGAGAATTTATAATTTATTATTTTAATGTATTCTGTTATTGTTAAATACTAAGTTGTAAAATACTAGTAGCCTAAACAAATTAGGCAATGCGTTGTGTGGTTAAATTTTAAAATTTCGTTTCAACAACCCGAAGAGCCTTGCTACTGGTGAAACTATGTTGTGTAATCAGAAATTCAAGTAAACACATAAAATCAATAATACTAACTTAGTTTATTACTTTCCTTAAAACACTGATATCAAACAAATTTACTATCATAAAATTATATTAGTCCCGAACTACCTTATTTAATTTAGAAAACAAATAGCTAAACATTTATATATTTTCCACAAATACTGCAATCTTAGACAATAACCACTTCAATTCAAATACTATTGGTTTAGTAATAACTATTTTTATGAGTAAGATACAAATTAAAATTTCCTATTTCATTTAACAGTTGTAAGGTTCTTACACCTTATTTATCCAAGAACAAGTGAAAATTCAAATAATTAAGTACAGAGTTAAGTAATTATAGTATTGCACCAAAAGAGAAAAAAAAAATTATATTTTTAACTAGAGCAATTTAAGACTGCTCACAAATTTCTTCAGATCTCAGTTAAATCAACAAATCCTCAAAGATATTAAAGATTTAAATTTTTCTACATTTCAAACTTCTTTACAGCAAACATTTAAATAAAAAGTTAAATTCTGATAACAATAGAATCTTTTAAAATCCAAGAAATTTGGATGAAAAACAATTTCTTTAAGAATTTAAGTTAACATTAAAAGTTCAAAAAGAAAAACTTCTTAACTGATGGATGATGTGAACCTGGAGATGATGGAACCCGACGGCAGCTTGGCGGACACCGAACATTCGAAGAATACCCAGTACGCAGGAACTTGGAAGTTTCATCGAGCCTTCTGTATTACGAACTTCAGAGCCATCAGGAAACTCAGGTCGGAACACAGGTAGCTTGACTTTTCTTTCTGTTCTTTTAAATTGAAGAGGCGGACGGAATCTTCATCAGACGGTAGAATTGACGAAGAATAATTTACTTTCCATTTAGAAGGACATTATTTCATTTGTAGTTGAAGACGAAGCATGGAAATATATTTTTCTTCATTATTTTTTTTTGTACGTTATCTTCTATTGTAGAATTATTTCATTTTCCTTTTTTGAAGAACTATTTCAGTCAAGCTTGGAAGCCATGGAGTAAGAAGTGGCAGGAGCCATAAGCCCCCGTTAAAAAAACAAATTCATCCTTTCTGTTGTAGCAGCGAGATGCCCAAGGCACCCGAGAAAATATCTTCTTGTCAGCCGAAAGCAAAAACGAAGACGTCCCAAGAGCTTCGCAATCCCACCTGCACCCGCTTTTTGTCAGGTCCGGACACTAGATATCGCCAAAACTCGCCAAAAGGGTGAATAAACTGAAACTCTACCCCTCGCACAAACCCCTGCTAATATCGTCCAAAAATCGAGGAGTTGAACTGGAACAAAAATCCGAATCTCGCCAAGCCCGCCAAAAGAAGAACCAAGAATTCGACGTAGGCGTGGGAAAACCAGCAAACCTAGGCAACGGACAAAAATTCCTAAGCAAAGGCTTGGAAATCAACTGCAAAAGTGACGCTTTTCAATCCTTTCCCCCTCAACCAAAAAAAAAAAATACTCGAAGTGCAAAAATTCGTTGAATAATTAACTGTAACTTAAGAAATGTTTAAGCTAGAGACTTGAAAGTACTCTTAAATTAAAAGGCTAATTTTTCTGCATCCAATGATATAAGTTAAATGAGAATCAACCTAAGTTAAGTAATTTTAAATCAAGTTTATTACGTAAGAAAGCACCTAATTCCATTGTCTGTTTCAACGCGTTTACGAGTAACCAGTGGAAGAGACGTACAAATCTTAAAGTACCAAAACCCCTAATTAAAATTAAACCAAGCAAATATAAATACAAGATATTAAATAAAATAACGTTGTGTAGCATAAATTTAGAATAACAAAAATTAATCTTAAGTCAAACTTAAATAATTAAGTGTTACGTGAAAATTTGCTACACAACGTTATTTAACTACAAATTCTAAAGAAAAGAATGTTCTTAGCTGCTGGATGAAGTTTCTTTGGGGGGGGGATCGGTAATGATCTTGACTAATAATTTCTCTAAAGCAAAGCTTGAAAACTGCCGGAGAATTCAAGAGTTTAGTTATAAAATTTTTATTTCCGGCAAAAGGAGTTAGATTGAACGAATACATTTATTACTGTTTTTAGAAAAGTAAATAACGAACTATTAAATATGTGTAACATGTATAAAGAGAAAAGATAGAAGCGTTGTATATCTTTGGCAATTATATAAACATATGCATATAAAACTGATGAAGTGGAGGAAAAAATACTCTCTTCTTAAAGGAAATAATTATTTTTCTGCTCAAACACTACAGTGACTGGCATTAAATAAATTCAATATGCAAATTTAGCACCAAATATACACGCTTTGAATTATAAAGTTTTGCTAAAATGTGTACTAAACTAAAATGTTTTTTGAAAATTATCTTTAAAAGTGCTCAGAAAAATTTTAATAAAAGCAGTGATTTTCATAATTTTTTTTCATGTAAATGTTTTTCACTTAGCATAAAGAAGCTTTTCATTCTGCGCTTGTCTCGAAGAAGGAGCACCTTATTGACTGCCGGGATGTAATAGATAACTTTTAAGGTGAAAGATCATTTAGCTTGGAGCAGTTGTGCGAAGGATATATTTAAACCTATCGCTTCGATTTCAATAGTGCTGTCTCATTAGATTTGCATCTGGACACATTGAAACTGAAAAATTTTAATATCTAAACACAAATAAAGATGAAACGATACTTCATGAACTGAGAACGTAATCACATTTCATCCAAGAAACATATATCATGGCTGTAATGCGTTTACCTGGTAAATTCAAAGGCGTGTAATAAAAACGTTTGCTGTGTGGTTGCAAAATCATCTTCGAAATTAATTTCTCAGATTTAATCAAGTCATGCAGTAAGAAAAACGGCATTAAATGTAGCATACCTATCTATCAATACGCAGGAAATCACGGAAATGGAAAACAATGATAAACAAAACAAAAAAAAAATAATACTTTTTCTTAAAGTGACACCTTAGGAAAGAACCTTGATCTGACGGAACTTAAAAAAAATATTTACATGGGAAGTCGGTAGACGATAGCTAAGAAGATTTTAGATTTTCTTCTAAATGATTTGTCTTCTTTATTGTTGAGATGCCTTTAAAAATGGCTAAACTAGAAATAATATGAGCCATTTAGAAGCGTTAATTTGACCCTTTTCTCCTAACAGTTAATATTTTATCCAACGCAGTTAGTTTATCTGTTAAAAAGACTTTAACAAATAAGTAGTTAATTGTTAATATACGCAGGATTTTGCCAACCCTGTAATCTAAATGAACCTGCTATAAACAACCTTTTATTAGTAAATTAGTTTCTAAGTTGTTGCACTAAATGGTTACCGAATTGGAAAAGTACGGTGGCGATGCTAAAAGTTAGCCTTCACTACAGATATCGCATGTTACTCTGAAGCGAAGCATGGAAACTGCCGAAGTTTAGCTTTTGTACAGCACTGATAAAGTTATAGAAAATAATCAGGAAAATGGCACCCATATTGTATAGGATGTGCCGTGAAGAAGCTGATAAGCATTCTCATTTGGTGCATTGTAGGAAAAGCTTGATACCATATAAAAAAGCCATTAGATAATGCTGGAATTTTCATAGAAATTTGCTAAAATATCAAAGGAAAACATTTTAATAATAAGAACTGCTGATTGAAAATCTGCATAAAACTATCCTACTCAAGGCTCACATTTAAGAGTTTATTTAGAGCTTTGTTAATGCCTATTAAGCTTTGAAATTTAAATGCATGGATAATTATTTGAATTCTATTCGAATTATCAATACATATCTAGATATTTCCACACAAAATGTGAAGATACTTCTGCAGATACCAACTTATTGATCACTAATAATAACCAATTAGAGGCTTGAGTTAGTTAAAGGTGATTAGGTCAAAACCTTTACTTTTGCTCTAAGACGAAATCTAGTTTTCCTACTGGAGGAAAGTATTTAAGCTAATTTTCTTCACTGGACTGACTTGGAAATTCGTTGCACAGAGTAATAGCCTTTCTAATTGACATTATGGGAGACAAGATTTGGCTTTTCATACTTATGTTACAAAGTAGGATCATACTTAGCAGAGGTGGTAATGGCTTCATAAAAATCAATTCAGTTTAAAGAAGTTACATGGATTCCAAAGCAAGTAATTACATTACATAATTATGCTATCGATGCTGAACTCACAATGCATTGTGAATTTTTCACCTGTCATTGAGAGATGAGAATTGAACAAAAACCGTGCTTTGCAATGTTTGAAACTTTTTTTTTGTTACCTGAAGGCGATGCGGCTGAAGGAGAAGATAGAAGCAGTAAAACCTAATCAGAAGCAGTAGAACTTCAATTTAGCAAGTAGGCTTGCGTTATTTTATTTAGGTATTTATATATAATTATTGATAGGTAGTTATTTACATTTTAGCTACTTATAACGTATGGGTTGAAACATAAGTAACGGCTGTTTATGTTGTGTTTAAAGTTACGCGGTAAAAATAAAATGTATAGGCATAAATGCTTTGTGTTATTTGAAAGAAAATTTTTCTTCTACAAGATGGAGTATTTTACTTTTTTTTGTCTGAGCAAATTTTTGTTATTTTTCAGATTATTAAAATGGAGTTTCAAGCCAACAAAAATAAGCATTCTCGACACCTTCTTCTTTTTGCTTTTAATCGAAGCGCCAATGCTGCAAAAGCTGCCCGAGAGATTAAGTGTATGGAGAAGGTGCAATGCCTGAACGAACTGCAAGAAATTGGTTTGACAAATTCAAAAACGGAAATTCCGGCTTCGAAGACGCTGCTCGTTCCGGACGACCAAATGAGTTTGATGTTGGATTTGAATCAACTTATGGACGAAGACGCGCGTCAAACCACTCGAGAATTAGCCGAACGAATAAGTTGTAGCCAAATGATTATGGTTCGACATCTTGGGTCTATGGGGAAAATCCAAAAACTCGAATATATTTTACTAATTTATTGTTTTTTTGTTTTCTTAAAATAAAAATTTTTAAATTAAGAAAACAGCCATTACTTATGTTTCAACCCAATATATCATATAGGCGCTCATGTGCGTTTACACACACATGAGAGCTAATTATAGACATGTAGACATGCTTACACAGACATGCATAGATAATTACTTCAAAAGCTTCCTCGTTTAATAAAAAAATAATGTACGTGAATTTCGTTATATTGCAGAGTAAAATGAAATATATGATTAACATATTCAAATTTCCTTTTGTACTTAATGACGGATAATACTTCATATCAAGCGAATGTACCACTGATAGGGTGTTAATTTGAGCTTAATTGTAAATTTTCCATTCTTATTTTCTGTAGAGTAATTACTGCAGTTTGCTGTACTGAGAATATTCAGGTATTTAGATTTTAATACCTTCCTAGATAGCTGTAACTACAGAAAACTGATTGGGGAAATTTTAAAATTAGATGAGGTGATGTAAAAATTCACATATTTTGGTAGGCAAATTTTGTGTTGCTAGAAATAAATTTAGAAATCATGACATCACAAAACTGTCTTTCTATAAATAAGTCTCAAACTATAAATACAAAAATTTATTCTGAATTTGCTTCAAAATTTTTATTTGGATTTAAGATTTAATTTTTGCTTTCATCAAAAATATCTCAGAATCAACGGGAAACAAATCTCGATGAAATTATTTAAATAATCTGTAATCTTATTTAAATAATCTAACAACTGTTTCAAATGGAAACGCATTTAATGCTATAAATGATTTTAAAAAATTAAATGTTTTTCTGCATGATGCACTGAATTTTGCAGTCGATAAATTTCTGAAATAAAAATGTACTTTAATATGTCAGTGAATTCGCAGAATCTTCATAGGTTAAAATTTAAAATATAAATTAATTTAATTTTTGAACGCGTATTCTTATTTTTATTAATTTAGTTTAATTTTATTATTTTATTCTTGATTTAATCTGTTTAAAATTTTTCATACAACGGTATACAAATTGCATTTTCGCAGTTTAGAGTAAAATAAAGAAATAACCATCAAACAGTGGTGTTGTTTCCGAGAAAATTCAAATTTGTTTATACGTAAGTAATTACAACTATAAATTATTAATAATAAAAGCATGAGAATTTCATTTTCATTTCAGGGTGAAAAAAATCTGTTTTAAATTTCCTTAATCTAAATTAACATGTTGAAGAAGCCAAGCTGCATTACAACACTTATTTGTACAGGGCTATAAGAGCTCGAATATTAGAAGCTACATATTGTCAACAGATGTTCATCAGAAAAGTTTTTGAATATACTTATTTTAAGGTTTATGACCAAAAAAAGGTTTCTATACCCTTGTACTGTAAAATGAAAGTGAAACGAAACATTTTCGAGTTTACTTGTAATGAAATCTTTCCTTTTGTATTTCTGAGCTAATTATAAAACTGTAAAAACTAATAACAGCTTAGTTACAAGATTTAGAGAAATTTTTTCATTGCCTTTATTTAACTGCAAATTTTACTGTCTTAAATTAATATACAAATATATCTTATCTTTACATTTTAGCATTCTGGAAAAATTAACTAAAAAATATTGGACGTAACGTCTCAAATGCTAATGATTTTTATCAGAATTTTAAATCACTTTCTAATAATCCTAAAGCTAATTTCAAAATCGATATATTCCGCAAAAACCATAAAGTCGTTTATGAAGTGAAGAGTAAGAGGCTCATTAGTTGCTTCCTGGCACCCTATTTTCTACTGCATAATTTGTGATGGCTACTTTAATTTTATTCTTATTAATTAATGCTTTTGTGGGCAAATGATTATTATTTAATGCACAACAAACTAAAAGGCAATTTTATTTTGTATGTTACAAGCTTAGAATATGATAGATATTATGTACATGTTATGCATTATGTAAAGTTATGTATGTACACGTTTAGAGCATATCACAAAAAATACAGGAAACCCAAAAGAAAGCGAGCCACAATTACGAAACTCGGCAGGAATGTAGTCTGGTAAAAGATACGCAAATGATTTAAATTTCGACGCCAATGAGACAAGGATAAACGAGCTATGCGCGAGTTTAAGAACATGATTGCTCGTGCCGTAGGGCTATTCAACTAAATCTGTCGACTTGGACGCTACTGTGACTAGAGATGCCTTTGAGATGTAACCGGCAGCAGTACGAATAGTTGTCGAACTCTGAGAAGGGGCGTATAGTAGGTCTCAAAATATCAGATTGATCGAACAGGCGTATCGGCCGCCACCTCGGTCGGAGCTATATGGTAGTAGCTCGGTGTTGGTCACAATGGATTACACAATGGATGTCACAATGGATGGTGTTGGTCACAAGGGATAATCTACCGGTGCAGAGAGTTAGGGCGTCCCAGGAACATAAATGAACGCTAGGGTCGCACAATCATAAGAGCGCCACTTCCATACCAACAACGTCGCTAGTATCGATTCGACGTCATTTACCAGGCTTCCGGTGGATCAAGGAAACCATTTGGAGAAGACTAGTAAATGAAATGACGTCCATTAATACGCCTACCACTGACACCACATCTAGGTAGTGCCGACTGGAATTCTGACAAACTCGGGCAAGCTGGAGTGTGACTAGAGGCGCGTGATCTTCAGCGATGAATCCCGATTCAGTCTCAATGCTGATAACCAACGCTCAAATGTGTGGAGACGGCCACATGCTTGAGCGGTCCAGTCCAGCAGTACGATGCAGTATTTGTTGTCGAGCGACATACGGCGATTACACAAGGTGTGACAATGAGGGGAGGGATTTGTTGTGACACATGATCACCTCTTTGGCGTCCATCAAGGCCTCTCAGCTACGTGGACGACATTTTAATGCCGGTTTTACTGCCTATGCTATCAAATCGCCCAGGTGCCATTTAGTAGCAAGACAACGCTCGTCCACATTCTGCGCGACCTACGTGATTCGATGCCACGCCGTGTTTCGGTTCGTATAGATTGCCAGAGGTGGCTATGCTATTTACTGATTTGTAACCTTTTTTTATACCATAGCTTCTTAATTATTTTCTGTTCTTAATTTTCAATCATTAGTTTATCTGTTCATACGCTACATACATGTTAAGTTTCGTGATAGTACCCCGTTTTCTTCTGGGTGCATATATTTTTTGTGACAGAGTGTATTAGATAAATGAAAGAAATACGTAAATACGCTTTTTAAATTATAATCTTGTTTCAAACACATGTGTGAATACGAAACGTTTATTTTTAAGGTAAAATGTGTGAATAAGAAACGTTTATTTTTTTAAGGTAAATAATACCGAGAAAAAATTCTTTCATTTGAAATCTGAAAGAAATTTGTCGAAATCTCTTTTGGCGTTAGATACATAATGACTGAATTGGGATCAAAATTTAAAACAAGCTGTGGTTTTTCTGTGGGTTTCGGGACACTAAATTTAGCAATAAGAATAGTCAAGGATTTTTATGTCAGGTATGGAACAATACTTTTAAATCCCTACTCATTTTTGACGAACTTGGATTTACGGTAAATTTAAGATCGAATAACAATTTTTTCCTTTGATTTTATTTCGTTTGAGAGAAATGCATAGATAAGTAATATTTTACTTAAAATTTCACCCAAGGAGGATCCAATTTTTTTTATTAATTTGATGAGCAAAAATAGCCAATTATTTTGGAAGAAACTAGCTATGAATTCAACGTTATATCATTCTAAGGATCAACTGATATTAAGATTTTGCTAATAAGGCACAAATCAGCATCATTATAATATAACTATGATATTTTATTTTCTGTTGCGCTGAAATGGAGGTTAAATAGCTACTGATACTGGTCATATGATAATAATTTACTTACATTATTTAGATGTTTATGTATTGCATTTCGATTATGCTTTTCATGTTACAATAATCAGTTCATGAATAATTATTTGAAAAAAAATAAGAGAGTTTAAATAAGTTTCTTTCTATTTACTTTTAAGTTTATGATATGCTAATTTAACAGAAAGGAAATAATTTTTCCTTATGTATTTGATCAAACATTTATCTTTTCTTCGTGAAGGATTTTAAACACTATTCCTCTCACAGTCACCATGTGAATGGTACTATACATTTTATGGACAGTCGCGGTTAGCAATTCCATAATTATATGATGTTTATTAATCTATAGTGTAAAAATCTATTACAAAATATGACAATTGTGATACGAATTTCATAGACATTAAATTAAAATGTTTCGATTTATACTTTTTTAATTGAATGACAATGCTGACGCGATATATCGCATATCAAAGTATACTTTGAATTTCGAATTTTGATGTTTTTTATTGCAAAAAACATTGTAACTAATTGAAACATTTCATTGTAAACACTGTATCTGCAAAACTCTCAACAAATGTCGATGGCATGCTGTTTTAACAGTTCTGTAACCACAATGGAAGTCAGCGAAATCGGTAACTCTATTTATGATTTTATCATTGCCAACTTCCAGCAGTCAATTCAAGTTCAGTAATTCAAAGTTTGTTAGCTTCTGTCAGCTGAATACGTTAGTGCTGAATGTGGATTGGTATAACTGTGCCGCTATAAGTAAAGTGTTCAACTATTTCCATTCAACTTTTGTTACGAAGTTAAGTGACTTTTTCCTCGATGTCGTCTTGGTACAGAATGTACCCAGAATACTCACACAAGGAGAGAACAGTCATAGAAAATATTGGGTATATCTCCATAAAAAGATGTTTTAAGTTTATACAAAAGTCTTTTATGCATTGTATATATATCTACATAAAACATCTATAAACATTTTCTGGGATCTCGAGCAAAGCACTGTAATTATAACCACGACCCCCAATCTTCGTAATGGGCGTATGCCATGCCCTGACACCGACGAGAAATGTAAGGTAACTTCAACGTCCAACTCACCGACAAAGCGAAGATGAAATTTTAATGGCCTATATCCCAAGAACATTTTGAAGCGAGATCGAAACAGTTTGCTTCGAAACTTAATGTACTTTTCCTCCGTTAATAACATTATCCTTCAGAACCTCCGCCGCCTCTCACACTCACGCATACCCATCTTCCAGTTTCATGCTTACATTCCTGCATGGTGTATGGTATCCACTTCAATATGCTAATGAGAAAATAGTATTAAATATCTTGGAGCTCATATCGGAATACAATGCGATGGTAGAATTTTCTTCGGGTTTATATTTCAAGAAAACGAACCTGAAACATGATTAATTTGTTAATTATGCAGTGTGTGAAGTGATTATACAACGTGCCTGCAAATAGTCTCAAACTTGAATGTGGGAATATTGATTCTGTGAGTTACTTGCAAAATGTGCTTTTTTCCCTTGCATTCATTTTGCATATTTCAAAGGAAACATAATTAAAAATGCTTAAATTCTTACGTCTGTAGTATGTTCCACCTTTTTAATGGAAGGCGGTTAAAATAAAAATTTTAATAACTTAATAATTGTTGTTTGTTCCTGATTTTATCCTCTTTAAATCATTATAACATAATTACAGAAACTATTATATTGTATGTGACTATATAATAGCAATAATAACACAAATACATAACTAATTAAATGAACTAAAAAGGCGCATTAGTGCATCACTTCCAGTGCATTTTTTACCTGACACTCTTCCTTTAACAGGTCAAGTAAATACTTTGGCCTATCAATAGTCCGATAGTCAGTTCTTTTCCTAGAAAAGAGCGTTTGGAAAACAGTTTGAAAATAATTATTAAAAGCAATGGCATTTGAGATAAACTCCCTCTTAATTAAAAAAAACTTTTTTTCATTTTTTATGAAAATTCGAAAGGAGGTGGGTATTTTAAAGCAATATTGGCCTCATATATATATACTCAGACCTGTTTTTGTGCGGTGGATAAGAACAGAACAAAACTTCAGGCACAAAACGCACAAAATTTCACTAGTAACTATAAAAAAAGTCGTTTAGAATTGACTTTTTTTTCAGTTACTGTGTAGTCGGTGATCAGTTTTTGCTACGACTTTTGCTTCACTAGATGTTTGTATATGTCTCGGTAGCCAGATATGCAAGATTGAAGCTCTTTCTTATTGATTATTTATTTTATTTTTTATTTGATAAATTCGTCAGTTATGTTCCAATTTGATTGAAATTTTAATATACCGAACAAAAATATCTCACATCTAAAGAATTGTACAAAAAACACTGCACAAAAACAGGTTTGAGTGTATTGTCTTTCTAAAGCAGACATTTCGTTTTCTAAATGGCCAATGACTATACTAAGTGCACTAAATAAAGACATCTATGCAATTAAAATTTTAACAGCATTCAAAGCATGACTACGGAGCAGAATATATATAACGCGATTTTTATGGTTGTCGTAAGAGAATATTTATGCCTTGATCTCTGTAAAATGGTCCTAAAAATCGGCAGTACTGAATGTAACAAACAAGACGTTTTCAGAGATTGAGATTTTCGCTCAAAATAAAAGTATTAGATAGAATCCAAATGCAAGAATAGTTTTGCAGGTACAATGTTTATACTTTTTTCTTACACGAACGGAATGCAGAAATTAATAATCCTAACAATCCAAGTTTTCCTTTACATTTCTTTGTTCGAAAAAAGTTTTAAATTAAATGAACAAGATTATTTGAATTAAACAGAGTTCAAGATTTGCTGTTTCGTATTTTTAGCATTCAAAAGTCGTAATGTCACCGGAAGTTTAAACACTGCAAACGCAGTTATTCTATGAACTTTGTGACCGTGCAACCGGATGCAAAGACGCCAGGGAAAATGATTAAAACTAAAATCAAGATTAGCAATCAATTTATATGAAAATGGCTTCAGAGAAAATTTTTATTAATTATAAAAACGTTGCGAATTTTTATCGAAATTATAAGGATATGTTATAGATTAAATGTATTTTAATCTGTATCTATTAGATACATTAACACGAAAATAAAATAAAGATATACTTAAAAAATTACCAAAAAGTGCGTTACTAGCCTTTAAATAGCCGAGTTTCTAAATCAAGACGAGAATTAGAAATTTAAAAGATAAACTTAGAATCTTTACTTCGAAGAAAGGCAAAACTAATTGTTGCGAAGGTCATATATTTTGGGTACTTCTTGCCAAGGCGCATGCGCAATAAATGCTAATTCTGTATTTTTTTCCCTTTTTCGCTTGACATCTACGTATTTTAATTAATTTTTACATGTTAATTGAAAACTACAGTTCATGCGAGGTGTTAATAAAGGGGAGGAAGCTTGTTTCGGAATTCGACCATGAAAACTAAGTGGAGTATTAAATCTAGTTGCATTTTCATAAAGCCCGGCAGTGGTGAATACAAATTTTGAATTAATCTTTAAATTATGGAAGAAATATTAAAAATGAAGAAAAAGCTTTCTACTCACAACAAAATTTTCTCAGAAACTGAAACATACTAGAAAGCCAATTGTTATTTTAGAATCTTTCCACAATTAAACGTTAAAGGTACTAATTTGTAAAAATATTGAATACGGCTAGATATAATTATAGGGTTTTATATACAAGGTCCAGCTATTAATTTCCAGGACTGATGCAACTGTAGGAGAAAGAAAAGTCGAAAGACGGCACTAATGATTGCATATTGAAGAGCGTTTTCTTGTGCATGTGCAGTGCAATCGGCTCCATTCTGAAGTAAGTGGTTCTCGTGGAAAGGCGCATTAAAATATAGCTCTTAAATTCCTATTGTCGAAGTGAAAATGGAGCAAAGAATTAACATTAAATTTTGCTTCAAATTGGGCAAGACAGCTGCGGAAACCTACGAAATGTTAAAACAAGTTTACGGCGAGGAAGCATGATCCCGCTCGAGAACTTTTGAATGGTTTAAACGCTTTCGGGATGGGCGCGAATTTTGACGCAAGACCTAGGCAAAAGCAAGATTTGTTCCAGATTCGTTCCTCACCATTTAAGGGACGAACAAAAGCAACTGAGACGACGCATGTGGCGAACTTATGGACAACGCTGATGCTGACCCTGCGTACCCGAATAGGATAGTCACGGGAGACGAGTCTTGGTGTTATCAATATGACCCTGAAACCAAGCGTCAAGGCTCCGAATGGCGGTCTCCAAGTTCACCAAGGCAGAAAAAATTTCGATTTGAAAAGTTCAAAATCAAGGTCATGTTAATGGCTTTCTTCGATTGCGATGGACTCATTCATCATGCATTTCTTCCTCCTAACATGACTATCAATGGACAGTTCTACACAGAAGTTCTTGACCGACTTCGAAAACGAATTCGTAGAGTGAGGCCTCATTTTCAACAAAATGGGAGTTGTCTGCTGCTACATGACAATGCCCGCCCACACATTGCGTTTCCTGTGAAGCGATTCTTAGCCCAGCATGGTGTCGTTGAAATGTATCATCCACCATACTCTCCAGACCTAGCCTCAGCAAGACTTTTTCCTGTTTCCTAAGCTGAAAAATTCGCTGCAAAGAACAAAATTTCAGGATGTCGAAGCCATCAAGAAAACTGTAACGTCACTATTAAAGAGCATTCCAAAAGAGGACTTTAAAACTTCTTTCCGAAATTTGTACAGCCGAGCACAGATGTGCATTACGGCTGATGGGGGGTTACTTCGAATCATATTAAATGGCTATGTGTTTAACCCTTTTTTTTATTCTGAGTTATTCCATGAGTCCTGGAAATTAATAATTAGACCTTGTATTTTTACTAATAGGTTTTTTTTTGTAAGCATTTCTTGAATTCTCTCAGTCCCCTCGCATTTCCTCGCCAGGATATGAATGAGTTAAGATGAACCACAGTATTTAATATATTGGAACGAAAACGTTAGTCAGAGAGCGTGATTTCGCTACGTTTAGTTCGCACGTTTTAGTTTCTACCACCTGTTAACCTTAATACTGTCTACGTATTCTTGCCCGCAAGTTATTATCTTGCTGATGCAGGTTTCCGAGTCAACCTGCTACCTTAAATTGAATTATGTGTTCTGGCCCTACTGTTTACTTTTAATTTAGTACTACATTATATTTTAAGTTGCCACCGCAAGTGGTCAGTATTTTGTAAGCATATAAGTCCGTGCCATCTGTTAAATATTTTGTGTTCAATAAAAGGGTCTTTTACGTCCTTACCTAGCTGTCTTCGTCTTCAAGCATATGCGAGAATTTGCAAGGATCATATTTAGGTATATCTAGTCACATTTTGTGATAACTAAGAAAACTAATCTTACATAGACTTAAAGCATTTGTAGGTACGACAGTCATTTCATAATGTTAAACATTTAAAGCAGAGATAATTATTTTTGTTGAAAAGTGATTACTAAAAGTAAAATAAATAAGATGAAAAATACAAGCTGAAAATTGAGCTAAAGTTAATTAAATTATGATTTAATTATACATTAACAATACATGCAATTAATAATTATACATTAATAATACGTACAGTTAATAATTATATAATAATAATACGTATTTATACATATATTTAATTATACATTATAATAATACGAATATAATTTAGTCTTAAAAATATTAACTTGTTAAAATATCTAAATGCCACTTCTGCTTATATAAATTTATATTTTGGAGCTCAAATATTTTAGAAAAAAGATTCATAAAATGGAGAATTTCATTTAATATGGATAGGGCTTTACTGGTGCTATTAAATAATTTTTGAGCAAATTTTAACAGAGGAAAATATGGCAAAAACTATATGAAACAATATTCTTAACTCTTACAAAATTGAAGCCTCATTCTAAGATACCTCTCAGATTCAACTATTTCGATTTTTGCGTTTCTAAAAAATTTGAAAATGAAAAATCATTGCAGAGAAAAGAAACTCATGAATATTTTTAAGGATTCAGTTCAGTTTCTTATAGTTAGAAGTAGTATGCATAGCACTTCAATATGTGACTTTATTTTAACATTTTATTATTTTTAAAACATCTCTAGAAAGAGGGGATTTGGCACAAGTCTTGTAACTACAAAATTGCAAGTTTAGTCCCTTGAGTTACATCATATTCTTCAGTCATTATCATATAGAATGCATTTTTCATGTAACAACTAGATACAAAAATCTGTTTTATTTGCAAATATGAAGCAACATTCAAATATTCAAACACTTTTATTCGTATGTTTGTATTTAGAATATATGCCGAGTATGAAATATTATCGCCATTTTAATACGTTGCATTCCCGTTGGCTAAAAAACATTTATTTTCTTTCTAAAGCATGCTAAATCTTGAATTTCTGAGTATTTTTAAGCCTGCATCCTCTTCAGAATGCTTTTTATTTTAGACCCAGTTCAATACATATTTCCCTATAAAACCAATTTTTTCATTCCAATATAATGATATATTCAAATATGCTGGTCCTTCTAAACATGGGCGTGCCCTGACAAACCCAGGAGAAGTTAAAAATGTGCTCAGTGATTTGCAACAAGAGTGACAAAATCATATTTCACATCACAAAGGTCATCATCACAAAGGCATATGTTGCAATTCAGTGTCGAATACCTCATGACTGTATGGGCACTCGATATGAATTAACACAGTTAAAAGCTCACTAAGCTTAAGAAGGCTTCAACACTGAGTACTAAATCGACTACCAGTTTGCGTGTATACTACATTAAAGAAGATGATCAAACCTAACGCATGCAGTGTTAATTCTGTCTTATATAAGTTGCATTGTCTCTTCTTTGTAAACATCTCTATAATAAATAAAAGCATCACGAATATGCTTGTCAGCAAGCAGCCTGCTTGTTTGTTTTATATCTAATATATATTGCAAATAAAGTAAATTATCAAAATTAGGTGCTTGAAGTACGGTTTCCACTCAAATAGAAGACTTTAGAAGAAAAACAAGAGCTTGTTCTGCTTGCTTGAAGGCCACGTTGCTAAATTTGATTCTCTCGCGATTCGTATTCTGCAGCGTTGAGTTATTCTTGCCATTACACTTTTTTACTCCGACTCTGGTCAGAGCCAGCTTGCGCGCTAGTTAAATTGTGAAGATGTTCGTCTGTGCTCAGTTTTATTAATTTTAATTCATGCATTATCTCTATTATCTATCTTATCTTTTTATTTATTAATTTAAGCCATAACAGTTGGCTTCTGTAAGCAGAAGGTGCCGATTATTAACTTTTAATTGAAACAAATAAAAGGGTTCTTTCCCTGTCTCTGTGGTGCTTGTGGTGTGTACCCCAGAGACAAAGAAAGGATGCTTATAGTAATAATTCGCAGATATTCTTCTAAAGTTTGGGTCTAATTTTTATGCCACCTGAGAAGACCAAACTGTACGCTGCGCCCGCGCAAATAGAAGGGGGGGGAAGTTCCATATCTCCCGTCCTATTGGACCAATTGACGAAATTCAAACTGCCTTTTAAACGTCTCGAAAGCGCGACTTAGCATATATATTAGATTTATATATAGCATTGTTCTAAGATAAGTATTTTGACACAAAATTTTGACACAATTTTTTCTGAAATAAAATGCTAATTTTTTCTCCATATTTCTATTCAACGACTCAAATTATGCCTGGATATTAAACTTTTTAATTTTTGGTGAGAAATTTATGGAGAAATTTAAAACATTTATCTTAGCGTATTTTTGTCAGTCTGCGCCAAGAATAATTCACTTGGTCAACTAAATTTATAGCAACATATTTTCGTTTCCCTTTCCCCATTGCCTACGAACGGGGAAAAAAGTCATCGTTCATACTTTCAAATAATTTTAATAAATTGCGTAAACGAGATTTTCGTTATTATCGCTTAAAATAAATACGCCAAATTTCAAAACGCACCAAAATGTAAATTCACGTATATCTTAGGGAATTTTGGATAAAAAATTCTAATTTTTTTCAGGTATGCTACGAAATACATCTGCTTTAAGATGATGGCAAAAGTTTTATGGGTTACAATTCAAAATGTTTTCGAAAAATTTATAAAAATTATACAAAAATGCAAATTTAAAAAGTTAATATGTATAAGTCTGTTAAAAATATATTAGAAAAATTCCAGGAAGCTATTTCCCCTAAATGCCATTCAGTGATACTTCTGTTAGTCATTTTCTAGTGTCATTAATCTATAATTTTGTTACATGTGGTAGAAGGAAATCATTTTGGAGCATGTAAGTTTTCAAAGTCTCAATATACGTCATTAATACCCTCATGAAGTCCTATTATTTTAGCATCAAAAGCAAGTAATGATAAATTCTTTAAATTAGAAACAATTTTAATTTTTAATTAATGCAAATATTATTACGTGTAGGCTACGTGACAATCCTAAAACTTATCTGTGTTTTCTAGCACACGAATTCTGTAACACTCTGTGAATAAGATCTCCATTTTGAAGAAATTTATCTTGATTCATACTTATAAAAATTATCTGCAAAGAGATGTTCGTCACTTAACATCTTAAAAATCTCTCAATATCAGACCTATATTATATTTTCAATATCAGACCTATATATTATTCCTTTACCTATATTATATTTTCATTACGTATATATGCAAGCATTTCACTGCTCAATTTATGTATGGAATCTGCATATGATTCCTGTCTTTTATATCAGATATTTCATTCAATGTTTATTTTACGAAAATAGCGTGTTTTATGTTTTATTTTTTTATGACGCATAGTATAAAAGTTTTTAAAATAAGTATAGGAGCCAGAGGAGTATTCAAAAAGTTAGATTTCATAATTTTTACAAAATTAATTTCTTCAAATTTAGAAGCGGTAAAGCATGAATCTTTTTGGCATTAAAATATTTTTGTAATTGGAAGTGTAAGTTTGTGACCAACCATTGCAAATAAAGGCCAGGTAAAGTCTTTTGTGAACATGGTTTATATACAAATATACTATATTCCTATATACACGGCGAGTTAGAAATGTGGTTATGTATTTTAAACGAATACAGTATGTTACATTACTTTGAAGACAGAAAAATACTAAACTGCGCCTTAAATTTGAAATTAATTTTTCAATTAAATAAGCGTCACGTTCCTGAGCCTTCATGATTCCATTTATCGTCACATTGGCAAGATGTGATTAATGGAGAAAACAAGTCCTTACAATTAGAAACAACCAGAAAAGAAAAACCTTTTGGAAGGACTCGTAGAAGCATCGATAAAGATGACGAAAAGGTTCTGTAATAGGGGGAAGAAAGCAAAGCAATGAGTCTAGTTAATACTGTAATATACTGTTCTTCAGTTTAAAGAACTAACTTTCGAATGATTCTGTTTCACTCCCGTATCTTTAATATAATCGTGTGCAAAATTAAGAGAATTTTCACATTATGTCGAATTTTTGAAAAACTAATGTACAGAATTTAATGAAATTTGGTATGAATGTATGTGTTTTGCATCCGTCCAACATAAACCCTGCCCAAACGTCTAGACCCTCATCTCCGTATTCATCCTTTTCCAGGGTGCGGGAAGGAAGGTATCATATAAACTCTTTTCAGATATAGGTACGCCGAAAATCAGTGCCGAGGTTAAATCTCGACTCATCTGTTCCACTAAAGTCTGGATTAAAGCCAATGTTGACTGCACCATGCTGAACGCGCTCTTTTGTGTGCTGCAGTGAGCGTCACGCAAATAGTGGGTTTTATGGAATATAGTCCTAACTCATGATGCTTTTATGTAACCGTAGACCCTGAACTTCGAGTTCCTGTGGCAGTATACTGGTCACATGAAAGCTGTGAAGCTGTAACAGTCATGTGGCGCAGCGCTGAAGGTGCCAAATAACGATCCTCTTTCGTGGCTGTTGATCTTGGTCGAACTTGTCCAGATCTTCTTGACAAAGATCTAATGTCCTGAAACTAATTTTACAAATTGCAGACGATACTGAAAGCCATACTGAGCTCTATAGCCACCTGCTGTTGTGATTGGCGTATCTGAGTATAAACACGAAAACTGAAAACACGACGAATGTTGTGAAGAAATACAAGCACACCAATCGCCGAAAACCTCAGGTGTGCTTATAACGTCTCCACAGCCACTGCTACGTAGACATGCAAGTGTACGCTTAAGTATTCGACTCTGAATATTTGCATACTTCTTCGGCTGCATAAATTCCTTTGGCTGAATACTTTTCTTAAAAATAGGTACGATTTGTAAATTCTGTTAATTTTACACACGGATGTGCTCTCAGCATATGATATGATCAAACATGTAACCGTATTTCTGCTTCACTCTGCATACATAGTGGCAGAGAATTTGGTCGGTGAAAAGAGACATTGAAAACTTGAGAATTTTAAACTTAGTTACATGTTGTATATAAGTATGTAATAATCGCTTAGAAACTGAGCTTGAAATGGAATGGCATACGGATTATTTTAAATTTTAGAGTGTAAATATCACATGTTTGCTACAAGAAGAGGGTCTATATTTTATTGCATTATTTAATTATGAAGCAACATGCCATGGCTATTTGCTTTTATACGATCTTTGAAAAAATGCTTCACAGTAAGTAGCATTTTGTGTTAACATTGGAAGCCTCAGTAGCATCAATCTATTTGGTTTCAATATAAATGATGGAACATTATTAGAAAAAAGCATTAACATTTTACTCAGATCGTGATGCACTAGTTTAATATAACTATTACATGAAAACCATTAATTACATAATGATGTATTTCAGAAAAATTAGTTACAAATATCTTATTCTTTTTTTAATGCAGGAAAGGAAATATACAAAATTAAAGCGATTATTGTAAGATTTTTTAAAAACTAAAGTTAATACTGATTCCTACGTATATTATATTTAATTTGTTTCGTAATTATATCATGTACATGTTTCGTCACTGTAAATGCATATCTTTAGAATTCATTACATAAAAATTTATTAATTTGCTGATTTTTTCGCATCTCTCTGAGGAAGAAAAATAATTTAATAAGAATGTTAAAACTATTCTGCTAATTCTGAAAATCACAATGCTTAATTAGTTCATTATGTGCTTTTAATGCTTTAATTTATAATTTTTATTATTATTATTGATTTATTATTAATGATACCAGATTGTCATTATCATTACAAATTTTTCTGTCATTTTTAAAGCTTCATAACACAATCAATATAACTCCAGAAAGAACAATTATAAAATATGTATTTCAGATTGTTAAAAATATATTTTTCTCAGTTTGGTCATTGTTGAAATTCATTAGGTACTTTACAGCAAAGAGATACTTTTAATTATAATTATATATAAATGCAAAATTTATTTGTCAGATGATGGACACATATAACATGGAAATTCATGTGTTTTGAGTCTTATGTTTATTTTATTCTGGAGACAACAATAACCAAATGAATCAATCTACTTGAGAACTTAACTATTTTATTTTTAATAATTAAATTCTTCTTAAAAGACGAGTGATATTCTTTCAAATACTTTTTTTAATGCCGAATAAGCCTTCTTTTCTACTTTTTTATTATTTTTTGTCAGAAAGGGACAAGCGCAAATGATTTTCTCTTCATAAGAGAAACGCTTAAAAAGTCTGACGGCTTAAATGCAAACGAAACCAGTTTCGAAGTGAAGTGAATTGATTTTTAAAAAAAGAAGAACTAGCGGCGAAGCTATCATCCTATAAAACTTCATTATTTACATAACTTCTCATCTTCTATTTCCGAGAGAGTTTGCACGATCCGAAGTTAAGGGAAAAGATTCCAATTAAAAGAATAAAAATTAACAATTAAAAGGAATTGTTCGGTGCGACATTTTATTCGAGGAAGCAGCGGCGAAAAAGAAAAGTCTAGGACAGAAAAAAATGAAAGAACTTTTTGAAAAGGAAAGAAAAAAATATTTCCTATTAAATGTTTGAATAGATTGGAGCTGTGCAAACGATTTTGTAACAGGGAAAGGAAAACGGAACTTTTACTGCAGACGATAATCTTCATTTCCAGCTCAGTCGCTTTGCAAAGAATTAATTCTTAGAAAGAAGGTAAAAAATGTATTAAGCAAATAAGTCCAACATTTGGAAACTATTTGAACTTCTAGAATAAAATATAAGTTTATACCACTATAGTTTTATAAAAGTTTGAAAAGTATATTTACGACGACAACCGTTATTCTGAAATATTTCATGTGGAAGAATAGTTTCTCAACTTTATGTTCCTAAACTGTAAAATATCAACGCATTCTATTATTTTTTCAAACCGAGTTTCTAATACATTCCTTTTTACCTCTTGTTGTTGAGGAAATGGACAAATTATATTTTTAAATCTCCTGATATATTAAACTTAGCAACCATTTTGAATTAATTCGTTTTTAACTTGTTCTGAAATTCTTCTATTTTAGTTTTGATGCTGTAAATGTTTTACTATCAAATATTCATTGTTTATTTCAATTTTACAACGACATAACCCTCTTTTCGACCTAGTATCAGAATCAATCTCCTATGTATCTAAAAATGAAGTTTAAAATTTTCTAGCCAGATTTAAAATTTTTATCTTTTACATTTTGCATAATGTCATAATTAAATATCAAAAACTGGAGAAAAGCTAATATAGGGGTAAGCATTATCTTTATTTGTCGTATATTGTTTCATATAATCAACGTGAAATAATGTCCAGAAGATAATGTTAGAAAATTGAAAGTAAGTAAGCATACAAATATCTGAAGCATGTTAGTTTCTTGCAGTTAGCAAAACATGCTGGCTCTCCTACCAGCATTTTAAGAATATAAATCTTCCTCTCTAATTTCCACTTGAAAAGAATTATAGCTCAGTCCATATAATAGAAATAGCAAGAATGTTGAAAGTGCCAGAATAATAGAGATTATTTTCCTCAGCACTCAGTTCCACACATATACGCAAACACTTTAACATGGATTGCATTATACAGATTTTAAGGCCACAGAGTTTTTGTTACTCATTTGTTTCGTTTTTCATCGAGAGGGGACAGTTTGTATAGATTCATAACTCATCAGGGGCATATGAAAAGAAAAAAAACTGAGCCACAATAAACCAAAGCTTGGACAGTCTATATCCACAAGGTTTGCTGTTCCCGATAAGAAATCTTTGAGCGTATGGCGTCACTGTTTCATAGCCTGCTATAAAACGAGTACTGCCTAGGAGGAGAACTACGTAAATATAATTGCGTCTTCGTTTCTCCCCCTTCGTGTACTTCTAAGCCATAGACCTTATAAGAAATAGACAAACCCAAATGGGTTTTCTCGCTCGTCTGACGCATTTCCGGATGTCCCCTTGACCACATCTGGAGGAGTAGGGACGACTAGCAGAAACGTAACAGTGGTTGGCTATTGCAGAGCCTATAATTATCAAGAAAAAGCTGGTTGTAGCGCCTCATTTGACAAATTAGAATGTTTACATATTTTTATTTTTAAAACTGAGATTGATTTTTAAAAATTTAGCATATTTATCAAGGATAATTAACGTTCCAAATAATTATAAAGCTGTTGCGTACTTTCAGGCCTGTATATTTTTTTAGTTTTTCCTACGCTTAAGGAAATTTGTAACTACTTCTTTTAGAAAATAATACTTTAAATCTGAATTAATGGAAAATTTCAAACAAACAATTTTCTCTTAGAATTTTTATGCTTTTTATTGGTGTAAATAAGTAAAAAATATGAAAATACCTAAAAATGAATTTTTGAAAGTTTTGTTTATAATTCTAAATTGTGCTGCTTTTTTTAAATTATAGATGAATATTATAGCATAATTTCTATAAAGAAGTTTTATTTCAATTAAATTTCATAATACATAATAATGATAAACACTTTTAACACCTTAATAATTTTTATACATTTATTCTACTGCTAAAATTGTATTTAACTGTAATAATGAATTGTATTAGTATTTTATAGGGATTATTTTTGTTTATTTTTAGTTCGGCCTGAGATTTTTTTATTTACTGTGAATTTAGGTTATTAGCCCAAAAGGACCGGTAACCTAGGAAGACTATTAGTTTCGAAACGGCATTTTACGCTGTTTCACTATAAATATCCATTTCACTTTGCAAATTGTGGCCACCAAATATTATCGCCCTGTATCATATTTAACGAAATTAAATAATGAAGAATCTGCTTGAATACATGTATGTTTCTCGCAATGTGAAAAAACGACGGTATCTAGAGCCATGAAATTTTGAATAATATAATCCTCCATCCGAACATGGGCACTTGAACCTCCGAATTTCGAATTTGTTTTAATCCATTTCATATTTTGTAAAACTTTCACGAATTTTTGATTAACAAACTGAAAGAGTTCAAAGCGAGCAATGGCAACACTGTACGGAAAATAACATTTTTATCTACAGCGCGGACATTCTACATATATGCTGTTTTCAAATATTTTGTGATATTGCTGTTGAATTGAATTTTATGTGGTTTACGTGCAAAGAACATGATATTCAATAAATAAAGGTAACACACAAAACGTTAAAAAACGTCCCTTTGAGCGCAATATAAAATCTGAGTGCTTCCAGATTTTATTGTATCTTTTTATTTTTTAAATTTTTTTTTCGATTACACTCAGAAAAGTTTATGCTCAGAATTTTATGAATTATTAAGATAAGTAATCATCTTATGATCATATTGTCTATCTCTTATAAGGTTCATGCTCTAAGCGAAATGACGTCATATAACATGAACGTTTGGAAGAGCCTAACTTTGCCTGCTAACTTCGATCAGTACTGTCAAAAACCCAAGCTCAGAGAAGACACTTGGGGTCTAATTACTAGTCCTGTTCTACATCAATTATTTTACGAACATTATGTTCTCATTTCAGCTGCTATAATATTCCTATTAGCTGGCATAAATTCTGTGCGGCGTAATAGCTTAAGATCGGATGCCTTCTCATCAGGGGGGGGGGGAGAAAAAAGAAAATTAGAAGAAAAGAAAGGCAGTGTTTTAAGTTAGCACTTTAATATATAAGCAGTTTATTTGTTTTACAGAAGCTTCATTATCAATTTACTAATATCTATAATTAGAGGAAAATGATTTTACTGTTACGGTTATACGTTCCGAAACATTCATACTTTTATTTTTACTTGAACTGTGAATTCTAATGTACTACTAGAAAGAGCGATCAATTTATGCACATTAAGGGAACAAATTAAAATGTGTATTGGCTAAGAGGGGTTGCACAATATCCTCTTTTTAGGCAATATTTAGAAGAACATATGCGAATACATGCGCATACTGAAATACTGAAAATATGAGAGTCCATACGTATATTCTATATGCTATGTGTCCATGTGTCTTTCCACGGCCTTTATTTTCTCAAGCGTTGGTGGTAGATATTTATTTCCTGTTAAAAAAAATTCTAAATGATGCACATTTTCATATTATGGTATTTTTTATTTAAAAAGTAGGTTTTTTGTAAAAATTATTAAATAAATAAACTTTCTTTACATTCCCGCGGTCTCTACAGTTAAATTTAATAAAAACGTTTAGTCATTCTGTTAAATAAAGCATAAAATGTTTGAATAAGCTAGTCATTTTTACTGACAGGGGTGGGGTAATTAATTACCTGGGCATATACATATATGTAAAATATAAAATAATAAAGTGATAAATATATGAAATAATAAAGTGATAAATCTATGAAATAATAAAATAGCTTTATAGCAACATTCTTAAGTTCTGCTTTTTGCAGCATTTTTTCAGTAAGCACCAGAAAAATTAGTCGTCAGGTGAAAGGCAGGCTAAATGTTTTTGCTAGTTGGTAAACCTCTCAGTTCATTATACTGGCTACCCTTCGAAATTTTTAAAACTTATTTATTAAAGATTTCTATCTCTGTATTATTGGCGGGATTTATGAATTATTAATATAGAACTGTAATTGTAGTGTCGCTTCGGTTACATCGGTGTATTGTGATCATCAAGTTTTTGATTATGTTAAGAGGAGTGGCAACGTTAAGCCACCGTAAAAACCAAGGATCAAAGCTCGATTTTTCGTTTGTGAGATTCGGCATGAATAAATGTTAATAATTATTAATCTCATCGTAATCAGAGAAGTGCCATTAACATATCCTTACATATTAGACATTTCACTGGTTTACCCGAAAGTGATCCTATTCTACTTATGAATTGTAAGATGCAAGAAGGACGGATGATGTTCTGTAAAATAATGAGATGCTATTGATATTACATGCATGTTGTAAATATTATTATTAAATATGTGCTATGGATTGTTTTTCACGTCGAACGATATTTGTATTTAATGAACGAAAAGTCGTTTCACATAGGTATGTGGTGCTGAATAACACTTAATCCCATTTTATAAATTGTGAGAAAATCAGTTCTAACTCGGATTCAAAATTAAATCACGTTTTTTTGTGAAAACTCAAGTTTTTAAGTTGATTCACTCGATAGCTGAACAAACTTTTTTTGGACTTAATAATGACAGATGGCGAATATCATTAATATCAATTAATATAATTCCTTGAAAAGACTCATTAATGTAATTTTTTGAAATTCACGTATGTGAATTAAATTCTCGCGGTCCCAACATTTGACTCTGCGAAGCCATTTGGGGTCGTGGCTCATTAAGAAACGCTGATGAATACGGATCGAAATATAAAATATCTTAAATAATTCTGTGTTATTAACGTTCAAAAAGTGTATATAATATTTCCGGACAATCTGTGTCTGTGTGTATGTGTATACCTTCTTTGCTAAAAATTTAATAATATATTTATTAATATATGATATGAAATTATTTCTTTCAATTAAAAAAATTTGCTAGCTGAAAAATCGTAAAAATATTTCAATCATTACCTATAAATATATGCAAGATGAGTTTTCAGAGTTACGTTTTTAAGAAATAAAATATTTTAAAAACACGTAATATTGTTCTTGCAAATACTAGTATTTTCATAGAAGGAAAAAACAAAACAGTCCAATGGATTTTCTCGAATCAAAAGAAAACATTTCATTTCAATTCTTAATACAAAATAAATTGACATTTTCTAAAGTCCCTGTGACCTTAAAACCAGTTTCTCCATCTATTATTACAAACAACTGAGCCAGGAAGGGAAGCTCTTGCATAATTGCTTTCCAATTTTTTTTTGCTTTATCTTTTTTTGGCCTTTAGAAATAAGAAATGAATAATTATAAATTTACTTTTTTTCTGTGTGTTTTTCTCATTAGACAAAATCTATTGAATTATTGAACTTTTTTCCCGAGTTCCAAACGCTAGAGTTGTCTTTTTTTATTTTATTCTTAGAGCAACAATGAAAATTCAGCTTTGGGTTATAATTGAATTTGTCTTTGTGTTATGTGTTTACATAACGTAATTTCCAGATGAAATTTATTTTTTAAAGAATTAACGGGATAAATGCAAAAAAGAAGAAAAGAATTCATTGTTAAAATATAAAGGCATCTAAAATTCACGTTAAAGTTTTATGTTTTATAAATATTTACTACGCATATATATATATATATATACACACACAATTTTCTTTCTTTTACCGGTGGAAGATCAAACACTTTTTGAGTAAGTTGCTTTTGCAGAAAATTCATATACAGGGCGAATTTTCTCTTTTTTATAACATTTTAATTTTGTTTTATAATTTTGAAATTTTAAATAAATTATATTTCAAGGCTACACAAAGAACATTTTTTTGGTACGCACTATAGTTGTACTTTTACATAAATAGTTGTAATCCTTTCCTTTCTGAAGCGTTATGTATTGTTTCTGTTTATTTGCTTCTATCATATTGTAATGCGGTCATTATGATTCAACTTACGTTTAAACTGTCATGATACATGTAAAAACGTTTCTGATGGACCTTGGTGACAGTTTATGTTACAATATTGGAGTAATTTAACGATTTTTAAAAAACCCTTATGACACACTGGTAGTCTCTTCTGGTAGACCATTCTGCGCAATATCACATTTTTAGCAAACAAGTTGAGCAAGAAGCATTTGTCTTCTTGGTTAGAAACAGATACCTGTCGTGTCCCAAACACCCTATTTGTCAAATTTCTCCCCTTTCGATTTCTCCTCCCAGTTTTCCCTTCTGATCCATCTTGAGATGGATCTGAATGTCAACAGTTCCTCACAATTTAAGATATTTGAAATCACATGATCGTCAGCCTGTGACAGATGTTAAAGGAGATATTCTACCAATACTTTTAAAGAAGCAAGTGTTCCGTGTTCTTTTGTGTGTCATCCACGTTTTGTTCCAATATGAACTCTATAATAGGCGTTACTTCAAAACTGACTACGTATTAATTTTTTTCTTTCATTCCAAGTAAACGTTCGTAAGTATTTTCTGCAAACAGGAGTACTACACATACCCTAATTCACAATATAGTAATTAGTCTCAGTTTAAGTTTTCTGCGACTGAACTGCTTGGAGCTTTTACTAATTTTTGAAATCATTGATGGCATCCATTACTGCGTTGACATACCTTGAACATTCTGTTACAGTTTATATGTGTTATTCAAACTATGGGTTGTGAAAATTTATAGTGGCCTCTCAAGGTGGACAAAAACCCTACAAAATCTGAATCGATCGTACATAACGAAGAGTCGACGCTCTGATTGGCGAGGTGAAATTGTTTCGCTTGCTTTTTATGGGGTCACAGTGCCATAAAATTTAAATAGCACTGGGCTACATTATTAAGTAATGAAGAATTTGTATGTATATATGTTCCTCACCTTCTGGAAAAACACCATCACTTATAGACACGAAATTGGAGCCCGTAGATCTCCACCCAAACATGTGTACCTCGAAACCAGAATTCTAAATTTCGAATAGTTTTATTAATTTTACGTTTTGTGCGAATTTAATAAAATGTTGTTAGCAAATTCGAAGATTTAACTCAGTGTGCTGCCACTTAAAAAGCATAAGATTTTTGTGTTTCAAATTTAATCAGAAATCTCAGCGATTTAAATGAAATGTTTCTGCTGCCTCAAAATAATATTTTGTCTTCGTTACGTCGGTATGTTGTTCATCGGCAAAGTATAAGGTGTTTATCCTTCTTTTTAAATCTAAACTGTTACTGATTAATAAATTAAACAAATTTAAAAGCAAAAAGCTCGTCCTTTTTTCTGTTATTATTAATTACCATCTTCACCCAAGAAATTACACTAGGTAGGCTTATTAAAACTATTGTACATTTTCCCTCTTCTATAATAACTGTTTTATTCGGCCATCCCCTCAATCGGCTAGTTAAACAGAAAACAGTAGCAGTGTTTGTAGAATATAGTTGATTTTAATCGTTTTTTTGTTAACTATAATTTCGGTCAGATATTTACAGTGACATATAACATATTTCACAAATTTTGACCTTGCTATTTGTAAACTTTCTTATGAGAAATGCGTAATAAATATTATTTTGCCATTCCCTGAATGAACTGATCTCTTTTATATATACTGAGAATTTTAATAGTCCGTGGCAGAAAATTAATATAAAATCATTACACGTTTTCTTTAAATATCTACATGGATGCGCAACTACTATCTGAGCAAATTATATTTTAAAGCAATCGGTTACTGTCATTTCGAGTCTCAAAGTCGGAAAAACACGCGGTCGTCTAACTTCACTGTCACAGTGAGCGCCAGTGTCTCGAGGTTAAAAAGGTCTTATCTGGGCGAAGCAAAATACAGGGGAAAAAAAAAGGACAAAAAAGGTCCCTCGAATTCGAGATTTCTTCTTTGCTGTTCCTAAATAAGTTACTACCGAGAAATCTCTTTCGATCTCGATCTCTGTGTTACGCTGCTTTGATTCGAGACTCTTTTTTTTTATCTCGTATTTTCCATTACCTCGGCAAGACCAGTAACCATTTCTAATGGGGGTGGTAAAAAATTGCAAACTGTAAAAAAGAATAATTATAATTTATATACGCATGTTTTTAAGATTCGTTGAAATATAAATGCGTTCGATGTATCTTAAAATCTAAGTTATTTCTTACTTACATTTTAAGTAAGTTAGTATATGTTAAATTATAATTTAACACTTGTTTTATGGCATACTTTCTTTAAAACGTTTCATTAAAAATAGACATGTACAACAGCATTAAAACAAGATAATTATACGAGGAAAAGATTGTATTATTATATCATGCAAAATCAGACAATATAAAATGATATTAATTACATTTTCTATTTCTAAATTCCACTTGGAATCAAAAATTCCGCTGTAGCTGCAATCATTTGCCTTATTGAGTCAAACAACTCAGTCTTGAGTTCCGTTATCGCTAACTATTTAGCAGGCTAAGCGAAATTTTAGCAATTTTGCCTAAAACTCTCGTAAATATAAGTAAGTTTGCTTAGAAAACACTCTAAGAAAACATGCCGTCTGTTTCTAGTGCAGAAATGCTTTAATCGATTTGATAATTCGCAGTATAATTACTGCCATTTCTATCCTGCATGTTCAGCTGGTGGCACAACCGTGCGTGACAAATAGAGCCTAACAGACTCAGATTGTTTGACTTTAGATCAGAACATTCACATTATCTACGCAAAGAAATCCATACTCAAAATCTTGAGCATAATGCAGACCAAACTCTAATTGTCCTTAAACTTTAGCCACTTGGTCACTAGTCTTAAGAAACGTAATGTATTTACTGCCAAGGAGTAACGTAATAGCAATGAAATATTGTGATCGTTCAAAAAATTATACTGCTGTGTTTAAAAAATGTATATTTCTTAGCAGATATAAAAATACAGTCATTAAGTGGAAATAAGTAATAGCTAAACTTATTATTGCCATCACTGTCAGTCACCGGGTGGATCTAATTAGACTGGAGTAGATTAATTATGGGAAAGAATGTTAAGGTCATATATTCAAGGGAAGTAATGCCTTCGTGGAAATCTAACGGAATACACTGGCTCATATCTACATTACACATAGGGAAATCTGCAAAATATCTAGGCAGCCAGCCCTTTAAACTGCAGATAGAGGGCTCATGGCAAACTGCAATGCTTCATGGCCTTAACCGTTAGACAACTTATAGGAATTAAAGGATCTGAAATCTAAACTCAATAAAGTACTTTAACATATACCACAGGAATAATGCTAGAAACAATTTTTCTTATTTTTATTAGTTAACGTCGCATTATCATTTTGATCAGATCTAAGGCAGAAAGGCCTCATAAACAAGTTCAGTTCAAAATGATTCATAATATTCATGATATTAGACTTATTCGTAGGAAAAGCTACTTCATTATCATTAAATTCAAATGTTTTCCATTTATTCGAAGTATTTTAATTCTAGCCAATAAATTAATTGTTAACTAATTTTCTGCCCTCCGATGATGACGTAGAAATGAGGAAACGTCGTGATTCTAACTAATTTTATGAAATGAATACTTATTAAATAACTTTTGCTTTAAAGAATGATAGTTCTTACCACAGCCTGAAAAGAAAACATTCATATATTGATCTGCGTGTGTATTTGAACCGAAAAATTAATATTATGCCTCATTTCGATTTCTTAATGTCACTATAACAATTAAGTTTATAAATTTTTTTCATATCTTTTAAAAGAATTGCTTTAGCAAATTAAATTCAGCTTGTTTTAGATACTGCACACAGCTTCATATAAACAATAATTATATATCCATATGAAGATAAGAGTTATCTGAAATTAGTATTTTTTAAACGTATTCTTAGATTTCTTGTAAATTATACTTTGGATCAGAGAGAAAAATTCAGTTCAGATTGCAAGAATAAGCATTCATAATAAACAAATACATTTCTTTAGCTAAGGATTAGCTAAGGACTTGTGTGATCTAAATTTTGCTCGCTTGTCCCTTTGATAAAGAAAAGAATAAAGGACTGTATACAATTCTGAACTATGGCAAAGTACGCACTTAGACAAAACAAACGACGCACCGAGATGATATAAAGCAAATTAGACACAAACTGATATGCATACAGGTTTTGACGGAAAATGAAAAGTTTTACATTTTCGCTGCCAATGAATGAACGGTTGTCGCTACAGCGCATTTGATCTGCGCAACTGGCAGGATATTTAAGAGGAGAAATTACGAATTCAAGTCCTAAATTCTTCACGAATTTCATTCCGTGTACTCTGGTAGACAGTAACTATGCCTCGCATACAGGTGCGCGAACGATATGCGCCAGATGTCAGAATTTGTGAGAGGTCGTGTAGTTGGGCTTAGAAGCCGGTTGGCCTTATCGGCGAATAGCTTGACATTTGAGCAGGAGCGATGCCACTATTAGACGACGTTGGCAGGAATGGGGGAACCATGGCCGCACACAGCGTCAATAAGGAAGCGGTAGGCCTAGAGAAACGACAGGACGTGAAGACCGAGCATATCATTGATTGTACGTGTAACTAGTGCTTCAATGACCGGTAGGACCATTCATAGACGGCTCACAGAAAGGGGGCTGAGGTCACGGCATCCCTTGTGCCGACGACCATTGAGCTCTGTAAAACGTCAAGCACGTTTGCAGTGGTATCGGGCTCATTTGCACTGGAATAACACTCACTGGAGTAGAATAGTCTTCAGTGATGAGTCCCGCTTTGAACTGAGCCCCGATGACCAGCGAAGGCGAGTCTGGAGACACCCTGGACAGCGGTGTGATACCAACCTGACTGTCTTCTGGAAGACAGGCCGACAAACAGGAGTGACGGTCTGGGGTGTTTCATTTCGTAGTAGGAACCCTTTGGTTGTCATCCGTCGCAACCTTACAGCACAGCGGTACGTCGACCAAGTTCTAAGGCCCGTTGTGTTGCCCTTCATGTCAAGCCACCATGGGCTTACATTTCAGCAAGATAATGTCCGCCCCCACACTGCACGTTTCTACTACAGGGCCCTCCAACCAGCTCGGGATGTTTACGAAGTCCTATTGAGCACGTTTGAAGCGTTATGAGCAGGGCCCTCCAACCAGCTCGGGATGTTGACGATCTAACGCGCCAGTTGGACAGAATTTGGCACGATATCCCTCAGGCAGACATCCGCAACCTCTGTGAATCGATGCCAATCCGAATAACAAACGCGTTACTGGTTTTTCACTTTGTGAAGCTCTATCACTTCAATAAATCAACCAATTTTTCTCAAGTGTTATTCCAGTGCAAATGAGCCCGATACCACTGCAAACTGTAATCATTTGTTTTTCTGTACATGTACATCACTTCTACCGATTTTCGTCTCATTCGGATAACTCCTTCTTGATGCGTCTTTTTTTTATCTAAGAAGTCATCGATCTAGAACTTGCCGGCTTCTTGCTTCAGGAATGAACAATAGCAGGCCGGCCGAATATTTGAAAAAATAACCAAAGCATAAATTTAAGAATCCAAGAAAATTCTGTTGTTTCTCCTCAATTTTACTAAAGCTGAAAAAAGCTTAGGTAATAAAATCAAACGCAAGTATGCATTTAAAATCAAGAGAGAAGACAAAAACTTCAAAATTATACCTACATTAGGGCAAAACAATAATGTTGTGTTTGGAGTAGATCTATGACAAACACAAAGTTGTTTTGCCTAATTGTATGAGTTTAAAATATTAAGAATGGGGGGGAAGGAAAAGTAAGCAGGGGGAGAGAATGAATGGAATGACATATAAATCGAAAGCAGACAGAGAAAACACATTAACTGGGGAAATACAAAGGAGTGCTTCTGTTGAACTCCTTCGGTATAGTGATTAGTGCTTTGGGCTGCTGTATGTTTGAAGGGCTCTTATTCAAATCCCATATAAGGCTTGGAAGTTTGCAAGTGTGTAATATCTCTGCGGCTTGGGAACCGAAAGTCCTCTCATGTAAAGTAGTTTAGTGAGAGAGCCTCGGACCATCTTCTGGATATTCTCTATCAAAACTAGGAAGGAGCTCAGTAGATATTTAGTAGGACTACTTATGTATGGCCAACGATGAACTGCTGGTGTGTCGTCTGGTCTACATTTATACATATACCTGGTGAAAGGTTTCTAACGATGAAACAAACTATTACAGTACTAAATAAAAATAATTATTCCTTAGCTAAATTACCTGAGTAGTAGCGGTATCTACTCAGATTCATGAGCAAACATGCGTGATAAAAATTATGACACTTTTATTATGTTCTTTTCATTTCATTTAAACTGAATTTTCCTGTTCTCACAAGTGTCTCTTACTGTGTCAACATTTATGAGACAGATCCTCATTTTTCAAATTGTTTAGTGTCAGGAGCTTAAGTATTATTCAGCTAAATGAGCGTCAACTGTAATTCATTACATTTACATAATAACAAGGGATAGCAGTGTCAGATAGTGTCAAAACACATGGCGGAGGGAAGAAACGCAAGTATAACAAATGAAAGCATTTTCATTTTAAAATGCTTATTTTAAGGAGCTTTGTGCTAACTTATATATATACTTGTGAAGTGCAATTTTTCGCATTTAGCAATTCCAGAACTACTATAAGAAAGCAATAAATGTATATGGAAATAAATATAGGGTCGATATTAAGTTATTAGAGAAATAAGGATGTGCACATGTGTAAGCGGGTAGCCTTAGCGGAATGTATTTTAACACGCTTTTAAATAAAACTTTAGTTAATTAGTTTTATCGCAAAGCCATAAATGTCGCATGCCTGGTTATTAATTTCCTTTAATTAAAATTAATTATAAGTAAGGGAAGCCGCAACCAATTCGGCTGTACAATGTTCATGAACCATTTTATGAGAGATTATTTAATTCCAAAAACATTAAAACCTTGTTTAATGGTTAGTAATGGACACTGCAAAAGGATGCAGAAGCAATCTGAAAACTCAGCTTAAACATAAGGGTCATAATGAGGCAGTAAAGTGTAATAATTTTAATGGTTCCAGAAGAAATCATTGTATCGGGTAAAAAATTTCACTTCTTGTAAAATGCTCAGTCATTCACTCTTCATAACGTTCGCGCCTTATGTAAATCACACATAATACAGTGTTACGTATTAGTCAGTGTATCAGTCAAAACTATATAGTTTAATAAATTCATATACCGGATTTTTCTTTATATTAAAGCAATCATTAGGATTTGTATTACAAAAAAATCCTTAAAAGTTAAAACGCTCTATTTAAATATAAATACGACTATTTGCGATTTCCTAAAAATAAAATTTCGTAGTCCAGTTACAGAAACTGAAAGCACAAGACGTTCGAAAACTACTTGGAAAAATGCTTAACCTATAAACAAATAAGAATCTAATTTGATTTAATAAGTGTTTCCACAATGTAACGTTTCAATCGCATATAAATAGTGTTCTGTGTTAACTTTGTCGTCTAATGTAAACTTGGATGAAAATATTTAAGGTACAGAGGATAAGAAATTATAATGGCAACGCATATAAATAACAGTATATGGCAATAGGCATCAAAATTGTGTCTACCTAAAGTTTCGATGCGACAACAATAATAATAAAAATTATCAAATAGTTCATGCGATAATGTAAGAAAATGGTAATTTTTGTTAAACAGCAATGTTATATAATATGGAATATTTCTGGGAGGGATGCGCAAGAACCACTGTAGTAAACTGTATGTTACTCAAAAGGATAAGCTTCCCACCAGCGACCGAGTTGTAAAGTCGCGGAACTCTGTTAGTTCGGTCCGGGGCTCGAATCCTGGCGAACGGGCTGGCTTCATGGGCATTTTCGTGGTTTTCCTATGTGTAACAAACATACGATCCAGTTTCCCTAAGAAGTGCCTCCATAAAGCGTCCTTCCTATTAGGCAGATAGCTATCGACTACTTTGCCAAGTCAAATAAATTAAACCAAAAAGATAATCTTTTTTTTTAATTTTGTTGAATTAGAATATTTAAGACAGCTTCTTTTATGCCTATGCGATAGCTTCTGGAAAGCAGTAACAGGAATAGTTTACATTTACGGTCTCCATCTATTTCGAGTGAATGGAATCTTCGACAATATTTGATCTAATTAAATACATTATTTAACCTTTTGTGTATAGTACGATATGCATATTTTTATACTACAATAGCTCTCTGTTCTATATGCAGTTTATCCATATTGTCTTGTATAATACTAAGCAATGTCATAAATCTTTCAAAGCTTTTGAAATTAGCGCATTAAAAAACAATTGTTTTTCAGCAAAACTCGCATTAAAGCACTCAATCTAACGTATTACTCATTTAAGAACTAAAAGAGAAATAATTCTGCTGTTTCTAGTTGCTCACTTCTTTGAAAACGAAATACAAGTTGAGAGATTATAAATTACACGGTTTTTAAATGTTTCATGCTATCCTATTTACATTCTATTATGAGAATAGAAAAAATGGTGAAGAAGCAGAAAGTAATCGCTTTCATAACTGATGATCTCCGTTTTATGTAAGAACGCAATTACAAGTAAAGAATATGTAATAGACTTATATTACTAAAGTATGCATATTTATTTGTAATAAAAGTCGAAAAATGTTTACTTGGATTTATTCTTTGTATATTTTTCAAAACAATACTATGTTTCTTTCGAATAAACTTATGTTAGAGAAAAATCTGAACTTATTTGGATGAAATAGCGAAGGATATTTCCTTTCATTGAGCTGATTTCAAACTTATTCGAGATATACGTTTTCTCTATTGGTTTAGAGATTGAATTGACAGATTAATATACAGTTAAACAGTATAAATTTTAGGTGAATATATACAATGGGTATAAATTTTTGATTTTCAAACGAAACTGCATGGAATATTTTAATACAATTATAGAAATCCATACCATCCAATTTGCTCCAAGTGGCAAAATGCGTTATTATACTATCATAAATCAAAACTTATTTATTTGTAATGGTAAGAAAACGAGTAACACTTACTCTTTCATAAGAGTGAAGTTTGCCTTTAATCGATAAATGAATTTTAAAAAGAGTGCTAAAACGTTTTCGGGATGCATGGCATATATGAATTAGAAATGTAGACAAATATGCATTTTTTAAAAATTACGAAAGAATTAACAAGTTGCAAAGTGTTGCTAAATTTTATAAATGAATTTAAAAATGAGGGCTAACATTCTTCGAAAAACCCGTAAGAACCTTTAACCTTTAACATTTAACCTTTTCCTTATTTTTTCCGCAAATCCTCGCAAAAAGAAAACATTTTTTTAAAACACACTATTTGAACCGAAAATGCAAATAAAACACGAAAAATGGAACTTAATAGTACCTAAAACATTTGCTAATCTCTTTTATTCAAAGCTACAAACAGAACTTGTCAAGGGAAAAGTGTTTTGAAGCCTTAAATCAAATCGATTAACTGACAACCTAAAAGAAGTTTCGTTCCAACAAATCAACTGGGACATCGAACGGCTTAGCGAAATGAAATTTTTTGAATGCTATGGAAGTGAAGTAACTTATAAGCATATTTAGAAATGAATCTTGAAAACTTTTAAAATGAAAACATTAAAAATGAGTCAGGAATAAATTGAAAATGGAAACTTTTAAAAAGGCATAATTAAAATTATTAGAAGAAATCTATTCTAGCCTCCTTCAATCTGCCTAAACTCTTTCCTGCTGTACTCACAGTTATAGACTTTAATAGATGGAAAACCTTCCTTAAATGCACTATTTTTAATAACTACATTAAATTTCAAAATCAACTTTTTGAGTAAGTCAGAGGAATTCCAATGGGAGCGCACACAAGTAAATCCGTTTGTAATATCTTTTTATTCATTAAAGAATTTACCTTCCAAAACATTTACAGCAACACGATTTAATCTACTACGCCCATGCTTACAGATATATAGATGATTTTATTACCTTTAATAATTTTAACAAGATTGAAAATTCAAAAATTTATCCAGAATGCCTTATTCTTAATAAAACTAATACTTCACAAAATCTAGATATTCAAATAATTAACTACAAAAAGACTCTACGCATGACAAAACACGTAACTTCAATGTAAATAATAACAAATTGATAAATTGGACTTCCAAGAAAGTTATCAATAGTACTATATTAAATCAGATACAACGCATTAAAAGATTTGCACAGATACAATAAATCTACAACACAAAATTCTACTACTTCTTAAAATTCTTAAAAATAATCAAGTACCTAATAACTTTATTAACCATTGCATTAAAAGAACTCTCGTTAAGTACTCAATGTAAATCATTTGGCTGGCAAGGATAAGATAATTTATTCCTAGACCTTAAAAGATGGTATATGTTGAATGAGTATCAGTTAAAATATTTGTAAATAGTGTAATTACTGAAGTTACTGTATGTAATGCAAAAACCATTATTTCTGGCATTTTTTTTTATTACTGTTACTAAAACAATGGGCCTATTTCCAAACTTTCTAAGTCTGCTTAAAAGCTCTTGAGCAGTGAAGATTGCAGTACTTTTTTCCTCTTTCCGCTACGACAATTAGCCAGAAATTAATTAACTCTTTTGTTTGGTCAATTTAAAGTCAAAATTTCAACAGAAGCCTCTCAAAGTCGAAAGAGAGTTCCACGACCACCTCTTTCCGCATTCTAAAAATAGATTCCAAAAGATTCCGCGTACAAAGTAACTCATTCTCTCTGGCCCTCCATTCTCTATCCTGGTTAGCATTCCAAATTCCATTCTGAGTACGAAGAAAGTAATGGACCTGTCTCACTTTAAACACTAACAAACGCATAAGTCAATTAATTCGTCGTCTGGCCATTTATGTATATTATGTATATTTATTTCCTTTTCGCACATTTTTAATTATGCCTTTTTGTATTATTTGAATATAATTTTTCATCATTTTTGGTTTAATTGTTTTTGCAAAGATTGCATTATGTTGATTATTTTTACAGTTTACATTGTGTTAACATGATTAAAGGCGAAGGTGTCGTGGAGCATTTTTCTCAAGTAAGAAAATACTGCTACTTACTCCTACAATAATATCTCACGATTTTGAAATTTATTTTTAAACTTGAGAGAATAGCCACTTCCTTACTGAATTCTATAAGGTGTTTTTACTTAAAGGTGTTTTTACTTAAGCTCTACTTATTTTTCTTAAACTCATCTTACTAAAATACCTTTTTGGCGTAACAATTCTTACTTGAGAAAAAGAAGAAGCACCTTCGCATTTATTAATTATTGTTAATTGATTGAAAATTGGTTTGTTCCCCTTGAAAAGTCCTCATTTGAAGTCAATGACGATAATTACTCGGTTTATTGATTATATTTTCAATTTTAATTATACCTTTTTACAAGCTTTCATTTTAAATTTATTCAAGATTCATTTTTGCTGTTTCCTTTTTAAAATCTTTCAAGATTCATTTTTTAAATATGCTTATAAGTTACTTCTTTAGATAGAATTCTAACTACCTTTATCAAAGGAGATAATATACTAAATAATCCATTAGTAAATAAATAATTATTTTATTACTTTCCAGCTTTTGCCTAAGTATTAAGCAACTTATTACTATTAATTAAAATTTTTACTTAAATCTTTATATATATAAACTTATAAGGTATTTCTCCCGCGTTCTTCCCATACCTTTGTGGTGTAGTGGTCAGCACGCTCGGGGCGTAACCGAGAGGTCCGTGGCTCGATTTCCGTCAAGGGCATTGATCATTTCTTCAATTTCTTTGCTTCAAAAAATATCCTAATGACGCTATATTGGCGCCTGAACTCAAAAGGTGGTGGTGAATGATGATTCTCCACCACCGGGATTTGGGGATTGCGTCCCCTGAACCCCAGTCGCCCTTTGAAAGGGGGAATATATAAGGTTTTTATCCCGCCTTCTTCGCATGCCTTCGTGGTGTAGTGGTTAACACGCTCGACGAGTAACCGAGAGGTCCGTGGTTCGATTCCCGGCGAGCGCATTGCTCATTTTTCTCCTCTCATGCTTCGAAACAACCTAATGACACTACAAACTATATACATGAAATATTACTCTTTAGTCTTCTGCAGACTTACTGATTCTGTATGTATACCGTTCTGTGTCTCATAAAATTTACTTTCGTAAAAATGACTGATGGAATGCTCCATAAATGGTGCGTTACATTTATTAGAATATTTTAAATGTTATCAAAACTAGGTATATTAGGATAAGATAGTGAGGAAGATAGCAAATACTGTGAATGAGAAGATAATTAATAGCAGTTAAATTTTTATTTCAATTGAAATCATAACGATGGTAGGGTTGTGACAAACAGCAACGAATTTTTTTTTCAGTAATCCTTCTTTTTAGACCAGAGCATTTATTGCTTTCCCCTTTTCAATACTTTATTCTAAACTTTTAGAAATGAAATTTCTCTGTTCCATACAAACCAGCAGCCGTTTGCATGAATACAGAATTCTATTCATGCAAACGGCTGCTGGTTTATCTTTCTTTAGGCTATGTGATGAAACCAGATTTTGTCATTAGCAAGCCATTATTTTTTTTAAAGTTAAAATGTTCACTCTTATTTATTGCCATCTTAATTAAAGCTGATTTCCAGACTTTAAATCCGAAACAGCAGATACCGCATCCATGAATTCAATCAAAAAGCTTCAGATAAATTCTTTCATAAGAGATATTTAAATAAATTGAGACGTATTAGTAATACCAGTCAGTGTTTATCATTTGACAAGTCAGATGAGAGTGATTGAAATGATCAAGGTTTAAAATTTTGTGGACGCTCTGTGTGTGCTCAAATTTATTTATCCTAAAAAAAATATACTACACTAATATTCAAGTTCACATGAGAATACAAAATAATATTACTTAAGAAATCTATGTGTAATAAAAATAAAAAATAAGAGGAAATTTACTTATATTCTGAATTATATCTATGTCCATATTTATATCTATATATACCTGTTAGCTTAGAATACTAAATGCAAGGAAAAGATGGAGCAGCGTCTATGCGTAATAGCTATATAGCACAGATCGTAAATCCACACTGAAGAGGAACAATTCTGATTGCGTAGTATACTAATATATTGAGTTCGTAATAAACTTGGCAGTCGAGACGGTTTTAATTCCATTTTTACTTTCCAGTTGAAGTTTGTGGCCACAGTTCACTTGACACTCTAGTCGTGCCTATTCAAGAACATTTAAATTTTTTTTATATTATTGCGTTAGGAAGCGAGCACAACAAAATAGCGACAAAGCAGTACAGAAGTTTAAGCTGAAAGTTCTTAGTTATGGAATATGGAAGTATACGAAGTGAAAGGTTTTGGTTTGAGTTAAAAGTTCCAGTTCCCAGTTATTACGGCATCAGCGCTGCGCAGGCCAAATGGAATGATCTAGATATGCCGCAATCCAGAGAAGTTATTACAGTTTTCAGAACAGAGAAGCAAAATTAAAAAGTTACCGTTAGTTTAAATTATAATTTTGATTCGCATATTTTTTTCTTACATATCAGTTGAAATAAAAACAAACTCAGAAGTAATGACCAGCGGGAATAATGGCGTAAAAGTGTTGATCCATAATGAGTAGGAAATAGGAGGAGAAGGCAAATTAAATCTTCCTTTTTTATTTCAGCAAACATGCTGTGGTAAAAATCAAGTTTGGTACATTAATTTTGCGCTTACATTTTAGAAATATTTTCAGTAAGATTTAAAGAGCAGACAGACAGCAGCCCAGCTAGGCCAAAGCGTTGAAAGCAATGTTGTTATATTCAGGATGAAATCTTAATTCAGACTGAGTTAGTTTTAATTCTCAGTGCATTTTGATTGGATATTTAATACTTCCGTAAAATTATTATTGGCTGTTTGAGTTTTAGTTCTATTTACATCACCAGAATTATGTAAGAGTCATATTACATGGATTAGTTTTGAAGTGACGCAGTGCAGACAGAAGTTACTATTTTTAGAATTAAGGAGGGAAATTTGCGTTGCTAATTTAATCTTTTACATATTCATTATTTTTCT